>BSBM01000223.1:3077500-3677500 GCA_027924585.1 Larix kaempferi | reverse complement strand
GATTGTAATAACACTGGAAATTTTGTAAGCTAACATGTAAACGAGAATTGGAATCAAATTATCCATACCTCCAATAACTTGTTTTGCAAGGAAGTACTTAGTAATTTTCATATTGCATTGACGATGAATTGAAAGACACCTGTACTCTTAACTCATGTTTGTCGTAAAGTTTCTTACCTGCATTCTGCACATGGAAACATGGTTCAAATTCCTTGTTTTAATTTCGCATATTTCTGGTCAAAATATTTTTTAAGGGGTTTTCTAAGGAGCTTTTTTTGCAAAGGGAGTTTTTTTATAAGGTATTTTTTTTCCTATTTATTTCTAAGGAATACATTGAAAGAGTTTTTTCTAAGGCATTTTTGCAAAATGAATTTTTATTCCAAGCTTTTTGCACTTCTTATTTTTTTGCAATGGGCTTTTTCAAGGTGTTTTTTTTCCAAAATGGTGATTTTAAAGAGTTTTTATTCCAAAGTATTTTGTGCAAAGAAGTTTTTATTCCAAGTTATTTTTTCAAAGAAGTTGTATTTTTCCTTCTTATTTATTTGAAAATGATTTTTTCAAATAGTTATTTTCCCAAGATATTTTTGCAAATGAGTTTTTCTTTTTAAATGGGTTTTTCAAAGTTTTTTTTTTTTCTAAATATTTTTGCAAAAGTCGTTTTTTACAAAGTATTTTACAAGTGGTTTTTTCAGAAAATGTTTCTTTCCAAATGGTGCATTTACAGAGTTTTTATTCCAAGGCATTTTTGCAAATAAGATTTTATTTCAAGTTATTTTTGCAAAGGAGATGTATTTTTCCTTCTTATTTCTTTGAAAATGAGTTTTTTCAAAGAGTTGTTCTCCCAATTTATTTTTGCAAAAAAATTATTTATTTGCAAGGGTTTTTCCGAAGAAATATTTTTCCTAGGTATTTTTTCAAAGAAGTTTTTTTTCCAGTGGTTTTACAAAGAAGATTTATTTAGAAAGTGTTCTTATTATTTTCCAATGGGTTTTTTCAAAGATGATTTATTGTCAAGGAGTTCTCATTTCATTCAAAGAAGGTTATTTTCAAATGAAATTTGTTTCCAAGAACTTTTTCTTCAAAAGACTCTTACAAGATTTTGATAAGGTGAAGTAAATTTAAGTTCATGTGTTTATAAATTTCATAACTGTTTTTAAATCTTAATTTTGTTTTTTTACTATAAAATGATGATTCTTTAATTTATCATTTATAGATTAAACAATCATGGGCAGTAAGAGAAACCGTCAAAGAAAATATGATCGTAAACGTGTTGATGATGATGATCATAAAATTAAAATTAAAAATTAAAAAAAAAAAAAAAAAACTTAAATATCATGCCAACAAAACAAGCCTTGCGTAAACGCAAGCTATGATTATTGAAAATACAAATACAATTTTACATGATAATGTTGATGAAATGGAAATTGAAAATAGAGTACAAGAAGAACAAATTGAAGTTGAAGAGACCATTGTTGAAGATGTAAATAGTGATTTACATACTAATGTCAATGAAGTCAATATTGAAGATCAAGTTCAAGAACCAGAAATTGGACCAGGTATGTATATATCATGTATTTTTCAAATTCATTTTTTATAATGAATTGTATTTGTGGATATATGTTAAATTAAATTTAACTTGATGTATAGGTACTTTCACCATTGATGATGAAACGTTAGAAAACATTGATTGCAACAAATATGGAAAAAAAATACCCATACATGCTACACGATATCGGGCTCAAAAAATTTACGATGATGTTCTGAAGAATTATTCAATAACAGGATAAGCACAAATTTTGAGATGTTTATTAGTGACCAAGAAGTTAGAATATGCTACGTCTTTATTGGGTATTCATAAGGCGACCAAAGAGTCGAAATTAAAACATAATGTGATAGAAAATATAGGTGATGCAATAAAAAAATTTGGAAAATCTAGGAAGAAAGACATCAGTGCTGCACAAAGAGCAATTCATACAGTAATTATTTCGACTAGTACTAAACAAAAATGTTTGACAACATAGCTACCAAAAGCAGTTGAAACCTCAAGAAAGACATTATACAAACATAGCAAATTCAGAATGCAAATAGATGGAAATGATGAACTTGCTTGCTGGGCAATTATTTGTAGACAGCCTTACAAAGATAGAATGGGAGCAAGTGTTAAATATATTGTACAGGAATATTGGTTGACACATGCTCGAGTTTCACCAAATTCAAGGGATGTAATACGACAAAGATTATCACGAGGAGTATATGTAAGCAGTCCAAAACATATAATGGATATGACACAAGTACAATTGTTCAATAAAGTCAAGAAAGATTATCGTGGAATTAATGTGTCAATCACTACATTTGTGCAACTAAAACCATGGTATGTTATACCTATTACTATCTGTGACACATGTTGTTTCCGTTATCATGTGCAATTTCAATTATATTACGACACGTTTCTTGAATTTGGTAAAATGTTTTGGACAAATTCACCACTTCCACCCACAATACGTGAATTCATATCTCAAACCCTATGTGAGAGAAATCACGATGAAGTATTTTATAATAAGAAATGTGTCAATGGAAAACATTGTAATCGTTGTGAAAATTTGGTTTTATTCCACAATAAATATCCTATCGATACTGATCACTCGTTGTCAAATGTCACCGTTGATTGGAGAAGATATGAATACATTAGAAGTACTAGTGATGCACATTCCAAAAGGATTGATTTGCGAGAAGATAAAATAGGTGTGACAGATTTTCTCAAGAAATTTGAAAGTGAAATTTATAAATACATCAAGCATTCACATAGAGCACGATGGCAAGACCTTAAATTCCAACAGTCTCGTGAAATTTTTCCACTAGGAACAATTTTGTTAGTGGTTGATTTTGCAGAAAATTACACATTTGCTGCACAAAAAGAGATACATAGTGAATACTATCATTCTGAACAAGTTTTGATATTTGTCCATGTTTTATATAGACATTCTCAACAAGATGTTGATGGCATTGAAATCACGTGTGACAATCGAGATGTGATTAAAGAATATCACTTGTATATCAGCGACGATCGTACACACGATACACATTTGTTCAGCATTGTATTGAAAGTATTTTCTACAATTCACTAAAGGGACGTAACGTTAAATTCAATGAGCATTGGATATGGTCGGATGGATGTGTGAAAATCATCACAGCAGATCTAAGAGATGATGAATACCTCACAAGAGTAATTATGATTAAGCAGGAAAAAAGAAGAAGAGTGATCAATACAGTATAATTAGCAACAGAATAATATGGTACAGTAGAACTTGGATAGAAGCAATAATACTTCACACACACTAATAATTAATCACAGTATGGACAAATAAATAGTACAATGGTAGATAGGATTTGAATGCCTAAGGTGGCAATTCGAATTAGCCTCTCAGAGTGATCATAAGATCAATAGAGTATCATCAGAGCACAACTAGGTGTCCTCATGATCATCGGAGCACAACTGGAAGTCTTCATCATCATCAATGGAGTCATCAATACTCAAGTAACTGTCAACCATCAGTCAAACTAACTCTGGTAGGTGTAACTGAGTGAAAAATAAAGACAACTGGACTAGTAGGTGAAGAAGGGCGAGTTGCATCCTAAAATCAAGGAAGAAGGGCACATTAAGCAACTGGAGGGCTAAAACTGAATAGTGAGAAGCTCCTGGGGGCTGGCTAACTGAGGGATAGGTGCTGGACTGATGACTAGGATGCATGCAAAATGCATGCAAACCCTAAAATTGCACGCATGACTGAAAATGCAAATGATCAAAATACTGGTGGGACTAGGATGGAGTATAGGAATATCCTAACACCCCCCCCCCTTAATCCATCCTGGGCCCTAGTAACTAAGACCAAAGGTCACCCAATACAATGAATAATAACAGTCAATAAACCGAGAAAATGGGGAAAACCTCATGGGAAAAATACTCCCCCTCAAAATAGACTATAAGGCACACACAAATTAAATGCTCCAAACTCAAGAAAGTGTGATGCTTGGTCATATGTCTGGAGGTATCTTTTTCTTGGGAAGAAGTGGATCATGCTAAAAAATCATGTGCTTGTACTTTCTCTTCAGATCGAATGTGATGAGAACAAATCCAACAATATGAGAATGATCCTTGAACATATGATTCTAATCAGCTGAGGTAGGATCAAATCTGTGAAAGTGCATATCGTTTTTTGTCTTCTCCTTCGAACCACCATGGGTGAGATTATGCCAAAAATAACTATTACATGTTTGCTTGAAATCAAAATCAGATTTAAGACTTAAAAAACAGTTTCTTGAGATCTCCTTTGAACCAGCAGGGGTGAGATCAAAACTATCATATGCATGAGAAATTATCCCAAGCAGTAATTGCTTAGAACGCAATTTAGATACAAGACTTGAATCATGGTTTCTTGAGATCTCCTTTGAACCATGAGAGGTGAGATCAAAACTAGTAGATGCATGAGAAATTATCCCAAGCGAATGGAAATGGCCATATTCTTCAATGACCTTCTGAAAGCATGGAATTATGATCATATAGTAGTATAGAAGAGGAGATAGCTGGAAAGGAGTGAATGCAATACCTTCAATAGTTGTTTTGGCCTCCAAAATAATCATGTGATCATGATGCAAACCAACAGACTCTAGTGCAAGAGAGGATTTAGGACCTTCTGCAATATCTAGAGTGTGATCTGGAACAGAAAGAGAAGAAGGTTTGAGCATGAGTGGAGAATCTACAAGTTCTTTGTCAACAACTTCAATATGAGATGATACTGGTTCATGATCTGAGAGACCATCAAGAGGAGTGAATGCATTACTTTGCTTGCTTTCGAATGGGTTAGGACCAAGTCCTTCATTCTTTCTGCCAAATTTTTCATCCAAGTGAGCCCATAACTCTTTTGGAGTCCAAAACTCTCTTAGAGTTTCAACACCATCACGGTGTTGGAAATGAAATCTCAGGTATTTAGGCAAAGAAAGCATCATTGCTCCAAAGTGCATGTCACCTTTATTCAACCAGTCAATCTTCTCTTTAGAGGATTCGAACTCTCTTTCAAAATAACAATCAAAGAGATCATGTATCTTCAAATATGCTATTATTCTTGGTTTCCATTCATCATAGTTGAATGGAGAAAGAGGAGTAATTTCTTCTGAATTCATTGAAGTTGTAGAAGACCTGCAAAAACAATATAGAATAACTGCAACTGCTACTGCTACAACTGCTACTACTGCAAAAATGCAGAAACTGCTGCAGCTGCTGCACTCAAAATCTTGGTAATAACCTGCAAAAAACTCTCAAGAATGGAGATAAACAATACTCTCAACATGCTCTGATACCATGTGAAAATTCTCATAGCATATCTAAGAGATGATGTATACCTCACAAGAGTATTTATGATTAAGCAGGAAAATAGAAGAAGAGTGATCAATACAGTATAATGAGCAACAGAATAATATGGTACAGTAGAACTCGGATAGAAGCAATAATACTTCACACACACTAATTAATTAATCACAGTTTGGACAAATAAATAGTACAATGGTAGAGAGGATTCGAATGCCTAAGGTGGAAATTCAAATTAGCCTCTCAGAGTGATCATAAGATCAATAGTGTCATTGGAGCACAACTAGGTGTCCTCATGATCATTGGAGCACAACTAGAAGTCTTCATCATCATCAGTGGAGTCATCAATGCTCAAGTAACTATCAACCATCAGTCAAACTAACTCTGGTAGGTGTAACTGACTGTAACTGAGTGTAACTGACTGTAACTGAGTATAAACTGAAGACAACTAGACTAGTAAGTGAAGAAGGGCAAGTTGCTTCCTAAAATCAAGGAAGAAGGGTGCATTAAGCAACTGGAGGGCTAAACTGAATAGTGAGAAGATTTTGGGGACTGTCTAACTGAGGGCTAGGTGTTGGACTGATGACTGGGATGCATGCAAAATGCATGGAAACCCTAAAAGTGCATGCATGACTGAAAATGTAAATGATCAAAATACTAGTGGGAGTAGGATGGAGTATAGGAATATCCTAACAGGATGTGCTAGACAATTTAAATCTTCACGATCATTTTATTGGTTATGTCGACTTCATAAAGCATTGAACATTAAACATCACTGGAATTTCTTTGAAACTGGTCATGGAAAAGGTGAACATGATGGTGCAAAAGCATGCGTAAAAAGAGCACTTCGAAGATGGCAAATGAACCATAGTTCTACACGATTCCATTCAGCCGCAGAGGTTGTCCAATGGTGTAAATCACATCTAAACCATGATTATAATCAACAATCAAAAGATGTGCGCAGGTATGTACACAAATGTTTTAATTTATATTTTATTGTCAATTTTAAAAAAAGTATGTACTAACATCAAAATTTGTCATTTGTGTACTAGGTTTTTTTGGCTTGTTGGGGTCCAAGATATAAATAGATCAATACCATATGACGCTAGCACCATACACGGGACTAGAGATTTTCACTCTATTCAAACAAAAGCCTTTCAAAACGTGTATGCATTTGATAGTAGAAAGCAATCATGCTTTTGTCATATTTGCACTGAAAATATTGAATCTACAGAGGTTTGTGAAAACATAACGAACAACTATGTAAAACATTGGAAACACACATAGATTAATCCTAAAGTAAAAATGCCACTATCAAGCATAGAAGAATTAGAATCAAAAGAAATAGCAATATCATCTAATGGCGACAGAATTTCAGATCTTGTTAGAAAAGGTAATGATCAAGTACCATTGTTTTGTCGATTGTTCATTCTTGTCCATCACCTTATACATGTATATTAGTCAATTTAATTGATTTAAAAATCCTAACTTCAATTGTAATTTGCACAGGGGATGTTTTTGCTATGATTGCACCTGTAAACAACAACGAAAATGTGAATTATTATTTGATGTGATGCACTGAAGGAAAAATGAAGTTATTGGAAGACTACAATGACAACAGATATACATACGAGAGAGGATCCATCATTTTAAAGGGCTATTTTTTTCAGCAGGCCCATATGACTCAAAATTATGTCCACTTTCAGGATTATGAACCTAATGTTATATGTTGTCAATATATTCATTTAGTATGTGCATCTCGAATCAAATTGGTTCAAATTCCATCGAAAAAACAATTAAAAAATAAAAAATGGAAACTGTCCAAATATGACCATGAACGGATAATTGAGGACGGCATTCCATTGGGATGTTTTTAACTATATAAAAAATTAATAGATCATTGTTTTTTCCATGCCATTGTCAAATGTTGTGTACAATATATTCTTTTCTTTCTATATGTCTATGATCTTGAAAGGAACTGGAATATAAGAGTTTAAATGATCATATTCTAGTATGTTGGAATGAATTCAAAAATTATTTGATAATGAAAACTTCAATGTGTAAAATTTTTGTCTTAATTTTGTATAAAATACTTTATTCAGATCCCCATATGTCTATTAGACCACTTAAGGGATGAGATAACGGATGTGGCTGTCACCACTCTCCACCCCGAATCTCTACTTTAAAATATCACTTATGTAAGTTCACATAACTGAAATCATGGAAAATGGAGACAACGATCATTTTATTTTTAATCACAAAAAAAGATTCCAGGATTGTGAAGCTTATGCTAAATTAGAGATTTACAACAAATCGATGAAAATTTATCAAATTGTTGTCTAAAATCATTGCTCTAATTTGGCACAAGCTTCACAATCCTGTAATCTTCGCTTATGATTAAAAAACAAAAAATCATTAAATCCTCATTTTCCATGATTTCAGCCGCATAAAATGTACCTGGACATTGAAAATAAGAATTATTAATTAAAAATTCATATCAAAATTTGAACCTAATATTCATTTTTCAACTTCCTAACATTCATATTTCAATCAAAACTGCCTAACAAATTCCTGAACTTTGAACCTAACATTCATTTTTAAACTTCCTAACATTCATATTCTATCAAAACTTCCTGACATTCCTAAACTTCCTAACATTCAAAGATAACAATCATGTTATTAACATTCATTTTTAACATTAATTCATTCATTGCACCTATCATAAATTCCTTAGTATCCATTCTTAACATAACAAATTCATTCTTAACATATTCCTAACATTCCTATCAAAATTTGAACCTAACATTCATATTTTAATCAAAACTTCCTAACATTCCTAAAATTTGAACTTAACATTCATTTTTAAACTTCCTAGTTCATCCATATTTCTATCAGAACTTCTAACATTCCTAAACTTCCTAACATTCATGTTCTTAACATTCATTTTTAAACTTCCTTGTTCCTCCATATTTCTATCAAAACTTCTAACATTCATAAACTTCCTAACATTCAAAGATAACATTCAATCTTAACATTCATTCCTATTTCAATCAAAACTTCATAATATTCCTAAACTTCCTAATATTCAAAGATATCACATTCTTAACATTCATTTATTCTTAAAATTCATATAAAAACCTAACATTCATTCGTTCATTGCACCTATCATAACTTCGTTAACATTCATTCTTATCATGTAGCATTCATTCTTAACATATTCAGGTTACAACATACATATCAAAATTTGAACCTAAAATTCATTTTTCGACTTCCTAACATTCATATTTCAATCACAACTTCCTAACATTCCGGAACTTTAAACCTAACATTCATTTTTCAATCACAACTTCCTAACATTCCCGAACTTTAAACCTAACATTCATTTTTCTATCAAAATTTCCTAACATTCAAAGATAAATCATTCTTAACATTCATTCATTCTTAAAATTCATATAAAAACCTAACATTCATTCATTGCACTTAGATTATAAGATCCTTAACATTCATTCTTACATATTCATTCATTCATTTAAACATGCAAATACATATTCTAAACCTTTAAATCACACCAAATATGCTAAATAAACAAAAATAAGTAGATCATTTAAAGCAGATACAGAATATGTAAGTTCAAAGGACATGTATATAATCCTCAAAAAACGTTCATGAACATGTGAGTTCAATGTACATATATTTATCTAGTCCAAAAATAAATCTCCTTGATGTCCAAAACAAATCTTTGCAATCTATGCATATCAACAAAAAAAAGAAATGTCCACCATGCTATCTTCCACTAGGGCCTCCCCTTGGACTCAACCCGCCCTGCAACATGTATAAAAATAGATTATGAATATCATTTAAATTATTTAAACTAAATTCAAAAAAATAAAATATTAAACTTATATATCAAAAAGCAATTCAATTATTAACAAAATTATATCAAATTCTCCAAATGCTTGTCCACCACCATCCTCCAAAGGAGTTTTCCCTTTTCCTCCAAAAGATTTAAAAGACCCAAACTGCAACATGTATAAAATCAATTTATGAATCTCATAAATTACTTAAACAAATTTTAACTAAATCCATAAAAATTAAAATATTAAACTTATATCAAAGATCGATTCAAGTGCATGAACAAAATGACCTCCATGCCAATATCTGCTGCATTAAGCAGAGAACCTATCTCTCCCCCCTAAAATTTAAATTGTGTTAATAAATAAAACATAATGCAAACCAAAAAAATTAAGCAATTAACTTAAAACTAAAACAAAAAAAATTAAAAACATTAGCTCACAATAGATAGCATAGTTAAATTAAAATTCAAAATATATATATATATATATATATATATATATATATATATATATATCAAGTTCAAACACAATTATAAATATGTAAATAATAAATATACCTCTCCAATATGCTCTATATTTTCGCTAGTGGAAATACAGAAAGAATGTTCATTCATCATTCTTGAAAACTGCAACCAATAAGCATTTACATAATGTACTTATTACTTTACATCAAAAAACATAATTTATCATTCATATAATGTAACAAAAAATTCAATTCAAAATGAATAAAAGATTAAATTTAGATCAAGTCATATCATAATCAACAAACCTCTCCCAAACTCGATGTGTCATTGGATATAACATTTGCCGCTATGTCACGACAAACCTTGGCATACACCCTGAGATCTTCAATGCTCATTCCACCTATCTCATCATTAGTTTTGTAAACAAACTTTTGACGAATAGTGGAACGAGCCCTTTCTCGAACCAATCCCACATCTACTCCAACTAATGCTAACAATAAACCATCGCCAACAAAATTCCTTGCAGTTGTCCCAAGTTGAGATGTGGGCTCTATCTCTGATCTTAATGCCACCAACCTGGGTGGGCGAGATATCTGGGGTGAAGGTCGAAGAGTTGTAGGGTCTCTAAGAGCACCTTTTTTATTATATATTCGACCATTTCCAACTCCATAAAATTATGAATGAACATCAGTATAGTCTAGCTTCATATTTTAAAAAAAATCAGCGTAAAAAAATCTAACAAAGTATTGAGAAACCTCATCGTTCCATGGAAATCGACCATAGGCTGCGAGAAACCGATCATAGAGTAGATGTGCAAGATCAGGGTGCTTGAAATATTTCACTTTCAATATTTCTCACTTTAGACCTTCTTTGAAGTTAAGAATTGATTTGGCCTGTTCTTTCGTCACTCTCTCCTTCACAATAGCCCACTTGTCTGGACCCATCACTTGTTCCCTTCGTCTTCGCGTCAAATCTACAAAACCATTTGTAGTTGGTCCGAGATTCTCATATGCCTGAATGAATTTTTGCAATGATCCCAAAACAATCTCCAAAATTTGTTTACTCTCTGGAGGGAGATCTATAGTAGACAAATCATTTTCCAACTTGCCGTAGTGGGAGTTACATATTTCAAGAGTCATTTGATGATCACCTCTTTCCCATGGAATCTCCCGAGGTAAATCAAATGGATATGTTGTAATGGGTGTACAACCCTCAGTTAATTTAACATATTGTGTCTTGGCTTGATCATCATCACCTTGTGTGGAATGATGAGCCTCTTGAGAACCTTACTCTGCACCCCCATCTGTCTCCCTTGCTCACTCTGCCTCCCTCTCTGTAAAATTACAAGCATCTTCTGAACCATGCTTTGCTTCAAATAAAAACAAAGTTTTGTTTAAACACATGTACAAACTTTGCAGACACAAAAATTCAATTTGTATGTACACATTAAAATATCAATATTCATATACCAACAGAAGGTCGATATCGACGTTCTCCCACAGATGATATAGGGGAATCATTTGTACCCCTTTCGCCTCGTCGATGATCCACTGAATGTGAGCTATACAATAAACTAGAATCTTGAGGGGAAGTTGACAACCTCTGATTATCACTTGTAACACCAACACCAGAAGACTGTGAAGACCTCCTACGCTTTCGCCTCAAAGACTCCTCTCTTTCCATTTGATATAATGTCTACACTTACATGAAAATCAACTAATTACATATTCAAATTCTACATGTTAATTCTACAAATTATAAAACCTAGCTTCTAGAAAATCTAATTTCTGTAATAAAAACCTATATATATCTAATATCATCTAATAGTTCTTAAAACAACTATAACTAATATTGTTGGATGTATAAGGAATTAATGTAACAATCTTCTATCTGTTTGTGATGTTTAAAATGAATAGAGCAAATATAGTTAAATACTAAGTTTAGTGTTACATCTAAATAGTAATTCTAGAAATTCTAAAACCTAGCTGCTAAAGAAACTAAGTTATGTAATAAAGACCTAAATATACATAATATCATCTAGTAGTTCTTAAAATGAGTATAACTAATAAGGAAGTAATGTGCCAATCTTCTAAGTGTTTTTTATGTTTAAAATGAATAGAACCAATATAGTTAAATACAAAATGAAGGGTTACCTTTCTTTATGTCAAAGAATGAGTTCATGAGCATGTTAACTTTTAATTAAAATCTTAAATTAATTACTTAATTGATATTTTAATAATATTTAAACATAAATTATATGTACAAGTATTTTCATTATTCCATACAATCTTACAATATTAACAATGCATGGTATTGTTTTTCACAAGTTTGGCTATGTTTCAGAAATTTTCCATGTTGCAAAATGGTCTTCAGTTTGGTACATAATACAATTGACTTTTGTTCTTTCCTATTACATCTAAAGTAAAGTTTATTCATGTCTATAGTTTAGTTGTATCTAAAGTAAAGTTTAAAGTTTTTTTGTATCCAAGGTAGAGTTTAATTGTGTCTAAAGTTTTGTTGTATCTATAGCTATACATTAACACAATTTGTAATAAAACTAATATATTGATCTATGAACTCTGTCAATGTAGACAGAGTTCATGAACTTTGTCCAAGGACATAATTCATGAGCTCTATCCATGTGGACAGAATTCCTAAACTCTGTCCATGTCCATGTTGACAGAGTTCAGCCGAAAAGACAAACATATATATAAAGGGGAGATATCATTTGCAAATACAATTACAGAACTACTTTTATTTTCATTTCTAAACACATAAGCAAAATCAATAGTTTAACAAGATTAACTAACTAAAGACTGCATATATTTCTCTTTTTATATTTAAATTTAAATCATTTTCAACATACGATTTGGACAGAGTCTAATAACTCTACGCAATTGGACAAAGTTCATGAACTATGCCCAACTGGGTAGAGTTCATAAACTCTGCCGAATTGGATAGAGTTC
Source organism: Larix kaempferi (assembly GCA_027924585.1). Taxonomy (NCBI): domain Eukaryota; kingdom Viridiplantae; phylum Streptophyta; class Pinopsida; order Pinales; family Pinaceae; genus Larix; species Larix kaempferi. The sequence continues at coordinate 3,664,854 of BSBM01000223.1, read as the reverse complement.
ATGTTAAACCTCTTAATACTACTCCACTCTATTTGCTTAGGTTACAGTTTCCATATTAGGTTACTATGATTATACTATCTGTGAGTAATAAGTATCATTATCTATGCTCTTTCTTAGTAATAGTAAGGTCAACTTAGCTTACTCATGTACAGAGATTCTGGAAATAAGGTAGATATCATTTAAGAGAAGTTATACTAGTCTTCTTGTCTTTTTTATTGGACAGAGTTCTTGTCTTTTTTATTGGACAAATTTCATGAACTCTGCCCAATTGGATAGAGTTCATGAACTCTGCCCAATTGGACAGAATTGATGAACTCTGCCCAATTGGACAGAATTGATGAATTGTGTCCAATTGGACACAATTCATGAACTCTGTCCAATTGGACACATTTCATTTACAGGGACAAATTCAAAAAAAAATTAATCAATACTTAATTCTTAAATTAAAAAAAAAAGAGTTTCGGTTTACCTATTTATATTTTCACTTCTTTAACTCGGCCGAACAGAACTCAAATTAATTTAGACCCAGTCGAACAGAACCCAGACAAAATTGAAAAAACGAGCCCAAGCACCAAAAAAAAACATAAAATACAACAAAAATATGATCGTCCACTAGCATAAACTCTCCAAAAATATGATCGTCCACCACCAGGTGAACACTCCAACAACAAAGCTCCACCAATAGAATTCCAGCCGCACACTAAACCGAAATACGTCCAGATGCACACTCCACTAATAAGCGTCCAGACGTCCAAACGAGCTACGAACCAACGGCTATACAAATCCGCCACGACGAACGCATGGGACGAGCGGATGGGAGGGGCAGAAGGTGGCAGACGCACACTCCATCAACAGACGTCGACACATCCAACCGGCAGCGACCAACTGACGATTGTACACCTCTGCCATGACCAGAAGCAGAAAAGACGATCAAAACATGACACAGAGGGTGGCGGAGAAGTGAGACACAGAGATCGGGGAAGCGGGTGGATTAGTTCACCGATATCCAGGTAGACGGACCAGTGGCTAGCCAAGTGAGTGGAAAGAACAGTGGCGAGACGAGTGGCGCAGAGGCGGGGCCGGCAATGGCTCTCAAAGGGGTCCATGAAATCCTGTTGAAAATGACAAACAATGGCCGCGCTTGAGATTTTATGCAAAATAGTTATTCGGCCGAATAGTTATTCGGCCGAATAATTATTCGGCCGAATAACTATTCGGTCGAATAATTAGAAAACGTTGTGCATTTTCTCCGTCCGGCTAAAACCTTGCACACAAATCGAGGCCACCGTTAGGTCTAACGGTGGCCCGTTAAATGTTATTCGACTGAATAAAGTATAACTTATTCGGCCAAATAACTAAATTATTGGGCCGAATAACTAAATTTATTCGGCCAAATAATTAAATTTATTCGGCCGAATAACTTCCACTATGTCTCTTCGGCGCCCGATTCTCACCAAAGTGTAACCCACCTTCGTGTTTCCACCCCTTAGCTAAATGTAGCTAAGTAAACCTCAGGGTACCTCGTAGGACCCCTTCGTCATCATTCAAAACAAACTGTCAGCACATTACCAAGAAAATTATAATAATACAAACCTATGTACAGCATGTAGTTACATTTAAAACTTAAAGCAGATCTGAAGATGTATTCTTCTATTATGATCATAAAATGTCTTTTGTTAAAGAGATTAACATCCATTTAGTATGCATTAGCAATTACAACTAGCATCATTTTTTTTTTTGAGAAATTCGATGTGTCGTCATTATTAATTATTCTAGTTAAGAGATTAAACTATTATTATATGTTCCACATTAGCAAATTGTGTAATTATTGTTATTTTTAAAAATTTTAAATTTTTGGTAATTTACGGGATGTTACAGGAACACATGTTTCATGTGCATGTAGATGTGTCATCAGTCACACTGGAGTTGTGCTAGCCCAACGAGGAGAAGGGAACATTGATCTCCCCATGTACTTTACCAGCAAGAAGTTGTCTCCTGCTGATATAAATTATACTATAAGTGAGCATGAAGGATTGGAAACGATGTATGAGCTGCAGAAGTTCCAACACTACCTGTGGAATACCCTTCAATTTTTTCGCAAATTATTCAACATTGATGTATCTAGTCAATAATCCAATGTTGGGATGGTGCATTTGCATATGGTTTCTCCTATTCTAGAAGTTTGAATTTGAAGTCGTGGTCAAGCCTAGGAAGTACAATATTGGGCTGGACAATCTGTCCAGGATTGAATCAAGTGAAATCGAGGGGAGATTGTATGATGATCTGATGCCCAGTTGTTACGGATTGAGGTAGTACCCGACCAATTTAATGAAATAGCAGCATTTCTAGAAACATGTACTAGTCGAGCGCAGGAACTACAGCAGTAGGTGCAAGAGGAACTTGCACACAGGAATATCAATTTGATTTTCTTGGGCACCATATTGATCCAGCCACCAAAGGTATCAAATACACAATCGTTGCCATACAATGAGATGGAACTGTACCTAGTTACGATAGAGGACTTGTAGTATTTTATTATCGAGATATTTGGTGAACTAGGTTACTGCCATGCTCATTTGATCCACTCCTATGTTGGGATGAAGCAGAGGCATGAGGAGGTGGTGCAAGAAATAAAGTGATTAAATTTAGAAGTGGACAAGGCTTACTTTTCACTGTCGGTCGCAAGTTCCTAAACTGGCAGCCACTAGTTTCCTGTCCAAAAAGTATCCCACATCAAAGACACGGTTGTTGTGCTTCATCAAGAAATAGCAGAACTTAGAGCACATATCAAACCAAATTCGTCCCCCAAGGAGATCAAACTTGCAAGAAAAATTGAAGAAGTTGCGCACATTCTGGAACAAACGTAACAGGGAGTTGTGGCCTTAGGAGGGATAGTGGAATACAAATTCAACATATGGAACCACTTGCAAGATGTTCCTGAACTACAATAAGTGGACGAGCATATCAAATACTACGATGCCCAGTTCAGTGCCAAGAAGCAAATTCTGGTGCAATTTCATCTCCCCACATGAAAAGAATCCATGAGCAACATAACAACCTTAACCAAGAAGATCACAGCAAGCAGAAAAAATAGTAGATGGTCGCAACAATTGTCACTAAGGATTAAGAGTAGGAAAAAAATCATTTTGATAACTTATCTGAGCTCCACTCAAAGACAACAGAATTCTCCCCCTCGCTAAGAAGTTCAAACTAGAAACAAGGAAAATCATGAAGGAAGATGTGGATTCCTTCAACGGCTAGATCACTAATCTAACCAGTGAGTTCAAGGGCATCAGGATCGTCTTAGAGGAATTTTTCAGTAGCCTATGCATGTGCCTGCCCTCGATGGTAGCCTTTGATCCTTGAGTTGCATAAATTGGAACAACCACGTCATAGTGTTGAGGGCCCATTGGCACCCAATTTTTGACATAGGTGGACATTTGCTAGAGAATCCAGGTGGTGAAGCAGACTGCCACACAGGAGATAGCGAGAGGGAATATTGTACTGTGCATCAACAGCAACATGAACATGGAATTTGGCATGTCTGTCAAACCAAATGCATACTAACGGAAAGGATCAAAACCATAATCCTACTAAGAGGCGCATTTTGTAATGTTTGGGGTTCAGTTGTGATTCAAGTGTTGTTCATAGTCTGTTGTTGCTAGGATTTGTTTTATTTTGAGACCCATCTAAGTTGGTGATATGAATGAGGAATCCATGATATGCTTAGTTATGATTTTCCTCTATACTGAGTTTTTCTAAGTAATAATATAAATTTGGTTCTATTATGATACTACACAGCGTGTTCTATTTATGCTTATGTTTGGAATGAATGTCTTAGTTGTTATCAAGAATGAATGTTGAATGGTTCACTATGAGGAATGCATGAATAATTTAATGAGAGTGTAAATATATGGAAAACACCACCCCATCCTCCTCTGTGAAACCCCTGTAATGGTCTTTGCAACTATTGCATGTGTCTCGAGTGAGACATTATCCTGCTTGTAGGGTATTGAAAATTTCGACGCCTGAGGGGTGTTTTTTTGGCCACACCTGTGGAACCATGGGTCTAATTGACACCATCCAACATGTTGGAAATGTGGGATTATGGGAGTATAATGAAGAACCTTACGAGGCACCTTATGTTTTACTTGATCGATTCAATATATACTAATTCCACATTAATGGAATTCAAACTTTGTTGCATGTTTTCCATAATGTATAACATGGTCATTAGTACATGCATCAATGGCTTCATATTCCATTCCTAAATATTTCATAATGAGAGAAAATTCTCAGCATGTGTGAGGTAAATTATTTGGTGATGGTAGTAGAATATCACCTAACAATCTACGACACTCGAACAAAAACTAAAAGTTATGAAAATTATTCATGAATATTGCATGGACAACCTTTATAAAATATAGTTAGCTCTAAAATTAGAATAAAAAAAATGGTATTCATGTATAAATAATTATATTTCATACCTTATAATATGTGTGAGGCAAGTGTTTGACAAATCGTTCAACATTTTTAAGTTCACCAACACTAAAATCGTAGACATAATATTTGTTCTTGAACCTTGATATAAGATTTTTTTGTGCCTTACCAAACAAAGTTACATCATGAACATGTTCATCAAATTTATCATTCATCGATGAAGCATGGAGAGTGTCATTGATCAATCTATTTATCCGATCATTCTAAATTATATCACTATCATCAATTTCATCGGCCATAGGATTAATTTCATGATCTCAAATATTATATGCTCCATGTTGATCCCAATCGGCTTGTTCATCGACATTATTTGTACTATAGTTTGGCTCATCAAATTGCGCCTTATCGTTCAATCCATTAATCCTAGGATGCTAAATCATTGAAATTACAAACAATAAAATTTCTTTAGTATATAAATTAAATGTTAAAATAATATAGTAAAACTCCTAGATATTTGAGAATACAAATTGAAAGTGTAACAAAGAAATTCATTTAGTATGTCGTACCATTGGATCAAATTCATGCCCCCCTTCAAAGTGTCCATATTTCCAACAATGTATTTTAGTTGTATACCTTAATACCCTTGAAATTTTGCAAGGGAACCAACATTTACCATTTCCAAGTTACTCCCTTAACCTAACAATAGTCCTAGAACTTTCCTCTTATGTTGACATCGTTAACTATATAATTCAAATGAAACTATAAGTATATATAAAAATGTTGTAATGTTGTCACATTGTCGAAACTATGAGTAGAAATCTATTATAGATGTTGAGAAAATCACATAGTTGTCACCCTAATATCGACTACATATATATATATATATATATATATATATATATATATATATATAATTTACCTAATGTCAGAATTATGACGTTTGTTGACTATGTCCACTTTGGAACCCTTTAATCAAGATAGACGTTATTGACCATTTCAGTGGATAGGGGGATGGGAAATCATGACATCGTAATTATGACGTACGGTTTTCGAAATTCCAATCTATTGTTATGTTCATCGAAATTGCAATGTTCATCGGGGCCAAATTCAAAAATTCAAGAAAATTGCGACTACACCTATGCTTTTATGCCATCATTGTCAGAAAAATGTTGAAATTTGCGCCCAATTGCAGTATTGTTTATATAGTAAGATTTAACTTAATATAGAAACAATATCTTAGCATCCTAACAAGTTGTTGAAATAATACTCAACTACATACTAAAATATGAGCCAACTAGTTGGAAAGAATCTTCCATATCCAACTACATCTAACAATTTGCTAAAACTTAGAAGCAAATTATTCATGTAAAGACAAACTCTACCTTACGATGATCAATAACAATAACAAGCACAACCTTTAGTATGATAGAATATCACACATTAATTTATGAGATAAGTAAGAGTTAATAATTCCAACATTCCCCCTTAACAAGTACTTGTCTCAATCTCTGTCAGATCAAATCTTCATTAACATTTTTCACCAGTCTGATGCATCATATGCTTCATCATGAATGAAAAAAACTCATGATCTACAAATTCTATATATGGTCCAACATATCACTTGCATATCATACTCAATCATGTTGGCATGACCAAACTATCAACATCCATATAAAGGAATAGCCATCCACAAACATGCATGGGTACATAACCACTACCACTGTCAATCTGATAGGATGTCCTTCAAGTACATGGTTCATCCATTTTCTTGATGAAAACCACCTAAATGTACAAAAAAATTAGGTCTCTAGGAACCTCCCAAATTCTACAACCAACATGGCCCACGCATAAAGAATTCAACCAATAGATGGCCTACTCCTCTAAGAGTTAACAACTCCATAATAGAGAGTTTGCACTATATTGAACAAGCTTTCCAAATCATCAAGGACACATGGAAAAAGGGTATGCATGCATATCCAAGTATTATAGTGATATGCCCTTTACATGTTACAGTCACAGGCATAACATTTACATACTCCTCATGGAGACACTAGGCATGATATTTTAAAATACCACCTAGGTACAATTACAATACTCCTCCCAAGTACAAACTCTAGGTAAGACACAAGTTCAAAAATTTTAAAGGACCAATACATAGGATTTATACATAACATACTAGACTTGTTGATTCACATTTCAATATGGTCACTACTTTTATTAAACAAAACACACAAACTTTACCCTGTTTGTCCATCGCCATATGATCTCCATTGTTTCTCGAAGCATTATCACCAACGTCATTTGGACCAAACTCTAACAAAACTCTATCTTACATTTAGAACAACCGCTTTGTCCCTCCTACTACAATATCATTGTTACAACAAAATCTAGCACCTACAAGATGTAAAATCCCAAGCACCTAGGTGTTAGTCTTGTGTAACTCGGGAAGGCTACACATTGTCACCTTAGTAATTCTTTCTCTCACTTTTGGTTGGATCTTCTCCAATACAAAGGGGGTATCCCTAAGTAGGATTTCTAAGGCTATGGAGTGGGAGTCTTAGATGATGTTTCAAGAGTAAAACTTAACCAAATGAGTGGTTTTAGTGATAGTAAAAAATGATGAATGGATTAAGAAAACATAAGGTGATGGAAACCCAACGACCAGTGCTTTCCAAATAGTGGACAAAATGGAATAAAAGAAACATGTATCTAAAAGGGGAGTTCATGAATATGTAAGAAAATAAGAGTTGTTATGCATGCCATAAATTTGCTTTAGCTTGGTAAAAAAATATTGCAGAGAATTACCCATAGAGAGCTAGGGGCACCACTCAAAAAAATGGTTATGAAGGTGGTGTTATATTATTTCTAGAAACAAATTAGTTTGTTATATGTGAGATCAAAAAAAAAAAAAAAATACAAGACAGATTTGTATGCTCACATTATATTATCCATATGGTAGATGATCCTTTAAAATACCTTCATACAAGTTGAAAAGATTGCACACAAAATAAAATATATGCCTCCAATCTTCCATTAAGCTTGCCAAAATGATGTACAATGTAGCCCAAGGGAAGAAATCCTTCAATCCCCATTCTCCCAACCATCATGGAAAAATGGAGATAACTACTTTATATAGAGGGAACCTCTTCTCTCTTACAATAAAATACAATATTTGCTTAACTCCGTGGCAAGTCAAACAATAAAAAAATATTGGAGTAGTTATGCAACAACCTCCAAAAGTAGCATAAGTGGTCCAAGAAATGGTCTCTAAGGCTCAACCACCATTTCAAAATAGCAATTCATAGGAACATGTGCATTGTGTCTAAGAAAATATTCTCCATGGGACATAAGTTGTATTCCCTAATGAAATATTAAAACATTTTACGATGAAACTTAGGGAATGAGACCTCAATGAATTTTTATAACATATCGATATTAATAGGCCAATAATGTAGTTATAATTTAAGGTTTGGATTTAATTAATCAATAATAGAAATATTCAAAACCACTTTGGGCATGCTCACACGTGGAAAGGGAGAAATGTGAAATGTGAAATGTGACAAATGAAAGATTAATTATGAAGGGAAGCTTATATGAACATGGATGAAATGAATCATGCACCATCTAGGAATGAGGATATGATAAAATATGAGTAATTAAAGTGTGATATCAAAGCAAAACACTAGGAAAGTACACCACCATGAGGACACAAACAACTAAGACCGAGACATAAATCCACCATGCAGCAACAAAGTGAAAGTGGTGACTAGAGCATCATAGGCAAGGGGAATAATACGATTATCTCTCCAACAATGATCAACAAAAGAAAAGTGCCTCCAGCAAGATGAAAATACGTGATATGAAACTGAAGCAACCTCCACCAAAAATATCAATCAAAAATTTGTAATGTCCCCATTCAAATATATCTCAAAAGAGAAAATTCCACCAATCTACTAGTTTCCTAGGTTGGGGTGGAAACATTAGATTTGGAATAAGGATACTATAAAACCCCAAATGGAAATTATCTTGACATAAATATATTAAAAGGAGTTAAATAAATATTTATGATAGGAAAATAGGGTGGCACTTGGTCATGGAGACACATTGGTGGTGTAGGACCCACACAAAGCTAAATTCCTCATGCCACATGGCATCCTATTCTCACCCATTTGAATCCAAGGTGGATTCTAATGTTCTTGGGGAGTTGGAGGGTCAATATAATTGGAATGACTCAATGAAGTTCTAATTGGAGTGTAATAGTAACTTACATGGAAGAGGAAGAGGCATTTGAGAGATATTGAGACACTTGGGCTAGATTCCCTAGCTTCTATGACAACAATGATGAAGATGCTATGACACTTATGACACAAATCAGACTTGATTGCTGACATATGACATATATGACATGTCATGGATAAAAATAGCCTCCAAGAGGGAGCACAAGGGACTTAGGGCAGCCAAAGAGTCATCCATTCAAATTGAGTGAAGGAGGAGGCTAGGAATGGAGGGACAAGTGGCACACATTGGAATCTCTTCCCAATTCGAGTTGGCATGAAGCTCATGGATGGAATTCAAGATAAGGAGGTATTTGGAATTTTATAAAAGTAAATAGAAAATAAGGATAGTATATTTTTATCATTTCTCATTTTGCATATTGGAGAGCATAGCTTGTCCATGCTTGTGGAGTGTTTACTCTACTTGCCTTAGTACCAATTTCGAAGGTGAAAGATTCCCATCCTAATTGGAAATTGGAGATGCCATTCATACATTTAATTTGGATATAAAATGGAGTCATTTTTTTCAGGTTTAATCTGCAGGGCTTCTCGTGATATTCTCTTCTTCAACTTGTTTCCACACCTTTCTCACATTTCTCTTCATATTTTGGCTCTTGGAGGAAGGGCGCATTTGGTGAGATGTTGATATATTTGGGGAAGATATTGTGGACCCATTTATTTTTAATATGATTTATTTACTCTGTATTTAATTCTCATAATATCCTCAGGTCTAAATACCAAGTGAAACTATGTCAAAATACCAAACAATGTACAAATGGTGCCAATTTCCTCATATCTTGTTATGAAAGCTTGAAGTTGATTTATTTCGAATTGTATCAGTTCATCTATGTGATTTTTATTATGTATGGAGATTCATTAATGTCCTGAAGAAGTTCAATATACATTACATAAGCCTTTGGAGCATAAATCTCAAATTTCATAGCAAGTAGTGAAGTTTCCTATCATTTCCCCCTATGTGAAGACTTGTCCACAAACCTCTGATTTATGGGTATTGAGGCAGCCTTTAGGAATGAATTAATGATGAATTTGGGTGCCCATTAAATTCATTTAACTAATCCATGTCTCTATTCTGAAATTTGGGAGGTTCGTAGTTCATTTGGGAAGCCATCTTTGTCCCCTACCCTTGGGGATTTGAACCTCAAATTTGCTAGTAAGTTTCCCTATTTTCTCCTGATTTTAAATGAGTGTTGAAGAAGTATTTGGAGAGTGTCCAAGAATCCATCAGACTCATTTTTATGTCTTAATACCTCTAAAACACATTCACACCCAACTTGGAAGCATTTGAGTCATTACTAGTCTAAGGGTCGAATTGGCCAAAAAGTGCAATTTTTCCAATTTTTCCAAATTTATTAAAAAGGGACACTACAAGTGGTATCAGAGCATGGTCCTTGCACCTGTGAATTAATATCATACCTTGAATAATAATTGGCAGTCATGGATTACTATTATGATGAATCATATGAGTACAATGCTTATGAGCAATATGAAGAAGAATGTGAATGGTATGAGGAAGAGGTGAATGGTATGAGGAAGAGGTGCCATCATGCAACACTTATTACAATTTCATAAGGAATGAGGGTTATTCTTATTACCTTGAATATGATGAAGATGAGTGTGTCACACTACCAAAGGATAATTCTATGAATGAATTACAAATATTGAGAGCAACATGTAAAACCTGGCCCCAAAAATATCAGGCATGTCTTGATGTGTACAAGGAAGATACACAAAAGGCAATTCCTTTTGAAGACTTTGTTGATTGGGTATTTGAAAATAGGCCCAAAAATGAAGATGTGGAGTTAGTGAAGAAAGGTTTATGCCTTTCTTGAAAAATAACTTGGAGAGAAAATCGTGTGTGTGAGTGAAAAGAGCAGTGAAATATCTGAATCTTCAAGGAATGCATGTATTTCCTACTTGAAGAGATTTTTTGGGTTTTCTTCAAAAAGAGATTCCAAATATATTGATATTAAGGAAACCAAGGGGAAAAATGCATCAGCTTGCTTGAAGGAGAGAAAGGAGGAGACCCATGATCCACCTAGTTCTGAAATAGGTGAAGTAGAAGAAGCAGTGCAGGAAGAGGAAAGTTTTTCCCTTTTGAGGGATGTGCATGATCCTACCCTTATGGAGCCTAAAAATGATGACACTTTTGCATATTCTGATCATTTGGGTGAGTTGGTTCATTCTCCTACATCTTACACTTCCCTATTTTGTAGCATTCATCCTAATGAAGTATGGGTGAAAAGTTTCTTTTTAATGTTGTGTTGGGCATGGTCCAAGTTGGTACAGGTTTTGGTGAATCGAAGTTCGAAGTAAGTGCAGTTCGTAAAACGAAGTCTAAGCATGCATAGTTTTGTTGAAGCGTATCTCTGGCGTAGCAGTTTTTGTTGGCAAGAAGTACAAGTGAAGCGAGGTCCAGCAGCGACCTATTTTGGGTAAAGAACTCTGCAAATCCCAGGAACAGGGTAAGGAGCGGTGCGGATTCGGAGGAAAGGGACTTGCCTCGTTAGTAAAGACAGAGTACTAAGGAAGACTAGGATAGATGAGGCAGTTAGAATGGTGGATCGATAGCGACAAAAGAAGCAGAGCGGCTGAAAAGGACATGTCAGTATGAAGTCAGATCCGTGCAGTCAGAACTACGGCTGTTAGAAGGGCGTCAGATCCAGAAGCAACGCAGAAAGACGACCGAAGTCAAGTGAAGTAGCTGTCGAGTATGAAAATCCTGGTTAGCGGGGTAACCGCACCATTTTGGGGGGGTTTTGGGTACTATAGAGTTTTCATCCCACAATGATTTTAAAGATGTGACCCTCGGGCATGGCCTATAAAAAGGGATATTTTGTAAGGGAAGGGTTTGTCTTTGAGTCTTTTGGTCTCTCAGGGGTTGGTCTTTTGGTAATACTAAGTATTGTAAGAGAAAGAAGAGAGGAGAAGGCTCTGCAGCTGTGTGCGCAGAGACCCAATTGTAGAGAGAAGAAGTCTGTAGCTGTGTGTGCAGACTGGAACTGTTGACCCTTACCATTAATATAAACAACAGTTCCTGTGGACATAGCTCCCATCCTGGGGGTGAACCACGTAAATAAGCGTGTTGTGTGAATGTATGAGAATGTTTATGTTTATGTTTATGTTTATGTTTATGTCCATGCTTATGGTTATGTGTGTTCCTGCTTCTATATGTATTTTCACATGAATGGTCTATGAGAATAATATATTAAGTACCGAACAGATATATTTGAATTCAAAAGAACTTCTGAGTATGTTGAATGTGTAGTTGCACAAATGACACCAATCCAACGGAGCCTGTAGAGTGTAAAACAATCCCCCGGCGCAGTCCCAGAGTGCGTTGTTGACTTGCATTATGTAGTTTCCTACAAGCGCAACCCCAGAGTGCATTGTAGTGCAAGAAGTGGACATGAAGTAGACATGACTTCGCTCAACTTACCAGTTTATTAGCTTCGCATCACCTGGATGTAGGAACGTGCTTCTGCAACCACCTCATAACTTTCCCTCAGTGAGACCTCAGTCTATTCGAAAGCTGTTTCCGAAAGGGTCGGTGAAGAAGGGTTTGTTGGACCACCAACTGCGCGGAATCTGGGTCTGATCTAAGTATTAAGAGATAGAAGAGGTATAGAGCCAACAAATGGTTCTATTTCCAGGCTTGAACTGGTGATGTGCTCTAAAAACTGGAATCTTGAGCTAACAGATATACAGAACTCGGTAACTAAGACCGAAGAGGAGTTTATGAAGAAAGAAAACAAACATCCGCGCTTATCTACAGAAGAGTGGTTACAAAGATATCTCTTCTCTGACATACATGAAATTTTCTTCGCATACTTCAGAAACAAGCTACACAAGTGTATATAGAGGCTTGCAAAACAGAAAAATTGCTTTCAAAGTGGATAACCTACAGTGTGGACTCCAGAACTAATCTAGAGACTTAAAGTAGTGGATAGCCCAATCTCAAGAGTAGTAGACTTCTGGGTCGATAACGTACTAGAAGGATACGTTACAGAATTTGTTGTGGACACTTTGAAGTCTTACAGTGCACCAGAGGCAGATTTATTCAAAGGATTCAGAGGTAAGTACCTGAAAAATCTCAGTCTATACATTAAAATGCTATTAGCAGAAAAAGGTGTCCTAAGAATGCAATAAAACCCCTAGGAATTTGAGTCTGTAATGTTCAGTAACACAGACAATGACACTGAGGAAAATATATATACATTACGAAGTGGTAAAAGATACAAGTTTAGTACCAGAAAGAAGTCTCATGAACCTGTACCTCGCACCTCTCTAGAAACTGAGTTAGGAAGTGACAAACACTCATATCAGGTTGAGGTTGATAGTGAAATAGAGCCTAGAGTAACTACCTATCATCCCATTACTCTGCAGAAACCTCTAGATGACGACAGAAATACTACTAACGCACAGAACACCAGTAATAGTAACACTGCAGGAGCCAGTACTCAGAACGTTCCAAGTAGAAGTATACCCAAGTCTTCACAGAACACTATGCCTCCTAGAAGAAGGATGACAGACGGCATTAAGATACCTATATTTAAAGAAACTGGTCTCGAAGACCCAGAGCAACATTGGTTCCTTTTTGAAGCCGTATGGAATGTTAAACAAGTACATGATGATTCTATTAGACAAGCACATCTAGTTACCACATTCATGGATAGAGACTTAACATGGTTTATGAAGTACTCTGTTGGACACAATAGGACACTAGCAGAGATCAAAATTGCGCTCATCAGATAGTTTAAAAAACCTAAGTCTGAATCGCAGTGTATCACAAAGCTGAAAGAAATTAAGCAAAAATCGAGCGAGACGTTATGGGAAATTGATCAAAATTTCAAAGTGCTGTTAGATCAAGTGAGCTTTGACATAGCACAACAACAGCACCAAGAATGGTTTATAGTTGTGCTACTACCCCATATCAAATTACCAATGATGCAACAGAAAGTTGCTTCGCAAACAGAAGCCCTAGAAATTGCAATGAAACTAGAGGCTTTGCTTGTAGGATAGACTAGCGCAGGAATGGTTCAAATACAGACCCAGCTAGCAAATTTGACATTACAACTGCAAGATATGAAGAAAGGAAAAGAAACCTGAGATGAGGTTTGGTGTACAAAGTGTAAGGGAGAAGGTGTCATGTCCCAAATTTGGTATTGGGTCAAAATGGCCTAATCACATTGGCCCTATTCATTAGAGTTCGTCAAATTGATGCTAAAGGTCAAATAATTGCCAAGGAGGAAAATTACTAGTTTCCTAGGTTTGGGGTGGAAGCTTTGGGATTTGGAATAATGGGGATAATAAATGATGTTTGAACATTAGAATGGCATAAATATTTAATAAAGGAGATAAATAAATATATACAAGTGAAAATCAAAGTGGCATTTCATCATGAAGACACATGGAGGAAGTGGGACCCACATATGGCTAGATTTCCCCACTACACTTGGCATCATTCTCTCACCAATTCGAATTCAAGGTGAATTGTAACATACTTGGGGGAGTCCAAAAGGTATTATTCATTGCATGACTCATCCAAGGTCGAAATATAGAGGAAGAGTAACTCCCATGGAAGAGGAAGAGGCAATTTGGAGCTAGTGAGACACTTGGGCTAGATTCCCTAGCTCTATGACAACAATGATGAAGATGCTATGACACCTATGACACAAATCAGACCTGAAGGCTGACATATGACATATATGACATGTCAGGGCTAAAAATAGACTCCAAGAGGGTGCTCAAGGGTGTTAGGGAAGCTAAGATGCTTCCACATGTGATTTGGTGGAAGTGGGAGACTAGGAATTGTTGTACAAGTGGCGTTCTTTGGAATCTCTTCCCAACTTGAGTTGGCATGAGTCTCTTGGAAGGAATTCGACCCATGGAGGACATTAGAAGTTTATAAATGTCAATAACAAAGAATGAAACCATCTTTTGATCATTTGTAGAATTTGCAATTGCATTTGTGAAGAGGGAGAGCTAGTGGATGACTAGTTTCTTGCCTTAGCCAATTTCGAGGGTGAAAGATTCCCATCCAAGTTGGTAATTGGAAAGGCCATTCAGACCTTTCATTTGGAGCTTTAATGGAGTCTTTATTTGTAGATGTAAGCTACAGGGAAGCTCATGGTTTCTTCTATTGCAGCTCACTCCTTCAACCATTTCCAATTTTGATGGCATATTCTTGATCCTTGAGGGAGGGCATTTTTGGTGAGCTATTGTACTTTTTGGGGGAGCTTCTAATGCCCCATTTATTTTGTAATATGAAGTAAATATTCTGTTCTTCATCTACAGAAAGTTTCAGGTCGAAATTCCAAGTAGAAATGTATAAATCTCATTTTTAATGGAAGAACAATGCCATTTCCCCACTACCTTGTTGTGAACCAATGTATTGATGATGATTTCGAATGAATGGATGATTCTCTGATATATTTGTGATCAATATACTTCCATGGATGTATTCTACAAGTTTCATGTACTGTAATTGAGCATTTGAAGCATTTTTACTCAGTTTAGTTGTATTGGGAGGTGAAATAGTGCCATTTTCCCAAGGGTCAAATTGGGGATTTTTGCAGTTGAATGGGAGAGGGTGAAAACAGTTGTAATAATCCATTAATGGTGCATATGAGACTTTAATAACATACATAACACATTACATACCTTTTTTCATAAATTTGAGTGGGTTTGGAGGCATTTGGGAAGCCATTTTCAGTACTTACCCCAGGGGGATTTGAACCCCAAGTTACTAGTAAAATTGCATACTTGGTCCAGAATCTTAAGAGAGTTTGCAGAGGTCTTTTGGTGGCCATATGTTATCCCTGAACATCATATTCAATTCCTAATATCATTCATAAACCTTCCTTGAAGATTTGAAGGCATTTGGAGTCAATTTGAGACTTAGAGACCAATACTAGTCAAAGGGAAATCACTAGTAAAGTTACCTACATTGACCAGAATTGAAAGAGTATTTGTAGAAGTGTTTTAAAGGTACAAAGTCATCCCTGAAACACATATTTATGTTATAATATCATTCATATACCTTCTCAGAAGATTTGGGATCATTTGGGGCAAATTTGGGACCTAGAGATCGAAACTAGTCAAAGGTCGAACCAAGGAAAAAAAGTGGAAAATTGCAATTTTAATAAAATTCCTAATAAGGGACATTACAGAAGGACACTCTAAATAACAATGTCTGGTATTTAGAGATTACGTCGCTAGCAGATCTCCAAACCCATTAAATCAACAGTAAGGACCATGGTGTGAGATTTTTCAATGTAGAGGACATCTCCAAGAGGGCTGCTACTTACTTCAAAAGTACGTACAAACACCAAATAACTTATACTGCACATTCTGTAAGTCAGTTGGCCATGATGATAACAACTACAGAGCCTATGACCTCATGATAGAAAGAAAACATGATGTCTACAAAGTTCAAGGGGAAACGCAGAACAACAATGAAAATGCGCAGTATGACCAAGGCACATACAGAGGATGTGGTGGATTCAGAGGAAGAGGACAAAACACTGGACAAGGATGAGGAAGAGTTCATATTGTATGTTATAACTGCACCTAACCAAGACATCTAGCTAGACTATATGAACCCTTGTACTACTTATAAATATTGTAAATCATTTGAACATGTCATTAAGGTATGCCCTGTTTTGCAAGTAAAAATGAAAGAGAAAATACCATAAATGAAAAATCAGAACATACAGATGATCGCAGTTGAAAAAGGGAATACAGATTGCAACATTCATGTTATGACGCGAAGTGGAGCCACAACATGTGGAGATCAAAGAACTGAAGCTTCGACTTCTGAGAATCACCATGCTAGACAGACGCCTACTGAAGGGGCTTGGATAAGAAAAGCAACTGGAAAAACACCTTCTTTCAACCTGAACAAAGAAAAAGAGGTATTCATGGAAGAAAGAGAAACCTTCAAAGAATAAAATCCTTCAAATCAGAGAATCAAGTTCCAAACTGAGACAACACCTGTGATGGATATGTGTAATACCCCATTTTTCCCTTGCTGATATTTGGCTTCAATGTAAATACTGTGCATATGCAGTATGTTTATTTTCCCTAGTGTGGAGATCAAGGCCAAGACCCCACTAGTGGATGTTTAAGGATTATTGCTTAGGAAAGTATTTGGACAGTTTGATTATTCATGGGTTGCTAAGCCACGAAGAAATGTAAATGATGTAATTATTATTAATGAATAAAATAACCAAGAAGCTGGATAAGGGGGGGGAACTAATGAGAAGGGGCCACGTGTATCCACTAGGGAGAGGTGAGGGGATTATAGGATTGGTTCCCCATGTTTCCACATGTCCGACTAAGAACCCGTTTGAGCTCCCTGCTGACACTAATACGGTTGCAGAGGGTGGTTGGGAACCTTGTTGTTGAAGCCGATGGAGTATGGAGCATGCCTTCGATTTTGTATGGAAGAGCATGACTCTGGTTGCTTATCTAAAAAGACACTCAACGCCTGAAACTAGAATATCATGTTTGAATGCCGTGGGTGGAAAGAAACAACCACCAAATTCATTGAGACATCGACGATCCATTCACGCACAGCCATTCACAATCCATCGCCCCACAGAGAGAGAGATTTCTCATACGCCTCTGGAGACGCAGAGTCAACAGAGGGGTATAACCTAAAGATAATCGTGTTTCCTTGGGTAATAGAAAATTCCAGAGAGCTGATAGCCATGAGAACTGTGTGTGTGAACTCAGTCTACCGGTGACAGAGTGATCCATGACCGAGCGGTGAGAACCCGTGAGGAAACCGCAAGTCTAAACAGTGCAGAGAAACCGTGACAGCCTAATCTTGGATCACAGAGGATAGATTGCAGAATAGAGCCTTGTCTGCAAGCCTGGAATGAGTTATCTTGTTGAACTGTGTAATAAGGTTGGGTTGCTTGATAAACCTAGTGAAGGCTGTAGTCTCATAGAACTAGCGATTGGACCTTTCTATGACCATCTTGGAATAACACTGGAAGGGAAGAGGTCTTGAGGGACTATGCAGCAGAGAATATGGTCTTCCTTGTGTTGGATGTGGTAGGTAATGTGGGTTCCAATTCGGTTGAGTGTTGAGATGCCTGCAGCTCTGTGGTTGAGCTCACTAGCTTAGCAATGCCTCCCTTGTTGTCCCTATTTGCCTCATAAACCCATTTTTGATTGGCTTAGCATGATCAGCTTGTCTGATATGTTTGATAAACTCAACGGTATGCTGGATTGGCATGATTGTATTGTTTAGTATGCCTGATAAACCCACTGCAAGTTGGATTAGCATGATCAGCTAGTCTGGTATGCTTGATAAACCCAACTGTATGTTGGCTTGGCATGACCCTGCTGTTGGTATGCTTGATAAACCCAACTAGAATTTGGCTTAGCATGACCAGTATGTCCCCAAATGCTTGATAAACCCACTGTAGGTTGGATTAGCATGGGTAGGTTCCTCATAATGCTTGATAAACCCAACTACATATTGGTTTAGCATTGGGATGGAACTTTGACTGTGAGAGAACCCGATAACCCTCCTTAGTGGATACACAGCCCAGATCGGGGGTGATCTCTCAGCTGAATAAGTACAGGATGGACAGAGATCTAAGGTTGGGTGGAACGTTTCTCTCACTTGGCCAATTGCTTCGGAAATTGAAAGATAAGTATTCTTGTTAAGTAAATTGATGGTATTTCATTGTTATGAAATGGTTTCTTATGTTCAATTGTGCAATTGTGGAATATATGTTTATATGGATTTAATTAACAAGGAGTCATGTGCAAACCTGAGTAAGGCGTTGAGTTCATTGTTATATGAATCTCATTGTATTGCATGATTTTAATGCATTATAAGTCTTGCTTTTGATAGATGTAATTGCAAGATCTAATTTGATGCATGTTACATGTTATGATATGTATGATTAACCTTGTGAATGAGTTGTATGTTTGCATCTAATACTTGGGGAGGAGGGGATGCCCTGTGTAATACCCCCAATTCGACCCTTAGGATATATTAGCCTTTAATGTAAATAGTGTGTACATGTGATGTATGTTTTCCTCGCGTGGAGCTCAAGGCCAAGGCCCCGCTAGTGAAAGCCCGAATTTTATTTAAAGGGCAAGTAATTGATGTTTTGACACCATGTGTTCTTAAGCCATGGAAATTGTAATAGGATGTAAATAAAAATCATGCAATATAAAATTCCAAGACTGGCTATGGAGGCAACGAATGAGAAGGGGCCACGTGTATCCACTAGGGAGTGGTGAGGGGGCTATGGGAGTAAACCATAGGTTGCCATATGTCTTTATGAGAACCCATTTGACCTTCTAGATGACATTTATTCCTGTTGTAAGAGAATGGTTGAAGAATTAAGTCAATGACTTTGATGGAGTATGGGCAGCCCTGAAATTCGTATGGGACATCTTTCTCCACCCAAAAATGAGCTCCCAACAGTGAGAAAACCGAAAATCGCGACTGTGAGAGAACCCACGTTTTGGGAAGCCAAAAACGTCCCGATTTGGTATTGGACAGAGAAATCCAATGGGGGATCCATTGGTAGGAACCTTGGGGCGAATTTGGGAGCAATAGCTACCCCAAAATCCATGGGAAAACCCAGTTTTAATGGCCCAGAATATCAGTGACGGATTTGGGTTGTTTGTGACAGATTTGTGAGAAATCCAATTGTGGATATATGAATAGAGGATGGGATTGATGAGTCTAGTTTTGAAGGGTATGTGGCTCTGGGTTTGAGCTCAGTGGACTAGCATCCTCCTCCATCTCCTATTGCATGCTTGAGAAATCCAACCGTGTGTTGGATTAGCATGGTTGTTTGAGTGAAACCCTGACTGTGAGTGAGCCATCTAGTTCCTCCTTAGTGGATACACAGCCCAGCTCGGGGGTGATCTCTCAGCTAAAAGAATACAGGCTGGACAGAGATCTATGGTTGGGTGGAACGTTGCTCTCACGTAGCCAGTCGTTGGATATTGCGTTGCAAGATAAGTGCTCTCCGTGACTTTAATTTGTATATATATATCTGGGTTCTGTAATGTGTTATTTGAATGATTATTCTTCAGGTTAATGAAATTGAAATGAAGTCTGTGCATAGCATATAAATGGGATTGAACCCTGTATATGGAATCATATTCGGTTTGTTCTCATGTGTGTTATTACGTTTAATTTCCGCTGTGTTTTATTGAAACGAATCTGCATATAGAAGTTTTAAAATGTTAGTTATTTATGTGCAAAAATTATTGGGACTAAGTTTACAAAAGCCCGGTATGTTGTTAATGTTTCCTTCCCCTGTTGTTCTAAGGAGAAGGGGACATTACACCCTGACAGTGTTTCAGAACCCCTCTGTGGTTCAGGTGGAAGGAAAGATCATGGAAGGAAGGAGGTGAAGTCTTTAAGTGGATTTATGGACAAATATCCAGTGGGAAATTTGACATGGTAAAAGTGCTCAGCTGGGGCAGGGATTTCACTATTGGATAGAGCTATCCAATATATTTCCAACAATACCGACCTTGTCTCATTTGGACCAAGGATGGAGAAGTTATGCCCCACAGAAGATGGTGTGGAAAGTTACCATGACAGAGAGTATGGTTCCGCATGCCCGCATATGCAATTGCGGATTGTGGATTGCGGAAGTGACTGTTGTCGAAAGTTGAGATTTGCACTTTTGCATCCGCAATTGAGAATTGCAGATTGTGGATTGCGGATTGCAGATCCGCCGTTGCGGATTGCAGATTGCGGAAAGGTAAGCTTTTTGATTATGAAGTTTGGCACTACCGCATCCGCAATTGCATATTCGGGATTGCAGATTGCGGAAAGGTAAGCTTTCCGATTATGAATTTTGACACTTTCACATCCGCAATTGCGGATTGCAGATTGCGGATTCGTAGTTGCAGGTTGCGGATTGCGAATCCGACTCATTTCTACTGTCTATGTGTATTCAGTTGAATTTGGAGAAAAAAAAATGTATCAGGGTCTCTCATGGCCATGGAGGTCAGTTGAGACATGACAGAGTGGTATCAAATCTTCAGTTGCGACACTGAGAGTTGTTTGGGTCGGATCATGCATAATTTTTGGTCGAGAGATGCGCCCATGGCATGGTTTTGATGAACTTATTTGATTAATTGATGGTTCAAATGAATAGTTCCAGGTTTGAATGGGTATGATAGATTTATTTGCATGCTTATGATATCTAATAGAATGTCTCTGATATACACAGAGATAGCAGCAGTTGTAAGATGCATCGTATCATAGGGAAGTGCACAGAATGGTCTAAGAATGGTCACTTGGGTAAGACTATGGTGAGATTTAACAAGCGAATGATGAAAGTGCAAGAAGAACAACATCAACTCAATCCGTCCATTTTGCAGAGTCTTATGGACTTGCAGCAAAGGATAAACGGTGGTTATAACCCAAGCCACGAAGGCCGAGAGGATAGAAATGTAGAAAGTTAGTCTAGGGGTCGTTTTATGAGAAGAACTCCAAGCCCTAGAAGAGGTTCTGTGAGCAGAAGGCACAGGACACCCTCTCCTAAGTTTTCTTCTAGTAGGTCAGATGATTCTGAGAGTTCTCAGGGGATCCCAAGATACACTTCTAGCGAGAGTAAAGGTAGGAAGAGGCACAGAGGTATTCCAAGGGGTGAATTTAGGAAGGAAAGGCCTCCCAGTTTTTATTGTGAAAGAAAGGAAGGTCAAGAAGCAGAGGCATGGCTTCTTGGAATGAAGAAGTACTTCAGAATGCATGAGTATTCAGAGAATGAAAAGGCTAAGGTTGTTATTTATAACCTTAGTGGAAGAGCTTCTATTTGGTGGGATCACCTCATGCAAGTGAAAGGAATCAGTGAAAGAAGAGTCATCTGGGAAAAGTTTCAAAGATACTTTTAGGAGAAGTACATATCAGCTAGGTATTATGATAGAAAAAGAAAGGAGTTCAATGAACTCAGACTAGGACAGAACACCATGGATGAACATGTTCACAAGTTTCTGGAGCTACTAAGGTATGTGGACTACATCAAGGATGAAAGAGTGAAGATCCAATGCTTCCTTGGTCGTCTACCACAGAGATACAGAGATAAAATAGAGTTTGTAAATCCACCAAGCTTGTATGAAGCCATTAGGATGGCAGAGCATTGCCATGAGAAAGGTAAAGGTAAAGCAGAGGCGCAGCCAGCGTGGAAAGGTAAACCCAAGGGAAGGTTTGATCAGAAGAAAGGTGAATTCAAACCACCATTCAGAAATCAACCTAAGATATTTCCACAAGGCCAGCAAGCAAAAAGAGAAATCAAGCCAGTTGTAGCAGCAGATAGAACGTTAAAGGGGCCACTCCAATGTTGGGGTTGTAGGGAAAACCACATAATCAGATATTTCCCAATTGCGAGGAAGAACCCCAGGAGATTGCACAATGTTAGAATAGAAACTACAGTAGGGGACATGTCAAGAGAAACACCTAGGATTTATGCAACACTAAATGATCATCAAGCAGACCATCAATCAGCAGTGGTGGAGGTTGTAGGTAAGATTGTTGAGCAGCCTATTTATGTTTTGATTGATTCAGGGTCTACTCATAGTTATGTATCTTCTAAGTTAGTTGAAAGTTGTTCTCTTGGTAAAGTAAGACATGATGAAGCTTGGCTAGTTCAATTAGCCACCGGTACCAAGAGAAAGGTAAGTGAAGTAGTGAAGGAGTGCCCTATAGAATTGAATGGACTCCTCACTCAGGCAGAATTAAATGTCTTACCATTGGGGTCATATGATGCCTTAATTGGCATGGATTGGTTGGAAAGGCATAGATCCAAGGTCGAATGTTATGAGAAAGCACTTGAATGCATTGATGATGAAGGCAAGCCAAGGTTGGTTAAAGGAATTCCAAAACATTTTTTAGTAAGGCAGATTTTGGCTCTGCAATTAAGGAAGTTTTATAAAAAGGGTTGTCAGTTATATGTTGTGCATATATCAGATTCAGCAGAAGATAAAGGACCCAGGATAGAAGACTTCTAGACAGTGTTGGAATTTGTATTCATCTTTGTCCATCATACAAAAAAAATTTGACGTTTTTTATTCTTATACTACCCATCCAAAAACGTTATGTCTAAAATTTTGGTCTTCAAAAATGAAATTTCAATCAGAAATTAACCCTTCCATATTGAAGTTTTAATTACAAATTTACCCTTTCATAACGAATTTTTAAGTTAAAAGCTACTCATTCCAGTTGTTTGCAAAAAAATAACTAAAAACTCAATTTCCAGGAAATTGAATACTCAAATTTCGAGTTTTGAATTGAATAAATTATAAAATAAATCTTAGTAAAAATTATTGTGCTACAATGCATATAACTATAAACTACTATGAACCTTCTAAGTTATTTTACTATGTTGAATACCTAGAAACTGAATTTCCAAGTTTTGAAAAAAATGAAATTTAACATGATTATCCAATTCTAATGATAAATTCTATTGGGAAATTCCTCATTTACAACATTGTACAATACATAAAACTATAAAGTACTATGAACCGATGCAAAATTGGTGCAATCCTAAAAGAAAAGCTTATATTTTTCTTGCAATGACAAAGGTTAAGAATCTGCTTTAATATGCAGAACTTGTAACTCTACTCCACAACTGGTTTAATACCAATACATCCTGGACAGACATTGCATTCATAATACTCTGAGCATAAGGAACACTTCACAAAATTTAAATAGGTTCAATCATTACAAAAATTAATCGTATCTAAAGACATATCTATAATTTGTTTTAGATTTCATGCACATTTCATAACTCGTTCATTTGGAAAAAAAACCAATATTTTTGGATTGGCTCTACACATATTTGGATAATTAAAGTCAACTTTTGTTACATAACAGATTTTGGTACATAACATAAAATATTCTTTTATACTATCACTCCCAACAATATTTTGTTTTTAACTATATTTTGAGATAGAGATTCGAATTAAAAAATGGTAGTTTCAACCTTGATCCAAAAAATTGAAGGAAGCTTGCACTTTGATGGTATTTGATTTATTTAAAAAAAATGAATCTACATTTTCCATATATATAACTGGAGAATAATAATTTATTCATGTTATTGTGTTGTTACTGTGTGTTCGTATTAGATGTAAAGGTTTGAAATCAACTTTTAGCTTGGTATTTGCTTTAATTTATGACACCAAAAGCTGATGCCGCTACTTAACGAATCCCAAGTCGTAGCAACTCTTTGCCTTGCTACCATTGAATTGGTTTAATTTGATGGTGTTTTAGGGTTTATATATATATATATATATATATCTCTTAGGTGGAATTCAACCAATCCCCAGAGCAACCGGTGGTAACTCACCCTTTTTGTCAAAATAGGGAAAGGCTGGTAAGAACAACTTTGGTAGCAGTCCTGGCCAGTGGGCACTGGGCACTATATTTCTCTCTCCCTCTAGCTGCTAAATATAAGCATTATTGAAGGTGAATAATACTGGAGGGTCGACCAAAGTGGATTGGATTGTATATGTGATGCAACTATCTATTCTTTGAGTTAAAAGTGGAGAACCGACGGCTATTTACAATAGATGTTTTCCGGCCTGCAAGTCAAAATTTATCGAATAGGTATCCACTCTTACACACTTCTATATGTGCAGTATAAGTCGTGTTCTTAACCCTAGTGTAGAGCAGATGTTCTCTTACTGAACCATGGTGATTTGTTGAAAATAAATTTTGGTCATAAACGATTGATTGGTTCCTACAATCTTCTGTCTTTTACATGCCTACCTGTAGCCTACTATACATGTGTGTTATGCCCATTTCACGAGTAGAACCGTCAGATATTCATATGAAGAATTTTTTGGAAGTTTTGGGTTTAGAAAAATCAAGTAATATGCCAAAATTTAGTTCTCCTGATGAGGTCTCCTATGCTAATTAACCAAAAGTAGACCAATCCAAATCCCAGAATATAGTATCCAAGGAGCCAAGCCCAGGAAGAAGTATCTGAGTGCATGAGGAAAGTCGAGCATGGGTATCGAAGCGGAGCAACTGAGTATCCAAACCAATTTCTCAGAAGATATGGAAGTGGGCGTAGTATTTTTTTACATTTCAATATATTTCTAAATAATGCTACAATTAATCCTTCTTTTAACTACTATTTTCTCTTCTTGAAACTCTCAACAATGGGTTGATGTGAAGAAAGGAATTTTGTCCGCGGGTTTTTTTGTTTAGATATAAATGATGTAACTTGTCTATTTAACAAGAGTACATTAATGTATGCTGCAACCCAAAACCCCCATCTCCCAATGCATGATGCAACCCAAAACCCCATCTTTTAATGAGTGTTGCAATCCAAAACTTTTAACTTAGTGCAATTAACTTACTGTTACTATTATAGTTACAACTTACACCTATAACACTACAAATTCCATAAATTAATACTTACCACTGTACCATATTAGCTCAGAGCCTCGGAGAGTCGGATCCCGGAGGAGATCACCTTGATGTTGCAATGGCAGCTACAACCTGCAGGTCGATGGCAGTGTTTCTGAATCTTGCAGCTTGCAAAATTCGATGGTACAGGGAACTGGAAGGTGGCAATCGCGGAACCTCAGCAATGCTCTTCTAGTTGCACCTCTTTGAGTTAGACGTTCCCGAATCCCGTCCAAAACTCCAGTCCATTACCAATTTCCAAATTATCGATACCAGGGCCGCGTGCAGTCTACAAGGACGTGGTAGTTGGAGATGGCAGGAGGAGTTAATTCCTTCATTGACTCCCAACCCTTGCGTGGCCGCGTTCATTAACTACTCGTGGGCCCTACAGGATGGCGTGGCCCTGTGAGTACCAAAACCACATAGACGGACGGGCCCTGGTCACTCCTGGCTTCTAGCTGGACAACCCAAGTGAAAGTGAAACTAATGACGTTTTCCAAAAATTGTAAACATCAAAAAAACGTTTAGATGACTTAATTACCCATTTAGTAGATGGTCTCATAAAAATTTTACCTATATTTGACAAGAAAAATGCCCTGTGACGGGAAAAATGCCCGTCAAATTCCAACCCTGCTTCCAGATATTGCAAGATTTTCAGGATGTGTTCCCAAATGAAGTTCCAAGATTGCCACCCAAGAGAGATATTGACTTTTCCGTTAATCTTATTCCAAGGGCAGCACCCATCTCCAAAGCTCCTTATAGAATGAGCACGCCAGAGTTGTAGAATTGAAGATGCAGCTGCATGAATTAATGGACAAGGAATATATCAGACCGAGTGTATCCCCATGGGGTGCACCCGTGTGTTTTGTTAAGAAGAAGGATGGAACATTGAGGCTGTGTATTGATTACAGGAAACTCAATAAGGTGAAAATTAAGAACAAGTATCCATTGCCAAGAATTGATGACTTGTTTGATCAAATGAAGGAAGCTAGAGTGTTTTCAAAGATTGACTTGAGGTATGGTTACCATCAAGTAAGGATAAAGGAAGAATACATTCATAAGACAACCTTCAGAACTAGGTATGGTCATTATGAATTTACAATGGTGCCATTTGTTCTTACCAATGCACCTGTTACATTCATGTGTCTCATGAATAGTGTCTTCAGCAAATATTTGGATAAGTTTGTGATTGTGTTCCTGGATGACATTCTTGTGTATTCCAATAATAAAGAAGAACACGATGAGCATTTGAGAATGGCATTGCAAGTCCCTAGGGAGCACTAGTTGTATGCTAATCTGAGTAAATGTAACTTCTATCAAGAGAAGGTGCAATATTTGGGTCATATTATATCAGCAGAGAGCATTGTTGTGGATCCAAAGAAGATTGAGGCCATCATGGATTGGTCTTCTCCAAGGAATGCAGCAGATGTTATATCTTGTATGGGCCTTGTTGGTTACTACAAGAGGTTCATTGAAGGCTTCTCCAAGATAGCCCATCCAATTACTTCATTGCAGAGGAAGGACATCAAATTCACATGGTCTGAAAAATGTGAAAGAAGTTTCCAGCAGTTAAAGGAGTTGCTTACTAGTGCGCCTGTTCTGAATATTGCGGATCCGAGCAAGGATTTTGTGGTATGCACTGATGCTTGCATTGAATGACTCAGTGGAGTGCTAATGCAAGAAGGGTTTGTAATTTTTTATGAGTCAAGGAAGCTGAAGGAGCATGAAAGGAACTATGCCACCCATGAATTAGAGCTAGCAGCCATAGTTCATGCTCTCAAGAGATGGAGGCATTATCTCTTGGGCAGAAGATTTGAGCTCATAACTGATTATATGAGTTTGAAAAATTTGTTTGACCAGCGAAATTTGAATGTAAGACAAACTAGATGGATGGAGTTTCTTTGTGAGTTTGATTTGGAAATTAAGCATGTCAAGGGTAAGGAGAATAAGGTTGTTGATACACTCAGCAGGAGATTCCACATTGCAGCAATAAGTAGGTGTGAATAAGACTTGAAGGAAAGAATTTTAAAGGCTCAAGATAGTGATGACGTCTACCTTCAGATCAAAGAGAAATTGAAACAGAGTGTTATAGAGGAAAAGTATGCAAGATATCAACTGGGTGAGGATGATTTTCTCATTTATCAAAACACTAGACTATACATTCCAAACAGTGCATATTTGAATAGGTTGGTGATGGATGAGATACATCAAAGACCATACTCGGGACATCCAGGATATCAGAAGACTATAACAGCAGTAAGGAAGCAGTACTTTTGGCATGGTATGAAGAAAGACATAGCTGAGTACATTGCTAGTTGTCAGAAGTGTCAACAGGTCAAGGCAGAGCATCAACATCTAGCAGGATTGTTGCAGCCATTTCCCATCCCAGAATGGAAGTGGGAAGTGATCTATATGGATTTCATAATAGGGTTTCCAATGACAGTGAAGAATCATGATTCAATCATGGTGGTGGTGGACAATATATCAAAGTTAGCTCATTTCATTCCAGTCAAGTCCACTCATGAGGCCAATGACATTGCAGATATCTTCATGAGAGAGATATTCAAATCGCATGGATTTCTCAAGGCAATAGTTCATGACCGTGACACAAAGTTCACATCTAATTTTTGGAAAGGATTGTTCCAGGAGTTAGGAACTCAGTTGAATTTTAGTACAGCCTACCATCCTCAGATAGATGGTCAGAATGAGAGAGTAAATCAGATCCTTGAAGATATGTTAAGGATGTATGTGATGGATAAGCCATCCAAGTGGGAAGACTATTTACACTTGGTAGAATTTGCTTACAACAATGGACATCAAGCATCATTGAAGATGAGTCCTTTTGAAGTGTTGTATGGAAAAGGATGCAGAACTCCAGTAAGCTGCGACATCCCAGTGAATAGAGTACTGCTTGGGCCAGAAATGATTGAGGAGATGGAGAAAAAGATTGCGAAGATCAGGAATAACTTGAAGGCAGCACAGGACAGGCAGAAGACTTATGCAGATCTGAAAAGAATGCATAAGGAATTTCAGATTGGGGATCATGTCTACTTGAGAGTGAAACCAAGGAAGAGTTCCATGAATTTGGGAATTTGTGCCAAGTTGGCACCCAGATATTGTGGTCCATTTGAGTCCTTGATAGGAAAGGGCTAGTTGCATATAGGATCGCATTTCCTGCTAACATGAAAGCTCGTAGTTTTTTCCATGTATCTTTGCTTAAGAAATATGTACATGATCCTAATCATATCA
The DNA here is from genome assembly GCA_027924585.1 of Larix kaempferi. Classification (NCBI taxonomy): domain Eukaryota; kingdom Viridiplantae; phylum Streptophyta; class Pinopsida; order Pinales; family Pinaceae; genus Larix; species Larix kaempferi. Next base: position 3,636,462 of record BSBM01000223.1, on the reverse strand, counting down.
TAGATTAGCATGTGATACAGGTGGAACCATAGGGAGAGTTCCAGGTGGAGCCTACATGCATCCTCGACAGGAAGTTTACCTTGCTCCAGAACTGGTCCATAGGGCAGGTCAAGGTGCAATGGAGGCACCTTAACCCAGAAGAGGCCACATGGGAGCTGGAGGATGCCATGAAAGAGGCATTCCCATTTTTGTTCAATTTTGAGAACACCGAGGATGGTATTATTTTAAGGGAAAGGGATTTGTAATACCCCATTTTTCCCTTGATGATATTTCGTGTCATGTCCCCATCTTGACCCTATTGCATTCGAATGTAAATAATGCAAATGATGTAATATTGTTATGAAATCATAGTGAGGAGCTCAAGGCCAAGGCCCCGCCATCGATTTATTGATGCATATGGTTTGCATGCTAGCCAGGCACATTGGAACTTCAATATCATGTAATATGCATTTTAATAAAAATACCCACAACTAGCTATGCAATGCAACAAAGAGATGGGGGGCATGATTTTACAAGGAATTGGGAGGTAAAATATTCAAACCCTTGATCCAACCAAGTCAAGCCAAGTGTCAATGAGAGAACTCATCAAACCCTCAACTACCCATGTTGACTTTTGTACCCAACCATTGATTTCTCCCAAGATTTGGTTGAGGTAGTTAATTCCTTGGGAATGGAGAGGTATGGCTGTCCAAATTCAGGTATGGGCAAGCCACCCTGCATGGAAAATCGTGTTTTGTCTCCTTGGGCAAGAAAAGAGCCACAAAATTGCTCTCTAAGCTATTATTCACCATTGCCTTGTACCCCCACGCAGCTCTAGCTACCTGGGCTTTTTCCTCCCTGGGTTTTCTGTGTTCCCCTTCATCTTTTAGTTGGGAAGGGGCATTTTTGTGTTGATTACCAGTGGGGAAGAAAACAGAACGTTTTTGGGTCTTCCTAGAGGTCGTTTAGGCCATTGGAAAGGATCCTAACCAGTGGGGATAAATCGGTTTTGCTCCCTAGGGTTGAAATCGAAATTCCACAGTTCGTTTGGGTGAACCACGAGTTGGGAGAGCCAATGTGGACCCTATTTTGTGAACACCTCTATTGTAAATGTGTAACCCTATCAATGATCATTTTGTTGTGAGAAGAAAGAGTATGTTGGGGTATGGGTAATGGGTAATCCATTGTTTTGGCTTGAGCTTGAGGGTAAGCATCCAGGGTTCAAGGGTAGCCTGATAAACCTAGCTATGGACTGGCTTGGCTCAAATGAAATGCTTAATTGGTTGTGGATGAGCTGAATGTTCCCTTTCCTTGTGAGAATCATGCCCAGCTCGGGGGTGGCCTTCGGACGGACTCAGTATAAGCTGTCGAAGAGCCTATGGTTGGGTGGAATGTTGCAGCAACATAGCTAGTTGCTTGGGACAATTGCACAATGAAGATAAGTGATTTCTGTCTACGTATTTACTTTTGCAATGCATTAATTTGATGACTGTTTTCATATGCTGGATGGGCATGAATTGTGTGTGTGGATTAGTTTTAATTCCGCTGTGCATATTGCCTAATTTGTATCTACACACCAATGCTTTTATTCATATGATGCTAATGTATGGGCTAAGTTTGTGTAAAAGCCCCATAATTTTCCATCATGTTCCCTTCCACGATTTGGATAGATAGGTGGGTACATGACATTTCGCTTCAATGTAAATACTATGTATATGCAGTATGTGTATTTTCCTTAGTGTGGAGCTCAAGGACAAGGCCCCACTAGTGGATGTTTAAGGATTATTGCTTATGCAAGTATTTGGACAGTTTGATTATTCATGGGATGCTAAGCCATGAAGAAATGTAAATGATGTAATTATAGTTAATGAATACAATAACCAAGAAGTTGGCTAAGGGGGGGCAACTAATGAGAAGGGGCCACGTGTATCCAGTAGGGAGAGGTGAGGGGGTTATGGGATTGGTTTCCCATGTTTCCACATGTCTGACTATGAACTCGTTTGAACTCCCTGCTGACATTAATGCAATTGCAAAGGGTGGTTGAGAACCCTGTTGTTGAATCCTATGGAGTATGGAGCATGCCTGCGATTTCGTATGGTAGAGCATGACTCTGGTTGCTTATCCGGAAAGACACTCAATGCCTAAAACTAGCAGAGCCTGTTTAACTACCGTGGGTGGAAGGAAACAGCCACCACATTCATTCAGACATCGATGATCCATTCACGCACTGGCCATTCATGATCCATCGCCCCACAGAGAGAGAGCTTTCTCATACGTCTCTGGAGACGCAGAATCAACAGAGGGGTATAACATGAAGATAATCGTGTTTCCCTGGGTATTACTAGAGAGATGATATCCATGAGAACTGTGTGTGCGAACCTAGTCTACCGGTGATAGGGTGCTCCATGACCGAGCGGTGAGAACCCGCGAGGAAACCACAAGTCTAAATAGTGCAGAGAAACCATGAGAGTCTGAGCTTTGATTGCAAAGGATAGATTGTGGAATAGAGCCTTGTCGACAAGACTAGAACAAGTTAGATTTTTGAACTATGGAAGAAGGTTGGGTTGCTTGATAAACCCAGTGAAGGTTGTAGTCTCATAGAACTAGCGACTGGACCTTTCTATTCCCATCCTGGAATAGCACTAGAAGGGAAGAGGCCTTGAGGGACTATGCAGCAGAGAAGAGGGTCTTCCTTGTGTTGGATGTGGCAGGTAATGTGGGTTCCAATTCGGCTGAGTGTTGATATGCCTGTAGCTCTATGGTTGAGCTCACTGGCTTAGCAACGCCTCCCTTGTTGTTCCTTTTTTCCTGATAAACCCACTGCCAGTTGTATTAGCATGATCAACTTGTCTGATATGTTTGATAAAACCAACGATATGCTGGACTGGAATGATTGTATTGTTTGGTATGCGTGATAAACCCACTGCAGGTTGGCTTAGCATGGTCAGCTAGTCTAGTATGCTTGATAAACCCAATTGTATGCTGGCTTGGCATGACCCTTCTATTGGAATGCTTGATAAACCCAACTAGAAGTTGGATTATCATGACCAGTATGTCCCTGAATGCTTGATAAACCCATTGTAGGTTGTCTTAGCATGGTTATGCTCCCTAGAATGCTTGATAAACCCAACTACAAATTGGCTTAGCATTGGTATGGAACCTTGACTATGAGAGAACCTGATAGACCTCCTTAGTGGATACACATCCCAGCTCAGGGTGATCTCTCAGCTAAAAGAGTATAGGCTGGACAGAGATCTAAGGTTGGGTGGAATGTTTCTCTCACTTAGCCAGTTGCTTCAGAAATTGAAAGATAAGTATTCTTGTTATGTAAATTAATGGTGTTTCATTGTTATGAAATGGTTTCTTATGTTCAATTGTGCAATTGTGGAATGTATGTTTATATGTATTTGATTAACAAGGAGTCATGTGCAGACCTGAGGAAAGGGTTGAGTTCATTGTTATATGAATATCATTGTATTACATGAGTTTAATGCATTATAAGTCTTGCTTGTGATAGATGTAATTGCTAGATCTAATTTGATGCATGTTACATGTTACAATATGTATGATTAACCCTATGAATGAGTTGTATACTTGCATATGATCCTAGGGGAGGAGGGGGATTCCCTGACAGTGTTTCAGAACCCCTCTGTGGGTTAGGTGGAAGGAAAGATCATGGCAGGAAGGAGGTGAATTCTTTAAGTGGAGTTATGGACAGATCTTCAGTGGCAAATTTGACATGGTAAAATTGCTCAGATGGGGTAGGGATTTCACCATTGGATAGAGCTCTCCAAGATCTTTCTAACGGTACTGAACTTGTCTCATTTGGACCAAGGATGGAGAATTTATGCCCCCAGAAGATGGTGTGGAAAGTTACCATGATAGAGGGTATGGTTCTGAAGGCCCGCATCCGCAATTGCAGATTGCGGAAGTGGTTGTTGTCAGAAGTTAAGATTTTCACTTTTGCAGCCACAATTGCGGATTGTGGATTATGGATTGTGGATCCACCATTGCAGATTGTGGATTGCGGAAAGGTAATCTTTATGGTTATGAATTTTGGCACTTCCGCATCCCCAATTGTGGATTGCAGATCTGCCATTGCGGATTGCGGATTACGGAAAGGTAAGCTTTCTGGTTATGAAGCTTGGAACTTCCGCATCCACAATTGTGGATTGCAGATTACAGATTCACAATTGGGGATTGTGGATCCGATTCATTTCTACTATGTGTGTGTATTTAGTCTAATTTGGAGAAAAAAAAATGTATCAGGGTCTCCCGTGGCCATGGAGGTCAGTGAGGACATGACAATATGCCAGCTTCGTATGATCAATCACGTACTGCAGTAAACCTCATGAGTCCTATTGTGCAACTTTTACAAATCCTATTGAGTCATTACGAGCAGCGTAATGTAGTGAATGAAGCACATGGAGTGGTTCATCATATTAAGAATAATAAAATAATCGGAAGAGAAATGAGACTAAGTGCGCAGATTGGGGATTTTGAAATGGATGAAATTATCCTTCACTCAGGATCAGAAGTAAATGTCCTGACAAAGCAAACATGGGAACAAATGGGGAATCCAAAGTTATCATGGTCACCAATACAGTTGAGGCTAGCTAATCAGCGAAAGGTTATACCCTTTGGGAGATTATCAAATGTCCTTGTCAACATTGATGGAGTGCGAAGTAAAGCATACTTTTAGGTCATTGAGATTATAGATGATAGCAATCCATATCCTACACTATTAGGCATAGACTGGGAAATTGATAACCTCGAGATTATCAACTTGAAAAAGAAGCAGATGATATTTGAACGACTAGATATCAGGGTCATGAAACCCTTGGATCCTTTACAGGAGCCTAGATATACTAAACCAATAAGAGAAGAATGCAAAGCTGAAGATCTGGATCACATCTACAAGATGACGGTTAATCAATCAGAATAGGTCAATCCTACTGATGATGGAACATTGAGTTGGCGATGTGACAGTTTTTGCATATCAGAATCATATGCAATACTAGAGAACTGGCAGAGCATAATGCAGGGAGTATCTACGATAAGATGTGGGAAGCTCACTAAGTCACTACGTCGGATTGGAACAAAGGTAAGTTCAATCCATACTTATGATGGGTTAGGGAATATTTGAGAATTTTTTCAAGAATACCTCATATCAGTCCTAGATGAATGCAAATTAACAACATTGGATACAACATTGCACGCAACACTTGCTAGATGGTGGGATGCGCATAAGCAAAACCTGACCACATGGGAAGAATGTAAGCACATGATGAAGATCAGATTTCAAGAAGCGACTAAGCTTGTACAAGTGAAATATAATGGATAGATTGATCCTAGAGATCACATAGACATTTGCATGAAATCACGGACACACACACCACAAGTAGAATGGGTCCATCAGTTTTTGCACACATTGGAGCAAATTCTGAAGAACTGGTACACAGAGACAGAACTCCACAGATGAACAGTAGAATGGTCCATCATGACTAAGAACTTCCAAGCGAATTTTAGTTTTGAGGACGATTGTCCAAGTATAAATGAGGCTTATTAGATCATCAAAAAGAAGATATTCAATGACACGTCGGAACGTGTGTATCAACAACCAGAATGGGAAAAACAGCTAGAACATGCCCTAGAATATTATAACTTCACTTTAGATGAAGATGAATATGAAAACGAGGATGACGATCCACGCAATGTAAACATTCCTGAGTCGGAAGGAGAGCGCGAAGTAGAAGGACCTCCATTGGAAATTCTGGATCTAAGTAATCTTGTTAAAACTCAAAAATTCAACATTGGAACTAGTGAAGAACTGAAGTTCGCGTCTATAGGGGATTATTGGGATGTGGATACGGTCCTGCAGATAGAAAACTTACTCCGCGAATATGAAGACTTAATTCCTACAAATTTTTCTGAAATGAAAGGAATTTTGGGTGACTTGGGAGTCATGAAAAATACCTCTCAATCCAGATGCGAAGCCTATTAAGCAAAGACCTTATCGACTAAATCCCAGATACAAAGAAAGGGTAAAGGAATAGCTTGATAAGATGCTGGAAGCAAGAATCATTGAACTAGTATAAGAGTCAGAATGGATAAGTCCCATGGTCATCCAGGAAAATAAAACTAAAGGTGAAATTACGATCTATGTAGATCTCAGAAAGTTAAACGATGCATCGCTGCATGACCCATTTCCTACTCCATTCACAGATGAAGTGTTAGACAATGTTGGAGGGAATGAAGCATACTCCTTCACTGATGGATTTTCTGGATATCATTAGATCAAAATTGATACAGTAGATAGGCACAAGACCACATTTTCCACCGAATGGGGCTCATTTCAGTACACAGTTATGCCCTTTGTTCTAAAGAATGCACCTGCTATCTTTTCAAGAGTTGTTGTTGTTGCATTCAAGGATTTTATCCATAAATTTTTAGAAGTGTATTTTGATGATTGGACGGTATTTGGGCTATTGAAAAACCATTATGCAAACTTAAGACTGATGTTAGCAAAGTGTAGACAACATCAGATCTCACTGAACCTGGAGAAAAGCATCTTCTATGCTCCGTATGGAATTCTACTGGGACACATTGTTTGTAAACAAGGATTAATGGTTGATCCAGCAAAAAATTGCATTTATTGTTACTCTTTCAGGAGTATGATTTTGAAATCATTATTAATCCAAGAAGACTGAACTCAAGACCTGACCACCTTTCCAAAATTGAGTCAGGCGAAGAGCCAACCAACCTGGAGGATAGTCTACCAGATACGCCGTTGTTTTCTATTCAAATAGCAGATGAATATTATAAGGATATTGTAGAATTCCTGACCACGGGGTTGGAACCTACAGAGTTTACTGCGGAGCAAAAGAAACAGTTGGTAGTAAAAGCAGCTGACTTCACCATAATTAAAGGACAATTATACAAGCTAGGACCGGATGAAGTACTGCGCGGATGTGTTGCTAGAACACGAGAAACCATTGATACTTGTTGAAGCATATTCAGGGGTATCCGGAGGCCACTTTGAAGGAAGAGATACTACGCAGAAAATTATAAGAGTAGGACCATGGTGGCCTACACTCCACAAGGAGTCAAAGGAACATTGTCGTAGTTGTGATGTTTTCCAAAGGACAGGGAAGCCATCTCGTAGAGATGAGATTCCATTAATGCCACAAATGACATTTCAAGCATTCGATAAGTGGGCTATTGATTTTTGGGGACCTATCAACCCACCAGGAAAGCGAACTGGTTCGAGATACATCATTACAGCTACAAACTATATAACCATATGGGCAAAGGCAAAACCAATGAAGGACTGTACCGCAGTTTCTTCCACGTAGTTCATTTTCGAAAACATCCTCACAAGGTTTGGATGTCCAAATATCCTAATGAGCGATCAAGAAACTCGCTTCTTGAATAGAACTATCAAATCCCTGACTAAGGATTTTCATATTTACCATCAGAAGAGCACACCATATCTTCCACAAGCTAATGGAATTGTTGAAGCTTTCAACAAGGTATTGGAAAATGTGATGACTAAGGTATGTAATACAAACAGGGATGATTGGGATATACAAATACCAGTTGTGTTATGGGCATATAGGACAACTTGCAAGAATTTGACAGGTCATACACCCTTCAGGTTATCATATGGACAGGAAGTTGTGATGCCAATGGAATACATAGTACCAAGCTTGACGATTGCAACATTCACAGACATGGAAGATGATGAGACAATGGAAGAAAGGCTACTACACTTAGTTAGGCTAGAAGAAGATTGCTTCATTGCAGGCTTTCACCAACAAGTCCAAAAAGACAGAGAAAAAGTATGGCATGATAGGCATATCAAGTACAAACTCTTTCAGGTAAGATATCTTGTCCTCCTCTATGATAGAAAATACATGAAGTTTCCTGGAAAATTTAAAATGCATTGACTAGGGCCATATGTTGTCAAGCATGTTACTAATGGTGGCGCAGTTCAGCTAGCCACATTAGTAGGAGAAAAACTACCAGGTCTTATTAATGGAAGTAGACTAAAACCCTACAGGGATAGTCCTACTTCACCAGACCTCAATTGATCTGCAACGAAGAAAATTTTTTAAGTGTCAAGTACAATTGAAATTGGACACTAAAAATTGAGCATAGTCTGTACACAATTTTGGTGAAAAGAGAAGTCCCATGGAAGTGAAACATCTGATGCGAAGTGAATGCCGAAAGCTATGATGCGAAGTACAAATAGGAAGTGCAGCTACGGTGTTAAAAATGAAGGAGCATAAGTGCACAGAGGAACTTTGTGAATTTTTTCTAAGTCATGAGCGAAGTTTGAAAAAATTAGTCGTTATGTCTTTTCAGTCCAAAAACTAGCCGTTACACAGTGTTTTTACCGACGATCGCGTTTGCACTTAACGCAAATTTAGTCATTTTCCAACGCATTCAATGAAGGAAAGGACCAATATCCTTGGGGGATTTGGCCAAAGGTCACAACAGTTAATGACTATCTAGCCATTTGAGGGCGCGGGGAAGGCCTGCTGTGTCTATAAATAAGGTTGATCACATACTTACTGGAGTTACAACAATTTTTTACTTTTACTATAGGTAACTTTGAATTTTTACCAACACGAGCAATCTTGAGAGCACACAGAGCGATTTCCAAGTGGATGTCTAAACAATCGATGCAAGAACAGGTTGTGAGGGGTTTTAAACACTCAGATCTTGCGGGGTTAATGAAAACGCCCTTCAAAAATTCTATTCCAAAGAAGGGTTTCGCGTCAAGGAGCTCGCCACGCCACACACCAGAAATGCAATGAAAAGATAAGGGACCGGCTAAAGACCCTGAGAAGCCGAGGGCGAGAGGGATATCAAGGCCCGTTCCACCATTACCACCTAGGGACAGGACAATTTACCTCACACCAGCATACATTCTACCAAGGAGGGTTGATGCACCAGCGGTTCAGCTACTAAGGAATGCACAACAAAATATTCATCTGCTGTCGATTTCCAACCATGTGCATATCCGTGAGAACCTGCTCGGCAAGATAGGGGAGTGTGTAAATTCTTAGATCATGATATATTAGAGGGTAAAGACCCTAAAGATCCAAAGTACCCTCAATTCCATCCTGATCAATACATGTGCCGGAAGGTTGATGAGAAAACGCAACATTCTACTCTCCACACGCAGGACTGGCTCAAGTCGTTGGTGCCATCTGGGTTGTTGAACCTCCTCCAGATCCCACATTTTGACCGTAGTCCTGAGCTTACTGTGGTCATGCGCACTTTATTGTCGTGCACACACCAGGGCTACCTGTGGTTCGATAGCAAAATCGATATAAGCATTGATCTCATCCACAACATCACCCATATCAGCAAGTGAGGTGATGATCCCGCAGCGTAGTTTGTGGGAAAGAAAAAGGACAAAGAGCTCGTAAAGCGAATGAAGGAGGAGTATAAGTTAGTAAACGGGAGCCAAGGTTACGTCACAGCTGGAATTGAAGACCTAGATACGTGGTTCACTGTCCAGTTTCTGGCAGGTAAATACTTAAGGAAGTGCAGACCGATGGAGGTGTCGGCCACAGCAGTTCTCCTATCTGCGAAGCCCAAGGACGGAACGTCATACAATTAGGAAAGTTACTTATTGAATGAGATCTTTGACGATGTCTGTGAGACTCAGGAGACTGGAATCCCTTTCCACTATAGTTGGTTGCTTGTGCTAATTGCTTTTGTAGGCTAGAAGGAGCCACTATACCAGCAAAACCTCCCAGTGGTGTTAGGAGATTGTCGTGGCACAAAGTTTTTCAATATGTGGGCAAACTCAATACCAGAGAGGAAAAGGGTAAATAATGAGCAGTTGTTTACATACTATGGGAAATTGTGCGATGTGATTCAGCGCACTCTACGCATCTCAAAGTAGCTGACAACCAAGTACATCCAAAGGCTGATATTCAAGGCTGACTTGCATTATATCTATATTCATCCAAGGGTTTAGAAGAAGAATCCAGAGTGGTTGCCAAGGCACTATCATCTTGATGCGCAACAAATCGAGCTAATTATGGAATATTGGTAACCAAAGTGGAAGGTCGATTCACCAGTAGTAATCCAAACAACATCATAAAAAGAAAAGCTAAATATCCAGCGGATGATGCAGAAACAGACCAAGGAGAGGCACAAAAAGACACTGCTAAGGTAACAACATGAGACAAGAGAAAGAACCCTGGAAGCGCAGAAAAAGGGCCCAAGAAGAAACACAAGGAAACCAAGACTCCGCCAGAGGTGTTGTTGCATGAATATGACTATGACTACATTACACTGAGCGTAAGCGAGCATTTAGAAGAGGTGCTCGCCATAAAAGACAGCAAGAGCAAATAAATTCAAGCACACCTAAACGAGATCCTTGCAGAACTTAAGAGCATGGTTGTGAAGATAGAACAAGTCCATAAGGACTTGGTTCGAGAGTCTGACTCAAAATACAATTCGGGTGAGTCAAGTAAAATAAAGAGAATGCCACCTTCCTTGACCACGAAGCCTCACTTAGTCTGAATGGAGTCGATTAACATCATCTTCCCGAATGACTTAAACGAAGACGCGAAGAGATTGGAGCACCTAGATGTTAATGTTGGTATGCCACCTCTTGAGGGATTGCACAATATGCATCTGTAGGTTGTGGAAGAGATCAGGGATAGATACATAGTCTCTTACAATCGAAATATGCATCTAGAAGAAAGCTACAAAGCACTGAAAGAGGAATGTGAGCAGAAAAAAAGAGAAATTTCTACTGTGCACGAGAAGCAAAGAAGGCTGCAAGAACTGTTGCTATGGTATGTGCACAGATACCAGAATGTGAAGAGAAACCGGAGATAGAAGATTCCATAATTAAGATTGGCATTTTTGTAAGTGGTCTTAAAGCGAAGATGGAAGATATGGAGATCTCCCACAAGGAAAAGGTTGCTATCCTAGAATCTCAAAACCCACCAGGTATGGCAGAAGCAAGAGTTGCAGCACTAAGGGATTCAACAAAGAACATCTCCATCGAAATAGTGAAATGACAAGACCTACTAGAGGAAGCTACTAAAGTATGGGCTATGTTGCAAGAGGATCCTGAGCTATAGCGAATCCAAAATGACTTACAGCAACAGCAGGAAAAGTTGGATTTTGTGAGTGCAGCCATGAAAATATTTCCACGCAGACAGAAAATCCAGAAGTTTCTTGAAGTCAAGGACTTGCAGAGAGAGCTGAAAGTAATGAGGGAGAAGGAGGTTTATACCTTAGCAAGGTTATAGCCCATGCAGGAAGAAGTGCTCACCCTCTTAGAGGAAATCGAAGAAAAGTTACAAGAACTCCGAACCATGGAGCATACGCTACAAGAACATGCCCAAGAAATCATCTCATAGGAGATGTTAGAAACTATCAAGGATTTTGAGAAAGAAGCTACGGAGACAGTTGCGAGGCTAATCGCAACTTACCAGAATTCCATTATGAAGTTGAATGGCCAAGGGGACGTGCATCCGGAGCAAAGTGGATCATAGATTATCCATGAGTAAGTGTTAGGGGCCTATTGGGCATGGTCCAAGTTGGCACAGTTTTTGGTGAAGCGAAGTTCCAAGTAAGCGCAATTGGTAAAACGAAGTCCAAGCATGGCTCATTTTTGTTGAAGCGTATCTCCAGCACAACATCTTTTGTTGGCAAGAAGTACAAGTGAAGCGAGGTCCAGGAGTGACCTATTTTGGGTAAAGAACTCCGCAAATCCCCGGAAACAGAGTAAGGAGCAGCGCAGAGTCGTAGGAAAGGGACATGTTTCCTTAGTAAAGATAGAGTACTAAGGATGACCAAGATAGTTGAGGCAGTTAGAATGGCGGACCGACAGTGACAGAAGAAGAAGAGTGGTTGAAAGGGACATGTCAGTATGAAGTCAAAGCCGCGCATTCAGAACTGCAACTGTCAGAAGGGCTTCAGATCTAGAAGCAGTGCAGAAAGACGGCCGAAGTCAAGTGAAGTAGTTGTCGAGTACAACAAGCCTGGTTAGCGGGGTAACCGTGCCATTTTTGGGGGTTTTGGGTACTATATGGTTTTCATCCCACATTGATTGTAAATATGTGACCCTCAGGAATGGCCTATAAAAAGGATATTTTGTAAGGGAAGGGTTGGCCTTTGAGTATTTTGGTCTCTCAAGGGTTGGTCTTTTGGTAAGACTAAGTATTGTAAGAGAAAGAAGAGAGGAGAAGGATTTGCAGCTGTGTGTGCAAAGACCCAATTGTAGAGGTAAGAAGTCTGCAGTTATGTGCGAAGAATGGAACTGTTGACCCTTCCCATTAATATAAACAACAGTTCCCATGGACGTAGCTCCCATCCTGGGGGTGAACCACATAAATAAGCGTGTTGTGTGAATGTATGAGTATTAGTGTTTATGTTTATGTTTATGTTCATGCTTATGGTTATGTTTGTTCCCGCTTCTATATGTATTTTCACATGAATGGTCGATGAGAATAATATATTAAGTACCGAACACATATATTTGAATGCACAAGCACTTCTGAGTATGTTGAATGTGTATTTGCACAAGTGACACCAATCCAGTTGAGCCTATAAAGTGTAAAATAGTCCCCCAGCGCGGACCCAGAGTACGATGTTGCCTTGCATTATGTAGTTTCCCATGAGCACAGCCCCAGAGTACATTGTAGTGCAAGAAGTGGACACGAAGTAGATGTGACTTCGCTCATCTTACCATTTTGCTAGCTACACATCACCTGGCTGTAGAAACGTGCTTCTCCAGCCACCCCATAACTTCACATCGGGTGAGACCTCAGTTTGTTTGTAGGATGTTGCTGAAAGGGCCAGTGAAGAAGGGTTTTGTTGGACCACTAACTGCACCGAACCTAGGTTTGATCTAAGTATTAAGAGATAGAAGAGGTATAGATCCAACATGGTGCCACATGAGGAGTGTGAAACTCCTACCTCCCCTTTTGAGGATGACATGACTAGAGCACCTCATTATTTACATTTGCAGCAGCATCCTTTTTTACCTCATGATGCTACATATATTCATGGATGCACTTATGATGTTCACTGGAGTCACTTGAAGACTCATGATTTTCCTTGCTCCTTGCCTAGTTCAATTGATGTTGGAGGAACTTCATTAACTACTTGGGTGAAGAGATATATGATTGGAGCAAATGTTTATTGGAAGCAACATCCCTTATTATTTATTGATGATACACATATCCATGGATGCATAAATGGTACTTATGTGAAACCCTTGAAGGCTCATTGTTTTCTTTGCTCCCTACTTGATTCAGATTTTAATGGAGATTATTCATTCACTTCTTGGATGAAAGAACACACGGCTAATTATTTTGATACATCCTACATATTTTTGGAGCAGCATTATAGGACATGGGATCCTCACCTATGTCATTGGAGCATATTTGATTGGTTACTTGATGCTTGTATGCACTTGGAAAATGGTGGTCTACTTGCTTGGAGGTATAAGCACTTTCATGATTCTTTGATGAGGCACCTCCTTGATGTACATTTTTATTATGTTTCTATGTACTTTGATGATCTATCTTTTGTACTTATGATGATTGGAAGAATGCATACAAGGAAATGGGATCCGGGAATTATCTTGCTTGATGGTATGGGTTGGAGAGCACTCCTAATTGTTGGAGTGAAATACAATCAATGGGACCCTGGAATAATTTTTAGTCTCATTGGTTTCAAAAAAAATTGGGAAAGAAATTTTTGGAAAGGAAGCAGGCTCTTCAACATTCATGTTCTAAATTGCTTGAGGACAAGCAATCTTGGGTTGGGAGGACTGTAATGTCCCCATTCAAATAAATCTCAAAAGAGAAAATACCACCAATCCACTAGTTTCATAGGTTGGGGTGGAAACATTAGATTTGGAATAAGGAGACTATAAAGCCCCAAATGGACATTATCTTGACATAAATATATTAAAAGGGGTTAAATAAATATTTATGATAGTAAAATAAGGTGGCACTTGGTCATGGAGACACATTGGTTGTGTAGGACCCACACAAAGCTAGATTCCTCATGCCACATGGCATCCTATTCTCACCCATTCGAATCCAAGGTGGAGTCTAATGTTCTTGGTGAGTTGGAAGGTCGATATACTTGGCATGACTCAATGAAAGTCGAGTTGGTGTGGAATAGTAACTTCCATGGAAGAGGAAGAGGCATTTGAGAGATATTGAGACACTTGGGCTAGATTCCCTAGCTTCTATGACAACAATGATCAAGATGCTATGACACTTGTGACACAAATCAGAACTTATTAATGACATATTGTTGGTGTATATTCTGATCTAGAGGTTTTCCAATGTAGACCCAGGTACTTCACGGCGCAAGATACCAACAAAACCCCTATTCACTGGCCCTTTGGGCAATAGACTGCAAGCAGCCTGAGGTCTCACCCGAGGCGAAGTTGAAGGGGTGGTTGCAGAACCAGGTTTCCACAACCTTGTGATGCAAGTGTTTCAACTGGTTAATGCGCAGCGCGGTGATAGATTTCGTACTGCGGTTAATGACTGTGCAAGGTCCTCTACCCCGTGTTGAGTGTTGCGGCAAGCAAAGATGCTTGTGCAACCAGCGCATTCACGGACTGCGCAATGGGATTACTTCCACTCTACGACGATAAGTTATCAACAGCTTACCGTGTAGCACTACTGATGGATTGGTGCCTCAACTAGACCGTGTGGCCGTTTATGAGACCCAATCACTTCTACTCAATATTATTCGATAATCCTTAATCTTAGACTAATAAACATCATAACTTATGTAAGTGAATGAGATGCACAATGTTGCACACTCTGGTATAGTGATTCAACGTTGAAAATTAACTATGTGTTTATCTCATAGATCCATTCATTCGAGGGCTTATAGGTGCTTGAATGTTAACATTCATCCATACACAAACTACAAACATCTTATTCCATCCCTTCCGCGATGAATACAGATAAAAGTAAACATATATCAGATAACAGTAACTTCACGCATGCATTGTAAGTAATTCAAGCAAAAATAATGGCAATCATACACAGCAATCACATAACACAAGGTTTAACGTGGTTCACTCCCCCAGATGGGAAGCTATGTCCACAAGAACTATTGTTTATTATCTTAGGAAACGGTACAATAGTTCCTCATCTGCGCACTCAGCCGCAGACGTGCTTCTTCCTCAAAGTTAGGTCTCTGCGCACTCAGCTGCAGAGCCTTTACAATGGCTTCTTGCTCAAAGATTCTAACAATATTCAATATACCCTACTACAAAAAGTGTAACCCTTTCCCATACAAAAATGCCTTATATATATATCATGCCCGTAGGTCATGTCTTTACATTATGAAGGAAAAACCCTCAGGTTTACAAAAATTGTCACGGTTTTTCCCAAAATCGGACTGCAAGTGTCTAGTAGCATATCTTCAGTTGTGGCTATCCTCTGTGTAGACACGTTGCTATCTGCTCCCGTGTCATGCGCGCCAACAGCTTGCTTCAGCTGAGTTGTTCCTTATTTCATGGCTTTAGATGACTGGTTCAAGTAGTAGTAGTCCTCTGTTTGTGTGATCAATCACCTACCTCCTGACCTACACCTACCCACTGCTTGGTAGTTATCGACGATCTTTGCCAAAACTAGGTCTTATGTGACCTAACCAAAATAACTGTCACCATCCATCCAATGCTCTGCTTAGATGGATCTCCGTCGACATGGCACATCGCGGCGATGTAATCCTCGCATCACCGACCTCACAGCTCTTCCGACAGTGCACTGCGCACAATCATCACAGCATACCAAAACTATGATGCGCTTCTCCTTGCAGCTTCCAAAAACATATTTTCACAAAAAGTCTCCATCCATGCTACGCTCAGCTTCGCAGTTCCCAAAAACTTAATGTGTTCAAAATTTGACCCCCTTGGGCCAGGCCCCTAACACTTACATGTGGCTCGCCCCCGAGCCACCTGCAACTTCGGCATCTTCTAGTTGTTCCTCGTCTGGTGGACCGGTTGACGCAGTGAAGTCATTATATTCAACAATCAACTTCTTGACTGCTTCCTTCATGTCCTTTTTCACTTGCCTTGCTGTGTCGAGCTTTTCAAGTGTTATTTCTTTTCCTTCCTGCTCTTCCACCTGCTGCTGACCGTCTCACAGCTCTTTCAGTTTTTCCTCGATCTCCTGTGAGATGAGGCTGGCTTTCTGCAGGAAGGGCTGTGTTTTATCCCTAATTGCATCCTCTTTCTCTCATAAATTCTGCACTTCTTTCTTCAGCGCATTGACTTCTTTGTATCTGTGGAGTCGCTCTCGTGCTGGTAACACTTTAACTTCCTCATCCAACTTTTTGAATTCTGACTGCTTAGTTTTGAGAGCATTCTTTGCTTCTAGCCACTCTAGGTATTCCTGAACGGTAGTGAATGCCTTAGAAGCCGCCTCTAATAAAATTTCACATTTAGATACTTCCCTAGCTATGCTTTCTGCTGCGGCGTTTACCTCTTTTCCCCTTATTTCTGCCTCGGTCGGTAGTATAGTTTGCTCAAGTTGACCCTTTAATGCAGAAATGTCAGCTTCATGGTTGATCTCCATATCGTCTATGTCTTCCTTAAGTTTGTTCACCATTTGGCCCATCTTGATAACAATATCCGCGGGCTCCATTTGTACTTCAAATTCTGGTATCTCATCCACAACTGCAGTGATCGTGGATTCTATCCTTTTCCGACGATCACGTTCATCTTGAAGCTCCATTGCTCTCCACGAGCTAGTTTCCTCCAATTCTTTGTAGCTTGTCTGCAGTTCTGCTTGCCCTTTTATTGCATCAGGGGTTCTCTCATGCATCTCTTCAAAAACTTGCAACTACAAGTAATGTAGGCCTGGCAACGGGATCTTCACAAGATCGAGTTCCACGCGCTCTACGTCCAATGTATCCAACATTATTTCATTAGGTAGCGGCAACCTTACTGCTAATGGTTGTAAATGGACAATGCAGGACCTCATCGATGCTTCCAAAGTCAACCGCGGTGCTTGTTTCTGCGGAGTGCCTCCCAACTTCACCTCAGAGTCGAAGTCTTTCTACGTTGGCAATCTCTGTTGTACCTCTTCAAATTTCTCCGTAATCACCTCCAACTTATTAATGTTCTCCTTCAAGGTTTCATGAAGCACCTTTTCCTTCTTCTCCTTCTCGATCATCATGTCATCCATTTTTTCATTGACGACCTGAGCGATTATTTCATAATCATCCTCTTTAAGGACTGTATCAATCTTTTCCTTATTTGCTTTGGATTTTTTCCGTGGTCCCTTCAGGTGTAGTGGACTTTCAGGTTCCTTCCTCTTCGGTGGTTCTTTGGTAATGGGGCATGGAATTGGATTGTCCTAGCCATCATCTCTTAGGATATCAAATATCTCGACCCGATACTGCGCAGGCCATTCTTTCATGAGAAGATCAATGTCTTCCTCTTTCATGTGATAGCGCCCCTTGAACCAATCTGTGTTCTTCCTTTGTGCCTTTGCTGAGATTTCAATGCAACGCATGTTAGCATAAAAATTTACAGTTTGTATGTATTTGATTGTTACCTCTTTTGATATGCACAGCGTGACGGTGATGACATCGCACAGTTGATGGTAGTAGGTGTGGAACACCTCATTCGTTTCATGCTGCCTCTGTGGATCTAGGTTTTCCCATAGGTTTTGATAGCGTGGTCCTCTGCAGTCATCTTTATCAATGATCACGTCGACGTAATCCTTTGGTTCCTTCCAACCGACGAACGCCATTAGGACTATCAGCCATGTGAAGTAGAAATAAGTTCCACTTACCTATACTTCAAGAAGCTCATCAAGGAATTCATTCAGTATGTACTGACACAAGTTATACTTCTCTCCCTCTGTGGCACTTGCACCTAGCAATACAGCACCCGCAATTACTTCCAGTGGTCTAGATTTCCTTAGAATTTTACCAGCTAATAGTTGTGTGAGAAACTTTGTTGCATTTTCCTTTATATCGTCAGACTAAAAACCTCTCTTTCCCTTTGCGGCAGGTATAGTCTTCTTCATTAATGTGGCTACTTCTTTATCGTTACTTTTTACTTGGAAGAATTTCTTTAGATCTGTGCTTCTCTTGCTCAAACCTGTTATGCGATGGATCAAATCAATGTTCAGGTGGACATTACGGTCGAGCCACATGTATCCTTGGTGCATGTGCACCATTAAGGTTCGCACCACCGCATTAACTTCTGGGGACCTGTCAAAATGCGGGAGTCATAATAAATTAAATAGTCCCAACTTTGCAACTCCAGATAGCCAGCTTTCTGCGACTAAGTTCCGGTTGCCTTTTACATATTTCTTCCAGCACATATACCTGTCTGGCTGGAACTGCAGAAACCTTCGTTGATTGTCCTCCTTCTGTATTTGTAGTAGGTCAGTCTTCCCATTTGCATTCTTGTATTTTTCCGAGGAGATTATCAGCCAATTTCACATGCTTTGAGATCGGTGACAGTGGAATATCGTATTTTGTATTCTCTGGTAGTTTTAATGTTGGCGCACCCTGTGCCCTCGGCGAGATATAGTCAGCCGTGAATCTGAGCGGAATTTCCTTAGTAGTCTATGGACCCTTCGGCAATACGGAGCTTATCTTTGGTAACTTCACCTTCTGCACCGGTTCTTTTCCTTTGGGCTCCATGGATACAGTGTGCCTTGGCGGTCTTTGGGATGCTTCGGGCTTATCTTTGACAATATTATTTGCAGGGGTTCTCATTAACCCTTCAATACCTTCGTATTGAAATATTTTCACAGCCTCCCGGAGCGTGAGTTCTTTGTTGATGTATATGTAACTTTGGAATGTATTTCACCCATGTATTTCATCTATGTATATTGTACTCCTATAGAGATGTTATTATTCCTCTATACGGAAGTGCTTGTATTCCTATAGAGATGTTATTATTCCTCTATACGGAAGTGTCGTCATTTATATTGTAAGTGTCGTAACTTATACTTGATGGGTTAATAGATCACCTTGTTGGGGTCGGCCCTGTATAAGTCATGTGGGTCGAAGGGTTATTAGACCACCCTATTGGGGGTCGTCCATGTGGGTCAAAGGGTTATTATACCACCCTATTGGGTATCGGCCCAGTCAACATTATGTTATGTGGTTAAGTTAAGTCTGACCTAGTAAAGG
Source organism: Larix kaempferi (assembly GCA_027924585.1). Taxonomy (NCBI): domain Eukaryota; kingdom Viridiplantae; phylum Streptophyta; class Pinopsida; order Pinales; family Pinaceae; genus Larix; species Larix kaempferi. Next base: position 3,617,304 of record BSBM01000223.1, on the reverse strand, counting down.
TTATTAGGCAAGGCAAGTTATGTATAAATAGAGTGGAGGAGGCACTCTATTTGATCATTCTATTCACACACACACTCTTTGGAGAGTGGTGCACTTGTGGAGGAGGAGAAGTTGCTACTAGGAGATGTCTATCTCTTATTCTTGGTTTGTATCATTGATCTATCTATCTCTGAGGAAGTTATCGGGGTTTTTCACCTTTATGGTTTTCCCCAAGTAAACTTTGTGTCTCTTGTGTGCTTGCATTATTGTGTCCATGATTGATATGTTGTAGATATGTTGTACATGTTGTTCTCTCAGTTAAGATCCTAGATCAAATTGAAGTAAATTCTGAAAAAATAACATGGTATCAGAGCTAGCATGAAAGAAGGCATGGTATGGCATGTATGACACTTGTTGCAATTGCGATGCTAGGGCTTGATATAGCAAAAACCAGCTATCGTAGCACTTTCGCTATAAATCCATTTTGGAGACTTTTTCGGATCTGAAACTTTTATAGGTTGAAGATAAGATCCCCATGTACCTTGTGTCCAAAGGAAAACTTCTAATTCGTTGTACTTTGTGTTTTATGATCTGTACAATCTAGGGTTTCTGCCTCTTCCAGATCTGAGTCATAAACAAGTGACCTGGGAAAAAAGTTCATAACTTGGGCTAGGAAGACCCAAATGAAATTTCGTACAAATTGACAGGTATTGAACGGACTTTAATTTCTCAAGTAACGTTTTCAAATGCCAAAACTGAACCAGTGACATGTAGCACGCCGTACAAGTTCGCTCTCCTGTTTTATCCCATAAACAGTTCACGTTGCGACACTTGGCATAAATATCTCTCAGAGAATCCATTTGAGGTCAGACCTATGGGGTTGGAAAGATGATAGGTCAGGCTAGCACAGGAACAATTTTCAGACCCTTTGGATTGGAAATTTTGGAGTTACACCAGAAACAATCAGGTGCATATTTCTATCAAAACAGAATTATTTTTTAGCACCTTCATTCATGGCTCCGGGAATTAGGGTTTTGGAGAAAGTTGGTATTTTTGTAATCGGAGACCACAGATTAATGATACTCATCAAAATCAAAATTTAGAGACCAAGATAAAAAAAAAATTGGTTGGGTAGAAGGCTGGGCCTGATCAAACCCTAGTTCGGGACTTTGATCAGAAAAGTGGAAAATTAGGGCTTCTGCAAAAGTTGGAATTTTTGAAGTCTGTGACCACGGCTGGAAGCTCCTCAGAAAAATTGAAGTTTAGAGCTTTGGATCGAACCTTTTGGATGGGAAGAATGGTGGGATTTATCAAACCCTAGTTCAGGATCTTGTCTAGAAGATCCGGAAGTTTCAAAGGAAATTTTGAAGGGTGAAACTTTGCAGTTTTCAAATTCTGAGTATACCGGCTTGATCAGTTCATCAAGGCGCATCTTTCTATCCTTTTAGAAGTTTGAAATTCAAAGTTTGAATTTTTAGGGTTTCTCTGACAAACCCTAATCCAACTCCAGATCCAGTTCCTGCAAATCAAGTGGATTGGGTTAATCCTAGAAGAGAATGGATTGGTCACCTGCATAAGTGAAGAAGTTCCTATTTCAGAGGGAAATGAGGCTAAGGCCTTACATAAGAAGATTACAAGCAATCTCGACAGGTATGACTTATCCAGGTATGTTTCGAGATTTGTTCATGATTCAGTTTATGGTATGTTTGTCTTCATATTATTATGGTTAGTACAATATTGATTAAATTTAGACTTGTTTTATCACCTTAATAAAATTATGAATGCATGATAGAAGATATTGATTGATTAGGGTGTTGACACTTATGATTGTACTAATGCATTATGGTGTTGTATGAGGTTGATGTTGTCCGCTAGCATGAAAGGTACACCAAGAAATACAAATCATGTTCTAGTTCAAGAACATATGATTATGGTCACATGAAGACAAAGATTCATCCATTGCCATGGATCACATAGAAGATCTACTTACGAGGTATGTATAACTTGGTTCTATAATGGTTAACCTATGAGATATGCAGGTTACTAGCACAAGTCACTTAAGAGAACAAGAAGACATCATGTGGGTATGTTAGACAATAACCAGCTAACATATTAATCGAGGTATGTTTTTCCTATATCAAGTTAGAATCCTACCTCGTGTTAGAATCTCTGATATAAGTATACATGGCATGATTGATAATGACTATTCATTGAAGTTAGTAAGCATGGGTTTAGGCATATTATACTTCTTACTTTGATTGATGATATGACTAACCAGAAGAGTCCTATGATCAAATAAGAATAAGCATGAGTAAGAGAAGTCTTCTTTGAAACCTTGAATGATAATGCTTATTATCTGTGTTTGAAATGATCATGACTATACATGTTTAAGATTATTGTGTTTTGATAGTATTAAGATTATACTAATGAATGTGTGATTATGTATGAGACCTCAAGGATAACACAATGATGATACTAATAAGCATGCATAGTGATTAAGGATGGATATAAGTTCAAGGAAAGGTAATCCAGGAAGCAAAATCAAGAGGGAGCACACTTCAGTATTTTCTGCAAGGATGCAGATATTTAGAGGGAGTTGACCACTTCTCACAAACCACATCAGGATGGAGTTACAGAAAGGAAGCAAAGACTGAGAGGGATTCAACCCTACAACCAAACAAAGATAAGTATTTGAATTATCATTTCTTGCATATTTGATTGTTTAAATAATATTGTTCAATGATGTATATACTGATGTTCCTAGAATTAGGCTCTGTATTTTGGAATATTAGAATAATTGCATTAATGAAAAGCATACTACTAATATGCATGTAATGGGTAAGTGGCCTACGGCACTGTACAACATTCCATTGCTACTTATCAAGAATGAAACCTCTTTGCTGACATGTTGGGAGTAGCGCAAACTCTTAACAATGTTCTGGTAGAGATTGGAAGGCATCTAGAAAGTTACAAGATATGGATGAATGTTGTATTGAAGCATTGGCTAAAATAATTGCATGATTGTATGACATATTTCTTTATGTGTAAGAATTTGTTCTGAAAACTATGAGATGTTTCTAATCATGCAATTTAACTTGTTTTGTAGGAAATATCATATACCATCACCTACAAAAGAAGGACTACAACATTTGTTCCAGTAACAAATCCATCTATTGAAGATATTGAAGTTCCCAGGATCTGGGATGAAGTAATGGAAGGATGCCATGATCCTTCGATCATGAAGAATAATGGTTGGGATGTGGTCCCAGACCTGAAGGGAAGTCTATTGTGACTTCCAAATGGATCTATAAGATCAAGCATGTTGCAGATGGTAGCATGGAGAAAGACAAAATGAGTGATGAAATGGAAGATACACCAAATGGATGTTAAGACAGCTTTCTTGAATGGTGTAGTCAAGGAGGAAGTGTATGTGGTGCAGCCACTTGGTTTTGAGACACATGACAGAGAGTCATATATGTGTAGAACTTGGTATGGTAGGATAGATAGCTTTATATCTAGTTTGGGCTTTACCAAGAGTAAAGTGGATTCCAACCTTTACTACAAGGTTGAGGAAGGCAATCCTGTGATACTACTGTTGTATGTAGATGATTTGTTTGTAACAGGTAATGATAGTCTGATTGTCGATACCAAGAGGAAGCTTGCAGCTGAGTTCGAGATGAAGAACTTGGGTATGATGCACTACTTTCTAGGCATGGAGGTGTGGTAGAGTGCAGATGGAATCTTCCTTGGATAAGGGAAGTATGCAGTAGAGATCCTGAAGAGGTTCGGGATGATGGAGTGCAAGGCCATGGCCACACCTATGGCATCGAACCTAAAGCTTCTGTGTGATGCTTCATCTGATCCGGTTGATGTCACTGTGTATCGTCAGATGATTGGGTCCTTGATGTACCTAATGAACACAAGACCAGATAGTTGCTTTATGGTGAGCACATTGAGCCAGTTCCTGACAAATCTGAGAGATGTTCACCTGTTTTTGTAAAGCATATTCTGAGGTGCCTGAATGGTACAGTTGATTATGGGTTCAAGTATGATGCGAATCAAAAGTTTAACCTACAGGGTTATGTTGATTCAGATTGGGCAAGCAGTGCTGCAGATAGGAAGATACTTCTGGGTGTTGCTTCAGTATGGGATCAGGTGTGATATCTTGGTTTAGCAGGAAGCAATCCTGCGTAGCACTGAGTATAGCCAAGGCAGAGTATGTTGCAGCCTATTCGGCTAATTGTGAGGCAGTATGGGTTCGGAAGCAACTGTCTGAGTTATTTGATCTACCGCTGGAGGATACTGGTATATTTTGTGACAACCAGAGTTGTGTGAAGCTTCCTGAGAACCCGATGTTCCACGACAGGTCGAAACACATAGAGATCAAATATCACTATATCAGGGATATGGTGCAGAGGGGAGCAGTGAAGCTCCTGTATGTTGCGACAGATCAGCAGATTGCAGATGTGTTGACGAAGCCACTAGCCAGAGTGAAGTTTGAGTACTTCAGAGAGAGGCTTGGTGTTCTTCCGATTGACGACACTTCGAGTAAGAAGTGATGGAGACATTTGTTGAAACCATTCCAAGCATGGTGGAAGGAGGATCCTTCACATGGCTATGGATATAAGCGCTGGATGATGAGCATTAGGATGATGTTCTAGTTTATGCTCTGTATGATCATTTGGATCATTTATGTATTTATGCATCATGTTGGATGTCGGATATGATCAGTTGGATCATTTATGTATGTATGCATCATGTTGGATGCTTGGACCATGTATCTATATATGTATCAGGTGGATACGTTGTATGATCAAGTAGATCATGTATGTTGATGGATACATTGTGTGGATCATGTATCTATGTATGTATCCGGTAGATACATTTTATATGATTACATGTATCAGGTAGATACTTGGTATGCATCAGGTGGATGCATTGTATGATCAAGATGATCATGGATGACGAGCTTCAGGATGTTTCTCCAGATGACATGCATTAGGACGATGCAGTGATGATGATCAGGATGATGTATGGTGAATATCAGGTGGATACTCTGTGGCCGTGGACAGGTTGTGCAGATGAGCATGTAATTAGACCTGGGAGATCTGGACAGGATGAAAAAGGCCTCAGATGCTCTTTTGAGGCATTTCTCTGAGAGGACATATAATAGCGCCCTGGGAGATTTGCAGATGCTCTTGCTAGGTTTTTTCGCTGGCATATAATATCTCCCTGGGAGATTTGGAAAATGCTCTTGTGAGGTTTTTTCCTATGGCATGTAATGTGTCCTTGAGAGATCCAACAGGTATAGTTGTGTGCTCATAACAGCCTGGGATGCTCTTGCAAGGTTTTTCCATGAACACATGTAATATGCTCCTGGGAGATTTGACAGGTAGAGCTGTGTGCTCATAACAACCTGGGATGCTTCATCCAGTTTTTGTGGTGAAATCACATGTAATGTGCTCCTAGGAGATCCGGCAGGTAGAGCTATGTGCTCGTAACAGCCTGGGATGCTTCAACCAGGATTTGTGATGGGTCACATGTAATGTGCTCCTGAGAGATCCGATAGGTAGAGTTGTGTGCTTGTAATAGCCTAGGATGCTGCAGCCAAGTTTTGTGACGCACGTAATAAGTCCTGAGGATTCCACAGTATGGCCAGTGATGATGAAGACCTGCAAATGGTGGACCTATATCCAGTATGAAAAAGGACTGGCTCTGTAGAACTTCCTATGATGAGTATATTCAAAGATTAATTGAGATAGCAGCAGTAGTGACGATGATGATGATCCAAGGATGATGATTCGTTGATGATGATCCAGAGAAGAAGACTTGTGCTAGCGGATTTGTGTCGAGAAATACCTTCCTAGTTAAGAGGGAGTGTTGATGTATATGTAACTTCGGAATGTATTTCACCCATGTATTTCATCTATGTATATTGCACTCCTATAGAGATGTTATTATTCCTCTATACGGAAGTGTTTGTATTCCTATAGAGATGTTATTATTTCTCTATACGGAAGTGTCGTCATTTATATTGTAAGTGTCGTAACTTATACTTGATGGGTTATTAGACTACCTTGTTGGGGTCGGCCCTGTATAAGTCATGTCGGTCGAAGGGTTATTATACCACCCTATTGGGGGTCATCCATGTGGGTCAAAGGGTTATTAGACCACCCCATTGGGTGTCGTCCCAGTCAGCATTATGTTATGTGGTTAAGTTAAGGCCGACCTAGTAAAGGTTATTAGGCAAGTCAAGTCATGTATAAATAGAGTGCGGGAGGCACTCTATTTGATCATTCTATTCACACACACACTCTTTGGAGAGTGGCGCACTTGTGGAGGAGGAGAAGCTGCTGCTAGGAGATGTCTATCTCTTATGCTTGGGTTGTATCATTGCTCTATCTATCATTGAGGAAGTTATTGGGGTTTTTCACCTTTATGGTTTTCCCCAAGTAAACTTTGTGTCTCTTGTGTGCTTGCATTATTGTGTCCATGATTGATATGTTGTAGATATGTTGTACATGTTGTTCTCTCAGTTAAGACCCTAGATCAGATTGAAGTAAATTCTGAAAAACTAACATTCTTGCTCTACCGAAGACCTTTTAGACATTCACTTGGGGCTTTCCCAACAGGGCACCTTCTAGTTTGCATAATAACTCAGAAAATAATGTCCGCAAGGAATTCAAAGTGTTTGGTAATGCCCGCGAGACAGAATACAGCAGTATTTATAGGCGTAGCTAGCCTTCCTCCGCTCCTCTTAACGGTTAGAGAAGCATTAAATGTTGTAATCGTTAATCAAATCTATCAAAGATATCGGTCCTTTCCATCATTAACTTGTTTAGAATAGTTATATTTGCTTTAAATGCCCAAGCGGTTGATCAGAAGTACTGTATAACGGTTATATTTTCGACCGACACTGTAACGGCTATTTTTCTGGAGCATTGCGTCAAACGGCACAGTAGGTGAACATAGGTCCTATGCAGTTTATATATATATATATATATTCACATGCGCAACTTCAGCAGTGTTGCACAGTACAAAGGCCTTTCCTAATAAATTACATGTACAGAATCTCAGTAATTTCTAGTGTCCAATTTCAACTGTTTTTGACACTTAAAATTTTTCCCTTCTTCTTGATTATACAGGATTCTGCGAAGCAGGACTATCACGGTAAAGCTTTAGTCTGCTACCATTTATCAAATTGAGTAATGTATCACCGGCTAAGGTAGCTAACTGGAATGCACCACCATTAGTAACATGTATTACTATGTATGGGCCAAGCCAATGCATTTTAAATTTTCCAGGAAATTTCATGAATTTACTATCGTACAAGAGGACTAGATCACCTACCTAAAAAGACTTATTCTTGATGTGGCAATCATGCCATTCTTTTTCTCGTTCGTTAATATAAATGGTTTCTCATGTTCCAATACACATCTTCGTGGCACTTCATCAGGTCCTAACTTGTAGAGTTGTCCTGTGACAATGGTGAAGTCTGCGGCTCGCACTACCAGCTGCTTCTTTTGCTTGGTAGTGAATTCAGTAGGTGCGAACCCGGTAGTTATAAATTCAATGATGTCATGATAATAATCAACGAAAACCTGTATAGTAAACAATTGCGCATCAGGCAGATTGTCTTCCAGGTTCGTAGGTTCCTCTCCTAACTCGATTCTTGATAGATGATCAGGGCCTAAATTTAATCTTCCTGGCTTAACTATTATTTCAAAATCATACTCTTGGAAGAGTAACAGCCATCTGCATATCCTCCCCCCTAACACTGGCTTATTGACAAGGTATTTCAATACATAATGGTTGGTAAACATTGAGAAGTGCACACCAAGCAAATAGTGTCTGAATTTTTGTAAAGCATATATCATTGCGAGTGTTCTTTCAGTAGTGGTATAGTTCTTCTCAGCAGATGACAACTTTCTGCTCAAAAATGCAATGGGATGATCTATGCCTCCTTCGCCTGGCTGAGCCAGAACAATACCCAATGCTATACATGAAGCATCAACATGTACGTGAAATGGCTTTTCCCAGTCTGGAAAAACTAGGATCGGCGCAGTGACCATTTTCTCTTTCAATGTGTCAAATCCTTTCTCACAGACTTCATTCCAAATGAACAGTGCATCCTTTTTTAACAGCGTTTCCATTGTTGCGGTTATCTGTGCATACCCTTTTATGAATTTCCCATAGGACCCGGTATTCCCTAGTGTAGTGCGCAATTGTTTAACTGAATTTGGTGTAGGAAAGTTTACAATAACTGCAATCTTCGCAGGGTCAACCATCAATCCCTACTTACATGCAATGTGTCCCAGCAGAATCCCATAAGGAACACAGAAAATACACTTCTTCAAATTCAATGCAATTTGATGTTGTCTGCATTTTTCGAGCATCATTCTGAGGTTTGCGACATGGTTCTTCCGTAGCCCAAAAATGGTCCAATCATTGAAGTAAACCTCTAAAAAATTGTGGATGAATTCTTTAAATGCTGCGATCACCACTCTAGAAAATATGACTGGTGCATTCTTCAAACCAAAAGGCATCACTGTATACTGGAACAACCCCCATTCTATGGAAAAATTTGTCTTGTGCCTATCGGTTGGATCGATTCTTATCTGATGGTATCCATAAAATCCATCAGTAAAAGAGTATGCCTCATTCCCTCCAACGTTATCAAGTACTTCGTCGGTAAAAGGTGTAGGAAATGGGTCATACATCGAGGCATCATTCAGTTTTCTGAGATCAACACAGATCCTGATCTCACCCTTTGTTTTCTTGTCTTGGACAACCATTGGGCTTATCCATTAGATTCTTCAATAGGCTCGATGATCCCTGCATCGAGCATCTTGTCGATTTCTGCCTTAACTCGTTCTTTGTAACGTGGATTCAGTCTATATGGCCTTTGTTTTATAGGTTTCGCTCCAGGCTTAAGAGGAATTCTCATCACTCCTAAGTCTACTAGAATTCCTTTCATCTCTGTGAACTTGGTTGGGAATACTTCCTGATATTCATGTAATATATCTGCGATCTCCGCAACTGTATCATCATCCCAGTAGTCTCATATTGCTGCGAACTTTGGTTCTTCGCTTGTACCGATGTTCACTTTCTTTGTTTTGACCCATACACTCATATCAGGAATCTCTAGTGGAGGTCCTTCTACTTCGCACGTTCCTTTTGATTCAGGGATCTTTATATTGTGCGGGTCCTCCTCATCGCTATCTTTCTTATCTTCATCTTTTTCAACTAAGTTATAACAATCCAAGATTTGCTCTACTTGTTCTACTCAATCTGGTTGTAGACTCGCAAGTACATTGTTTGCTTCAAAAAACTCTTCTAATGTTATGTTTTGCTCCATGCAATCTAGTGTAAATATATTTTCCTTGATAAGCTGCAGTGCGTCATGGATAGTCGGATGGTCATCTTCAAAGCTAAAGTCCTTCTAGAAGATCGTAGTGAGGACAGACCAATCCACGGTTCCTCTGCGCAGCTTCTCCTCCAGGTACCATTTCTTTGGAATATGCTCCTCCAGCGTATCCACAAAGATATGTACCCATTCTGTTTGTGGTCTTTATTCCCAATATTTTGCACAGGCTACGATATGATCCTTTGTATCCGTATGGCCATTATATTTCTTAAATGATAGTGTAACCTTATCAGCGAATCTGATATGTACTTTGATTCTGCACTTGTCCCAAGTTGTCAATGTCTTTTTATGCATAGCCCACCATCTGGCAGGTGTCTCATGGAGTGCCATGTCTAATGCAAAGATGTGATGTTCATATGCAACTATTGCAGTGTATTGTTTGATAAATGAATAGACGTTAGTTGTACCATCATAAGTGGGGATTAGACTTACCTACTTTCCAATCCAACGGAGTGACTTTGTAATTGTCGCGCATCTCCTAGCAGATACTTCATGCATTCTTTGTTTCCAGTTTTCTAATCCTGCTTCAGAGTCTGAGATGCAAGAACAATCGCAGCACCAGCTGAGCGTTCCATCCACAGTAGGATGAGTATAATCCAAAGCATTTGTTGTCATTTTATGATATGGTCAACATCTTGATCTCTGTACTCTTCTTGAGTAGGTTCAACATATCACTCCCCCTGTGAAGGATCCAATGGTGTGACGACCCTTATGTCATTGCCTTCAAATATCATTTTCATTGTCTTCAGATTTATAATAGTGGAGTTCGTCATTGCCCAATCAATTCCCAGCAGTGCTGGATAAGGATTGATATCATCCACAATTTCAATTACTTTGAAGTCTGCGTAACTTCGCACTCCGTCAATGTCGACAATGGTATTGGTTAACCTTCCCAATGGTATAACTATGCCTTGATTAGCCATTCTTAATTATATAGGTGAACATTGTAACTTTGGTTTCCCCATTGCCTGCCATGTCTGCTTGGTCAAGACATTCACTTCAGATCCGATATCAAGAATGATCTCGTCCATCTCGTAGTCTCCTATATGTGAGGTGAACCACATTTCCCTCCCGGTTCTTTTGTGACTCCTAATGTTATGTATTGTGCCATGTACAGTCGCTTTTTTACTACCTGATTCATATTGATTTATCAGTTTTTCAAATTCCATAAGAGTGTCTTTGTTTTTTAATAACTTGATGCAGCTATGTAGGAACTGCGCAACAAAAATAGATGTATCTGGTGCAGCGTGCATCTGATCATATGCCAGTGGCATATCTTCTATTTGCGGTTCTTGACTACACAACGGGATCCTTGGTGAAGTAGGTGGTGGTTGTTTAAACATGTCCTGCGCTTCTTTAAATATTTCTTTACTTTTTTGTAATTTCAATGGAGGTGCTTTCCCAAGAGCTTTTCTAATCCCTACTGTTTCTCCAAGGTTCTTCATAGGATCAGTTGTTCCAGAAGTCGAGGCTTCTTCGCTTTTGTCTCTTCCTGTATCAGCGCCACTTCGCATTACTGCATTGACACTCTGACCTGTTGGTCTTCTCTCTGATGCGATCAACTGGATGTTAGGGTTCGGTGTTTCTGCTCTTCTCTGCTTCTGCATTTCTACCTCAAGCACAGCGCAGTCTTCAATCACATGATCAAACGATTTACAATAGTTGCATGTGGTGCATGGATTAGTACATTCCCTGGATAGATGACCTGGCTGGCCATAGTTATAGCAGATTACTTGGCCTCGTCCTCTTCCTTGATCTTGGACAGCATTTCTTCCTCTCCCATGGTATCCACCACCACGGCCTCTATATCCTCCATAATCATAGTGGGTGTTCTCTTGCTTTGGCTAATTTTCCTCTTGGATGCGGTACATTCCAGCACCTCGCATTGCTTCCATATCTCTCTTTCTTTCATTCATCAACTCATAAGCGCGACAGTTAGACTCATCATGTCCAACTATTTTACAGAAATTACAGTATAAGTTTTTAGAATTTTTGACATATTTATGTATGAGGTAACAATCCTCAAGGCGGTGTCCTCTGGTTCTACAAATTTCACACCATGGAGCCTGGTTCTTATTCATATTCATTGGTTTTGGTGTGCCACTGTTAAGATAATCTTGAAATAAGGGGCAATGTTCTCTATTGTGGCCCTCTCCTTTGCATCCTGTGCACCAAACTTCATGTCTTTGTTCATGTCTCTGTTCTTTTCCATTCTTCATACCTTGTAATTCTAATGTCAGGGTAGCCAACTGGTTATGGATCTATATCATCCGAGAGCTACTTTCTCCAATTGGTGAGGCTTCCAACTTCATTGAGATCTCTAAGGCCTCATCTTGAGATACAACCTTCTGTTGCATTAGTGGTTGTCTGATATGGGGCAACATCACAGCAATGAACCATTCTTGATGTTGTTGCGGAGCTATAACAAAGCTCACTTGGTCCAACAATGTTTTGAATTTTTGGTCGAATTCCTAGACCGATTCAATAGGTTTCTGCTTGATTTCTTTCAATTCTATTATGCACTATGATTCTGATTTGGGATTTTTAAATTCTGCTGCAATCGTGGTCTTGATGTCTGCTAAGGTTCTCGGTTATGCTTGAGAGTACTTCATAAACCGATGCAGTGCTCTATCTCTAAAAGTAGTGATGAGCTACACTCTTTTTATAGCATCATCTGTAACTTGCTTTACACTCCACATGGCTTCGCATAGAAACCAGTGTTGATCAGGGTCTTCCTGACCCATTCCTTTGAATATCGACAGTTTTATATCGTTATCTGTCATTCTCCTTCTGTATTGTGTACTATTTTGGGACTGATTCCCTGCGACAAAAGTAGACACAGGCTGCTGGATTGTGCTAGGGATAGTATTTTGAGGAATGGTTTGAGTCATAGTGCTATGAGCACTCGTTCTTGCGGTGTTACTAGTATTGTTGATCTGTGGGATGGGCTGTGCAATGCTCGCGGTAGGTGGGTTTTGGACTGATGGATTCTGAGGTGTAATATGCTGGATTGTGGCTGATAACTGAGTGTTGTTATTATTGAGGTCACATGGAATTTCGGTATCTATACGGTTTCTAGATTGTCTAGGATTATTTTCGTTAGTAAGCTTATATCTCTTTCCACTTCTTAAAGTATGGTTTTCTTCGTCAGAATCAATGTGTATATTCTCTACAATGACAGATTTAGAATTATTATTACATTCTTAAAACAACTTTCTCAGCTAAAAGCATTTTAATGTATAGAGTGAGGTTTCTCAGGAACTTACCTATGAATCCTTCGAAAAAGTATGCTTCAGCTTGGCTGTAGGATTTCAGCGTGTCTACAGCAAACTCCATCACAAATCCCTCAAGTATGTTATCGATCCAAAAGTCGACTACTCGTGACAGTGGGCTGTCTATTTCTTTGAGTTGTTCATTAAGCTCCGGAGTCCACTGCGTAGGTACTCTGCCTTGAAAACAATTCTTTCTTTCTACTAGGCGTGATATCCACTCGTGTGGCTCGTTTGGAAACGAAGCCTAGAAAATTTCGTGGATGTCTCTCCACAAGTATCTGTTCAACCACTGTACGTCAGATAGACATGGGTTTTTTTTCTTTCTTTGCGAAATCTCTTTCGATCTTATTGCACCAAGCCCAGATCTCTTTCTTTTATGGATGCCAGTTGTCTGACCCTAATGGGAACTCGTATTCTTCTTTGCACATTACTTTTTGAAACACGTTATCGCTTCACTAAGTCTTAGCGCGGCAACGGAACCATTTGTTGGTGTATATTCTGATCTAGAGGTTTTCCAATGTAGACCTAGGTACTTCGCGGTGCAAGATACCAACAAAACCCCTATTCACCATCCCTTTTGGCAACAGACTACAAGCATCCTGAGGTCTCACCCGAGGCAAAGTTGAAGGGGTGGTTGTAGAAGCAGGTTTCCACAACCTTGTGATGCGAGTGTTTCAACTGGTTAATGCGCAGCGTGGTGATAGATTGCGTACTGCGGTTAATGACTATGTGAGGTCCTCTACCCTGTGTCGAGTGCTACGGCAAGCAGAGATGCTTGCGCAACCAGCTCATTCATGGACTGCGCAGTGGGATTAATTCCACTCTACGACAATAAGTTATCAACAGCTTACCGCGTAGCACTACTAATGGATTGGCGCGTCAACTAGACCGTGCGGCCGTTTATGAGACCCAATCACTTCTACTCAATATTATTCGATAATCCTTAATCTTAGACTGATAAACATCATAACTTATGTAAGTGAATGAGATGCACGATGTTGCGAGCTCTAATATAGCGATTCAACCTTAACAATTAATTATGTGTTTATCTCACAGATCCATTCATTCGAGGGCTTATAGGTGCTTGATTGTTAACATTCATCCATACACGAACTACTAACATCTTATTCAATCCCTTCCGCGGTGAATACAGATAAAAGTAAACATATATCAAATAACAGTAACTTCACGCATGCACTGTAAGTAATTCAAGCAAAAATAATGGCAATCGTACACAGCAATCACATAACACAATATTTAACGTGGTTCACTCCCCCAGCTGGGAAGCTACGTCCACAAGAACTGTTGTTTATTATCTTAGGAAAGGGTACAACAGTTCCTCGTCTGCGCACTCAGTTGCAGACGTGCTTCTTCCTCGAAATTAGGTCTCTATGCACTCAGCTGCAGAGCCTTTACAATGGCTTCTTGCTCAAATATTCTAACAATATTCAATATACCCAACTAAAAAAAGCGTAACCCTTTCCCATACAATTCCTTATAGATATATCATGCTCGTAGGTCATGTCTTTACATTATGAAGGAAAAACCCTCAGGTTTACAAAAACTGTCACGGTTTTTCCCAAAACCAGACTACGGGTGTCTAGTAGCGGATCTTCAGTTGTGGCTATCCTCTGTGTAGACACGTTGCTATCTGCTCCCCTGTCATGCGCATCAACAGCTTGCTTCCACCGAGTTGTTCCTTCTTTCACGGACTTAGATGACTAGTTCAAGTATTAGTAGTCCTCTGTTTGTGTGATTAGTCACCTACCTCCCGATCTGCACCTACCCACTGCTTGGTAGTTATCGACGATCTTTGCCAAAAATAGGTCTTCTGTGACCTAACCAAAATAACTGTCGTCATCCATCCAATGCTCTGCTTAGTTGGATCTCCCTCGACATGGCACATCGCGGCGATGTAATCCTCGCAGCACCAACCTTGCAGCTCTTCCGACAATGCGCTGCACATAATCATCACAGCATACCAAAACTATGTTGCGCTTCTCCTCGCAGCTTCCAAAAACTAATTTTCACAAAAAGTCTCCATCCATGTTGCACTCAGCTTCGTAGTTCCCAAAAACTTAAGGTGTTCAAAATTTGACCCCCTTGGGCCAGGCCCAACACATATGACATATATGACATGTAAGGGCTAAAAATAGCCTCCAAGAGGGCACACAAGGGAGTTAGGGCATCCAAAGAGTCATCCATTCAAATTGAGTGAAGGAGGAGCTTAGGAATGGAGGGACAAGTGGCACACATTGGAATCTCTTCCCAATTCGAGTTGGCATGAAGCTCATGGATGGAATTCAAGATAAGGAGGTATTTGGAATTTTATAAAAGTCAATAGAAAATAAGGATAGTATATTTTTATCATTTCTCATTTTGCATATTGGAGAGCATAGCTTGTCCATGCTTGTGGAGTGTTTACTCTACTTGCCTTAGTACCAATTTTGAGGGTGAAAGATTCACATCCTAATTGGAAATTGGAGAGGCCATTCAAAAATGTCATTTGGATCTAAAATGGAATCATTTGTTGCAGGTTTAAGCTACAGGTCTGCTCGTGATATTCTCTTCTTCAACTTGTTTCCACACCATTCTCACATTTCTCTTCATATTTTGGCTCTTGGAGGAAGGGCGCATTTGGTGAGATGATAATCTCTTTGGGGGAGATCTTGTGGCCCAATTTATTTGTAATATGATTTATTTACTCTGTATTTAATTCTCAGAAGATCCTCAGGTCTAAATACCAAGTGAAACTATGTCAAAATACCAAACAATGTACAAATGGTGCCAATTTCCTCATATCTTGTTATGAAAGCTTGAAGTTGCTTTATTTCGAATTGTATCAGTTCATATCTATGATTTTTATGATGTATGGAGATTCATTAATGTCCTGAAGAATTTTCATATACATTACATAATCCTTTGGAGCATAAATCTCGAATTTCATAGCAAGTAGTGAAGTTTCCTATCATTTCCCCCTATGTGAAGACTTGTCCACAAACCTCTGATTTATGGGAGTTGCGGCAGGCTTTAGGAACTAATTAATGAGTAATTTAGGTTCCCATTGAAGTCATTTAACTAATACATGTCTCTGTTTTGAAATTTTGGAGGTTCGTACTGCATTGGGAAGCCATCTTTGTCCCCTACCCTTGGGGGTTTGAACCTCGAATTTGCTAGTAAGTTTCCCTATTTTCTCCTGATTGTAAATGAGTGTTGCTGAAGTCTTTTGAGAGTGTCCAAGAATCCATCGGACTCATTTTTATGTATTAATACCTATCAAATACTTTCAGACCCAATTTGGAAGCATTTGAGTCATTAATAGGCTAAGGGTCGAATTGGCCAAAAAGTGCATTTTTTCTAATTTTTCCAAATTTATTAAAAAGAGACACTACAAAATTCCAAGAAGAGAAGATGCTCCCTAAATATATATATGCCCCCATGTCCATCCAATGCTCCAAAATTACCAGCTACCAATTCCATCAATGTGATGAAAATCACAATGTAAAACCTCATACAATATGAGGTGTAACATTCATCATTCCAACTCAAAAATAACTTCACCATTATCACTTGGATTCTCCAATGAGAACAATGAAACCTCATTGTATTTTTAGCTGCTATGATAACCAACCAATGGTTATTCACCCAAGTAGCTAGTTTTCATCTCTAAATCAAGGTGACCATTGTCACAACCTTGAGTAGAAGGATTGTTGGTGTTCCTCGGGACACTTAGAGTGTTGCTCGTCGGTTGGTGGCATGACCGAAAATGGGAAAATTTTTGGTGCGGAAAATTAGCTTTACACTTGTGATTAGTTAGCTTGAAATGTGGGTGGATGGGAACTTGCGTGAGCAGCAAGGCATGCCCAAGCCCATGGAAAGGCACTTTGACACGATGCTTATTTGACTGGGCGTCACGGTTGGATGTGGGCACACACGTACGGCTAATACATGGGTGCACAGGCACAAGAAGCGCCCAAGTGTGGGAAAGGGCATTGACAAGTGGGGCACCTAGGATGACTTAGACTCCATGTTATGCCTTGCAAATGGGTCGTCTTGAGTGAGGGAGCACGTTCCAAGGGCACTCTAATGCATACGTTAGGGTATAAGTAAGGAAAGTGAGTGGAGGAAAAGGCATAAGGAAGAAGGAGGCACTTGATATGCAACTTGGAGTTGGTCTGACTCTTGCAGAGGGTACACTCCCTTTGTGAAGCGCACCACGAGAGGATTTTATGGGCATGTTGGAATGATGCTAGGCACGGAGCTCCCCAGTCATGCAATATTGTGGATCCCAAGGCGAGTTGGTGAATGACTCTCTTTTGGACTTTGTGGAAAGATTCCAAAGAAGACTGGTGGCAGCAGTGATGTGGCGAGCTTCTAAGTCGTGTTGCGGTAGTATTTCTTTACAGGCATACATGGTGGACTTCTGGTTTGGTGAGCAGAAGTCCCGACGTGCGACGAGATTCCAAATTGTGTGGCTACAACATACTTGGGTGTTAGGCTCTCGGAAGTGCATTTGGGCACGGTAGGCTCCCAAGCCATGTTGCGGAGCTCTTGGGTCGTTCTAGTGGGAATGTTACGGATGAGCTCCCGCACTATGCTGAGGTGCGGCAAACTCCCGAGCTAAATTGGATTAGGGAAGGATATCGGGGTCATGTTGGTTGTGGTGGCTTCCAAATAGAATACAGTGATCTGTAGACCATGTGAAGTTGCGGAAGGCTCCCAACCCGTGTTGGGGAGCGACCAAGGCACAAGGAGCTGTAGGTATGCAATGTGTGACTTGGGAAAGTCGCGAAGGATATGAATAGGCATATTCACGAGTAGTTGGGGATACTCTCGAGAGCGTGGAGGCTAGGAGAGGTGTGCTTGGTTGGTTGGAAGACTACGATGGATGGAAGTAGCCCAAGAATATTTATGACGAGGTTTAGGAGAAGTAATGGCTAAGTGTGTAGCTGGTTCGATTGTGACTTGAGTGTTTTCCAAGTTGGGAACACTCGCGGATGATATATCGAGATTTGGCAGTCCATCGTTGTTGTAAAAGAGTCTTCTTATAAACCAATGCAGCATTGATCTTTTTTGGCACACCTAGTTGGGGTGTCGCCCACACACATGTGTTGTTGTTCTTTGGCATGATGCATTATTTGGCTAAGTGTAATATGTTAACCGTAGGAAGTGAAACATAGTTAATTGGCTGAGTATAAATAACAAGTAAGTGTGCACATTCGGTAGGCATAGTCTGGTAGGTTCCACCCAGGAAGGTCTCACCACAGTGCATCCAGTTCCGCACGGGTAGAAGGGAATGAAAAATCCTTGGGAATTTTGGGTCGGACTTTTGTCCCCGTTATAGGTGGTATCATAGAAAGAATCACTTGGGCTCTCCACCACTCTTCTTGCGAAGAGGTGGTATCAGAGAATTTTTAGGAAAGAATCTCTTCATCACTACATTGCCTGAAACGGATGGTTAACAAAGTTGTTCTGGACAGCTTCATAACCACGATGAGAGTGCATAAGGTTGAATCCGAGCTGAGACTTGGGAGAAGTCTGTGGAGTTGAGTAGTGTGTTTGGAAATAAATAAGCTACCCGCAAAGTTGGAAAAGGTGCACTGAGTGAAGGTCGAGTTTGGATGAATAGCGCTCAGCAAAGGTGATTCGGTGGAGAGGTATTTGTGGTGTGGATGGTTGGAGACATTCTGACGAGCACCCAATATTGGCACATGCTAACGGAAGTGGGGGATGCACGCTTCTTCCTAGCGTGCATGTGTTATCCAGAGGTGTAGGAGTGAGTTGGGATTGCTTGGGCGATTAAGCACCTAGTTCGACTGCATGCAATGGAGAACACTAATCACTAGAAAGAGTAAAGTGTTGGAGTGTCGAGGTGGAGCACGACCAACGTGACAGTGTTCGGATCGAGATGAGTTGTCGAAAGGGTGCACTTGAGGAGAAGTGTGCCCAATGTTGGGAGAGCCTGACTAGAAGTGAGTTCGGAAAGGTTGGAACTAGTTTTGTCTTGAGAACAGAAGGGTGCACTTGAGGAAGAGTGTTCCCTAAGCTTGGAAAGTTAGTGCCAATAAAGGGTCACCCAATGCTTGAAGAGCTTGAGTAGGAGTGTGTTCAGGCTAGAACAGCATTTGGGTTGAGACTTCGATGAACGCCCACGAAGAAAATAGGAAGCAAGTGGATGTGTGAACTACATGCAGTGGTTTAATATCCCCACTCTAAAAATCAGAGATATTAACTCAACTCCTAACTCAAGAAATTGAAATTTCTCAATACTAGGTGTTTTTGCTCCAAACTAGGCACATGGATACATGCTTGGAATAGGATTTAGATAGTGCAACCCATGAGGAATTGTTTTGGGCCTCTGTTATGGAAAAATTTAGGTATTCTATGAAGTATTGTAAATATGAATTATGCATGTCTTATTTGGGAATTTTCACAAACACTTTTCTTGCAACCTCAAAACAGTACTTCAACTAGCTCAATTTTGACACCCGGAGCTAGTCTTTTCCCAAATTATTTCTAATGGAACCAAAGCTGCCCTATTTTTAGATATGAAGTATATTAAGGGTCCTAGAACACCATGAGATAATCCCATGACACATAAATAGACACCTACTTAAACAGAGGTACATTTCATGGGTGCATCACACCTAGGAAGACTCATTTGGCCAAACCAAAGGCTTCAAGGAAATAGCCCCAGGATTTAGTGGAGACCCAACGGATTCTGGTGCACTCTAGATGTATCTGGTATGAAAATACGTCCCAAAATTCTATAGGACTCACTGGGTTCATATTTTTGGAGGTTATTCTACAATTTGGGAAGATTTTGAGGAAGATTGAAAACCAGGACTACTCAACTAGTATTTTTCCAAATGGTTCCAAATGACACTGGAAGGTCACGAATTTATAAAAAAATTCTTGGTATGGGTTCATCTGAGACTTAACTACATGCAGCAACTTACAGCTCCTTATTTGGTTGAGCATAATTTAAATTATTGCATTAACAGTGAAGACTAGACAGAATTTCCATTGTATCTATGCGTAGGAAAGAAGGACATAGAAGAAGAGAGAGAATTGCAGAGATAGGAGCATAAATTATTATTTATTTATTTATGCGGGTCTGCATATTACATTTTCATGCCGTCAAGGACAACATCCATGGATCATAAAAATAGATACAACATCTATTAATCACTACTAAAAAATTATACTACTGAAAACACCTGCAATTGGAAACTGGACATTACACAGAACATGAACAATATTATCTGAAATGGAAAGGAATTGGGAATGGCATGGAATTCCTACAAAATAATACTCAATGAGATGGACATGGTGTCCAACTCCTCACTCATTAGTTTATTTATCAACTAGATACAATGTACAAAAGGGGCGCATCTCCCAACTGGTGACAAGGTGCACATCTCCCAAGTCTAGAAAAGTGCAGAGCTTCTCAATACAAATAACAAAATGGCCAAAATATTCTCCATGGAGGATCTCATACTCCTTTTATAATATTATGGTGGCTTCTTTGATAATTTACATTGGATATGGACCACTTTCCTCATCCCTTGCGACATCACTGACTAAAATTAGGACTTGCAGCTTTCTGAAATTCTTTCATTGATTTCTTGTCTTTTCTACTTTAGGTTGATTTTCCTGCTTTTAGAAAAAATATGAAAACTCCTACTTTTCCTTGATTTTTTGTTGCTTTCTTGCTTTTCAATTCTTTCCTTCTTTTGAGTACATTCCTACTTTTATGTTGCTTCCCTGCTTTCCAGTTGCTTTCTTGCTTTTCACTGCTTTTCTTCCAAATTCATTTGTGGAAGACAACTCATAGGGGTCCACTAACCTCCTATGCTCCCTAGACATTTCCAACTCTTGAAACAAATAATTAACAGTTAAATATTAAAATTTATTGACATACATTACCTTTTGATATTTAATTTAATTAACATAATAACTATAGGCCAATTTAATTCCCAAATTAAGTAATTCCACTCAACCCATGAGAATCTAATGGGCATAGTGGTGAACCATAATGCTACCAAAATGGGGACATTACAGTGCTCCCCTCCCAAAATTTGCTTGTCCTCAACCAAGTGAAAATATGGATGATAAAGTACTTGTGCACTTTTCCACAAACTTGTGCAAGTTGCTACATAAACAATTTGAACTTCATCTCCTTCATAGATGGCCCTCTTTGGTAATATTGGATTGGTCATCCTTCACCATCAACTCAAAATTGAACCATGTTTCTTGATGTATGCTTTGCTCATGAAAGGTGGTGAATCCATAGGTGCATCAACCAAGCAAATGCTCATGCAAGAAAATCCAAAATGGTCATAATGGCAACAGGGAGATGTTTCTTGTAAAACCTTTTCTTCCTAATGAATCTAATGATGATGGCAAAGGTGGAGATCAATTTTGCGAAAATACTCAACCTTATGCATCTCATTCCTCTTGAGACATGTCTATGTTCACCATACAACGGTGTGAATTCTCCATCTGGAACAATGGAATCCAAGGATGATCCCAGGGTCCCAAATGAACCTTAGAAGTGGGAAGTGTCTCCTCCTTCAACCTCTATACTGCATAGTGTCAACACAAAGAGTCTTTAGAAGAATCCCAATCCACCAAGCAGGAAAATAGTGATTCCATCCACCATATTATTTCTCTTGTAGGAAATCAAACCAATGCTCCTCATGGATAGACCGTTGGAAATCAAATCTAGCTTGTCCTCCAGGATCCCTTTGTTCATGTTGCAATCTTATCAAGGTTTTGGTCACATGTAGCAACTTGTCACTCCATAGGATACCAGGATCCCATGGAGATATTAGAATTCCATCACTTCCCATACTTTTGAAAATATATTTGTAATGTGCCCAATTAGAAATTGGGAATATTGTCTCCAAGGTTCCATCTTTAATTATGTTGATTTCCAACTTTTTCCCAAACACCGGCTTATCAAGGCTTATGAGATGTTCTCGTTCAAAAAAAATGGAGTGTATGTGTATTTATGATGTACATTAAATGTGTGCATCTCATAAATGTGTTTATATTTCACTGATGTGTGTCCCAAATCAGATCTTATATAAATTTGGAAGCTGGTAAATAAACTAGGAACACTAGTTCAATTTTAGCCACACTGAACATGGGGTTTCCAACTCTTCCCAAACACTACTAGAGCAACTCTAATTCTCACAATATAAATTTAATGGAATCAAATAGAATCAAATAAAACTACTTGACCCATTGATAGACTCCAGATAACTTCCAAAGAAGTATGAAATACACCCTCTCGAGACTAGTGAGAAACTAGCTCGATTTCCCCCACATTGGAGTACTAGTTTTTCAACTTGACCCAAACAATTCCTAATCATCCCAAGTATTCCCAAACAGATCCAATTCGACCATGACACTCCCAAATAAACACAAATAACTTACTAACGGACTTCGGGGAGCCATTATGAAATTTTTATACACAATGTCTTAAGATTGCTTAACCATACTAACAGATTTGCACATAAATCATCCATAAACTTCAACATGGAACACCATATGATGAAAGGATCTATAAATATTTATTATGAATGTATGGATGTTATATTTTTCACTTTAATTCAATTTAGTTAGATATTTAAACTGAAATATAGACAAGCACAGCAAAACACAAAAGACACAAGAATTTTCCTCGGGGAAACCATAAAGGAGAAAACCCCGCAACTTCCTCAGAAATAGATTCATCACTGGTACAATATCAAACAAGATAGAAAATCCCAAATACAAGATGTCTTCTGTAGCTTCTCTCTTTCTCCTCCAGTGAACTTGTCTTCTCTCTCACTTGATGTGAACTTGCTTGAGTGAGTGTGATGTCCAAATGAAAGAGTGATCCTCTTTATTAATACTTTAAGTGTGAATGACCTAATTCCTCATTGGGGGCGACTTGCCTAACTGACTGGGTCGACTTGTCCTAGGGAGACTTAAAAATACAATTTACATTTATATTATGGGGATCTATTTCCCCAAATCACAATGGAGGTTTTACCTCAATATTCTTGCATGACCAAATACAATAATGGCATCCCTGAACAGAGGAAAAACATCTTTGACAGAGGTACAATAAAAGTACAATAATAATATAATAACAATATACAAAAGAATATATTACGAATTTACATTTACAACAACAATGGAAACAATAAATATATGTCTCTTACAGAAGCTCGAAATCCAAGAAATACAAAGATAGACAAGTAGTGGTGCGCCCCTCCACCAGAAGAGATGTCGAATAGAGTAGATTTAGTAAAATGATGATATATCGTGCGTACAGAAACCTTTTTGAGTGAAAAAAATTGTTTCCCACTGGAAATGATGATATGAATGCAATGGTATAGACCTCAGATCCCATAAATTCTCAAAATTATCGAAACCAGAACCACCAATTTAGCCCACCAACACCAGTCCAAGCTCTAAATCAATAGAAAGAAACCCCAAATGATAGAAATTCAACCCCACTACTATAGATGAAAATATAACCTGAAATAAACCTTTGTAGAGAAATACGAAAGTGATTTCTTCCCTCAATAATCAGCTGCAATGAAGAGATCTGGATGATCTCCTCCTCTCTACTAGCTAGGGTGGAATCTTTCGCCAGCGAAACTAGTTCAAAAATGCAAGGGGCACATCTCCCAATATTGAGAATCTAAATGGATCTCCAATACCAAAATTAAAATTACCAAAATCCCTTTCACTTGTGTCTTCATCCCTTTTATAAATCTTCATGGAGCAGTTCCCCCTCATTCTAGAATTCTCTCACAAGTATTCAATAAAATATTAATAAATATTATTTTTATGAGAGAATGACACATTGGGACTCATTTAATTCCTCTCTAATGTTACTTTTCCAAATAATAACTCCATTTACCTTGGAAATTTGAATTTGAGGGGCTTATCTTGATTTTGGGGAAGTTACATTAGCATGTGGGCCCACCCTTCTCCTCTAGCGCCATCCTTGGCTAAATTTAGGACCTGCAACATGTCATAGGTTGTCATAAGTTGTCATAAGCTATCATAGGACTTTATTCTTGTCATAAGTTGTCATAGATGTCATAGGTTGTCATAGATTTGTTATTTTTATCCTGGGGAGTTATAACCCATGAGATTCCTCCATGGTAGGATTCCTTCCACCTTGGATGGGAGTTACACCACCCATTTAGACTCATTAAACCACTAATTTTCCCTCCTTGTCCAAATTATCTCAAAATATTAATAAAATTGATTTTTAGGAGAGAATGATTCCTTGCTCCATAAATTTTTCCCTTGGACTTTGGTTTGTCATAGTGCCTCATGACCCCATTTCACTACTTTACTATTCTTCTTTAATTTTTCCAAGTGACTTTAGACCATTGAATTCCCTAGTAATGGAGTGGTCTATAGTAATAAATTTTGAGACATTACAGTCCTCCCCACCCAAGATTTAGTGTCCTCAAGAAATTTAAACCTGGGAGTGATAATACTTCTTCTTCTTCCCCAATATAAGCTCATTGATTTTTCTGCCTGCTTCCTTAGTGATGACTTTTCGTAAGGCTACAATTTCAAGTGGACCAAGTTATCAACTCTACATCCCACAATATGAATTGTATTAAGGTTGAAAATGATGCCATGGTTCCATCCCAATCGAAAGGAGGTGAAGTACAGTATGCTCAATGTATGGTCCTGCAAGGTAATGACATAGGAAAACTCCCTACCAATGCCAATAAGAAGAGTGACTATATACTACAACCACTCAATAAACTCCCCAACAACTGGTCTACTAATAATATCATCATATGAAATCCAAAAGTGACTCTCAACTCCATGTCTACTGCTAAAAGCATGCCCTGCACTATAACTCTAAGATCCCCAACTAATATCCAAAAGGAAACCACCATGTTCATGTTGTGCGACTCTAATCATAATCATACCCTCTAGAGATAGCTCCATCTCCCCAACTGTCCTGCCAACAACCCAGCTGAAACAACTGAGTCCCAAAATGATCCCAGGGTCCCAAATGAACCTTAGAAATGTAGATTTTCTAAGACACCTGAACCCAGCAATACCAAGATCCCATTGTATGTGTTGCATTGCTCCAAACATCATCATTGTCACCTGTAGCAGTCTATCACTCCAAGGAATTCCAGGATCCCATAGTTGGCGCATTCCTTCAATATAGAACAATACATCAATGTGAAGGATTCCATGATCCCATGATCTAATGTGTATAATCCTATACATCGGAAATACATAGAGAGGTATGTCATCATGAAACATAATACAATCATACAATTATATACCAAAGAGATTCTGCAACAAAGAATCCACCAAGTGTTTGTCCATCCAAGCAAAGAGATCATCATGTGCCACGTACACACAAGCATCAAGTATCATATCAAATATGCTCCAATGACATAGGTGAGGATCCCATGTCCTATAATGTTGCTCCAAAAGAATGTAATATGCATCAAAATAATCATCCATGTGTTCTTTCATCCAAGAAGTGAATGAAAAACCTCCACCAAAATCTTAACCAAGTAAGGAGCAAAGAAAACAAGGATACTTCAAGTGGTTCAAAGAAGTCTCATCAATACATCCATGAATGTGAGAGTCATCAAATGAGAGCAATGGATGTTGCTTCAAGGAGATGTGAGAGGTGTCAATTAATTCTTCCATGTGGCCTTTCACCCAAACAATGGATGAAGGAAATCTCCCATTAAGTGAGGATCAAAGAGAACAATGAGCCTTCAAGGGGATCAAAGGAGTACCATATGTGCATCCATGAATATGTGTACCATCATAAGTAAAAACGGATGTTGCTGCAAATGTAAAGAAGAAGGTGCTCTAGTCATGTCATCATCAAAAAAAGAGATAGGATTTTCATACTCCTCATGTGGCACCATCAGAAAGAAACCTTTCACCCATACTTCATTAGGATGAATGCTGCAAAATGTGGAAGTGTAGGATGTAGGAGAATTAACCAACTCACCCAAATTATCAGAAAGTGAAAAAAGTTTCATCATGTGAAGGATCAATAGGGGTAGGATCATGCACCTCCCTCAAAAGTGTGAAACTTTCCTCATGGGTTGGTTCCAAGGTAGTGGAATCATGCACTTCTTCAAAAACCGCGTAACCATCATCAAGAGGAAACTCAATTTCATTTTCCACCACAACAAGTGCTTGTCTCTCATCAATCTCATCTTCAAACACATTAAACTCATGCAAATCGCCATGTTTCTCATGATCCATCATGTCAGAAAATCCTCCAAGCAATCTACCATATGACAATTTGAAACATAGGAGGAAGAACAAGTATCTTGCAACCTATCAACAAGTTTTTCATTTTGAATTTTGATCTTATGAATATCCTTATTATTATTCAAATATGCTTCATGTAACCATTCATTAAGCTCAACCAAATTGTTTCTATCAAAAATTAAAGACATGAAATTACCTTCGATGTTGCACATTGCTCTTTGAATCTTCTCCGTGTCTTCAAGGAAGGATGGATCCTCCAATGAAGAAACTCTCCAACAAGAATTTGAAACCAATGCTTGAGTGTCATGGAGTATGCTAAGGGCCTCATAGATCTTCCTTTCAGTCATCTTCAAAGACCCTTCAATGAAGGATGGTTCATGGAGCGAACCTCCTCTTCTTCGTTTTTCTTGGGATCAACTTCACATGGGAGCTCAACTGGTGATGGGGAAGTTGATCTTGGTTTTTTTTCAACTGCTACAAGGTCTTCATCACCATGGTCAATGGAAATTTGGCTTACAGCAACACCTTCAAAAGTGATCTCTATGTCACCAACATAGAGGTGTGAGCACCCATCAGTAGGTACTCCTTCATAGTTCAAGCATCCATCAATAGATACTCTTTTATCCATGTGCGAAGTAGAATATGTCTCGGAATGATCTTCAGTAGTTTCAATGGAATATTCTTCATGCTCATGTGATGTTTCTTCATCTTTTTCAAATTCACTTGGGAGTGACTTTCAATCATCTTCATGTAATGCTTCTTCTACTTCACCACCTACAGAACTAGGTGGCTCATAGGTCTCCTCATTTCGCTCCTCCTTTTTCACTCAAACATATATGATTTGTTCTCCAAGGTCTTTTGCTAGAATGGCATAGCCCTTTCTTCACTAAATCCACATCTTAATTCTTGGGCCTATATCCAAACAAAGCATCCACAAAAAAATCGAAAGGAACTATGGGGGATTACTCCATAATAACATTATAGGCTTGATATTGTTGGGGCGGGGTTTTGCAAGTTTCCCTCCACCATGCTACTTCCTTCAAAGGATATTTCCTTAGTGATGTGATCTCTCAGTCTACATATTCATTGTACAAGTGATAACAATAGTAACCATCATCATATCTAAATTTTAACTGGGTAGAGGTACTGCAAGAGGGTTCCTCATCCACATAGCTTCCATCATACAACTCAAAATCATCTTTTTCTGAGGCATAGAAAGAATACTCCTCCTCATACTCTAAATCTGAATAAGACATGGCTACAATTTCCTTATTCAATGAATGACCCAATGCATAGGTGCAAGTACCATGCTCTGATACCACTGTAATGTTCCCAATCATAAATTAATAATATTGTCTCCAAGGTTCCATTTTTAATTATGTTGATTTTCAACTTTTTCCCAAACAGTGGCTTATGAAGGCTTATGAGATGTTCTCGTTCAACAACAGTGGAGTCTAAGTGTATTTATGATTTCCATTAAAGGTGTGCATCTCATCAATGTGTTTATAGTCCACTGATATGTGTCTCAAATCAGATCTGATATAAATTTGGTAGCTGGTAAAGAAACTAGGAACACTAATTCAATTTTAGCCACATTGAACACGGGGTTTCCAACTCTTCCCAAACACTACCAAAGCAAGTCGAATTCTCCCAATATCAATTTAATGGACTCAAATAGACTCAAATAAAACTATATGACCCGCTGATAGACTCCATAGAACTTCCAAATAAGTATGAAAGACACCCTCTCAAGACTAGTGAAAAACTAACTCGATTTCCCCCACATTGGAATACTAGTTCTTCAACTTGACCCAAACACTTCCTAATCAGCCCAAGTATTCCAAAAAAGCTCCAATTTGACCATGAAACTCCCAAATAAAAACAAATAACTTACTAACATACTTCACCAAGTTGTTATGAAATTTTTATACACATTGTCTTAAAATTGCTTAACCATACTAGCAGATTTGCACATAAATCATCCATAAACTTGAACATGGAACACCATATGATAAAAGGCTATGTAAATATTAATTATGAATGTATGGAAACGGTAAATATATTGATTAATACAATATATGGCTCTTACAAAAGATCTAAATCCAATAAATACAGAGATAGAAAAGTAGTAGTGCGCCCCTCCACTAGAAGAGATGTCGAATAGAGTAGATTTAGTAAAATGATGATATCTCGGGGATACGGAAACCTTTTTGAGTGAAAAAAAAAATTGTTTCCCACTGGAAATGATGCTATGAATGAAATGGAATAGGTCTCATAGCCCAGAAATTCTCAGAAGTATCAAAACCAGAACCATCATTTTGGCCCACCAACGTCGGTCCAAGATCTAAATCAATAGAAATAAACTCCAAATGATAGGAATTCGACCCCACTAATGTAGATAAACATATAACCTGCAATAAACCTTTGTAGAGAAATCTGAAAGTGATTTATCCCCTCAATAATCAGCTACAATGAAGCACAATGAAGAGATCTGGATGATCTCCTCCTCTCTACTAGCTAGGGTGGAATCTTTCACCACCGAAACTAGTTCAAAAATGCAAGGGGCACATATCCCAATATTGATAATCTCAGTGACTCTCCAATACCAAAATCCCTTTCACTTATGTCTTCATCCTTTTTATAAATCTTCATGGAGCATTTCCCCCTCATTCTAGAATTCTCTCACAAATATTCAATAAAATATTAATAAATAATATTTTTATGAGAATGACACATTGGGACTCATTTAATTCCTCTCTAATGTTATTTGGACAAATAATAACTCCATCTACCTTGGAAAT
This sequence comes from Larix kaempferi, assembly GCA_027924585.1. Lineage (NCBI taxonomy): Eukaryota > Viridiplantae > Streptophyta > Pinopsida > Pinales > Pinaceae > Larix > Larix kaempferi. The sequence continues at coordinate 3,588,535 of BSBM01000223.1, read as the reverse complement.
TTGAATTTGAGAGGCTTAGCTTGATTTTGGGGAAGTTACATTAGCATGTGGACCCACCCTTCTCCTCTAGCGCCCTCCTTGGTTAAATTTAGGACCTGCAACATGTCATAGGTTGTCATAAGTTGTCATAGGACCTGATTCTTGTCATAAGTTGTCATAGATGTCATAGGTTGTCATATATTTGTTATTTTTATCCCAAGGAGTTACAACCCATAAGATTCCTCCATGATAAGATTCCTTCCACCTTGGATGGGAGTTACACCACCCATTTAGACTCATTCCACCACTAATGTGCCCTCATTTTCCAAATTATCTCAAAATGTTAATAAAATTGATTTTTAGGAGAGAATGATTCCTTGCTCCATAAATTTTTCTCTTGGACCTTGGTTTGCCATAGTGCCTCGTGACCCCCAATTCACTACTTTACTATTCTTCTTTAATTTGTCCAAGTGAATTTAGACCATTGAATTCCCTAGTAATGGAGTGGTCCACAGTAAGAAATTTGGGGACATTACACTCTGCCATTAGATCCAACAATGCTTGGATCTCTTTGTGTGTCAACTAACTACTTGTTTGCTTGGCTACATCAAACATTATATGAATGCAAGGTGATGGTGGTTCCCATCTGGCCATATAAATGCACACACAATCCTTGGAGGCATGTGTACTAAAAGTATCCAAGGGTTGCAATGCATACCCTTGTTGCTTCTCGCATGGTAAGATAATGTCAGTTAAACTAAAAAATTCATCATAGAAGCAAAAAGAATCCTTACCAATGTGAGAAAGTCTTGCACACCCTTGAGTTCCATTTCTGCTATGTATCTATCCACCCAATCCATGGATGAATAAATACTTTGGCTTGTTGGTCCATATGAAATGTGATCAGCCACCTCACTTAGAGCGAAGCTCTCCACCCTTAAGGGCAACGCGTGATCCTTCTGCATCAAATCCAATGTGTGTCCAGCATCCCCCATGATAGTGCTTTCCTTGAACACTAGCAATTCTGATTTTTTTCTCGTGTCCAATCCTCAGATGAGGATCCTCCATCAGAACATGTGTGTTACCAGCCATGTATGCTTCACTGCTAGTGGTGCAAGAGGAAGGATTTGATCCCCCCAACTCCATGCGTAATTTCTCTACCTCCCTGGCCTTGTCTTCTGCATGCTCTGAGTGCAAGATATCGATCCATGAATAGTTGCAAGTAGGTTGATTTCATCTCTTCCAATGCTTCTTTTACGATGCACAATTGGACACTAGTGACACCTTCAATAGTGCCTCTTTTCCTTTCCTCCAACTGAGTCCTCCACATAAGATCTTCAATAATTTTGTGTACACCATATGATCTAACCAACACTTGCAACTTCATCTCTTCAGTGACTAAGAGTTGTCTCTCTAAGTTGCATAACGGTACATCACATGGGGATTCATGCAACTCATGTTAGCTCATATCTACTGCGTCGACCCTTTCATTGTTTTCCTCCATTTGCATGGAACAATCTTTAACACTTCCATTTCAAATATCAGAATCAAAAGATTCTACCTCCATATGATTTGCATTCGAAATGGATGCTTCCTCATGGTCACACAAAGGAGTATGTCTACTACACAAATCAGAAATATTATTATACCTTTGTGATCCAACTCCATCATCTTCATGGAGTGGATTAATGCAAGCATGCTCTTCCACTATGTGGTCCACAAGAGGACTCAAACTTGCCACCAATGATTCGCTATGTTCCACATCCTCATGTGACTGGTAAGAAACTGGAATTTCGGCCTCATTCTCTTCTTGGATTTCACAAGAAATTTGATTTGTCTTTTGCTCTTGCTCCTTCAAGTGAATTGATGCATCTTGCTCCTTGGTAGCCTTAGGATCAAGATCCTTAGAATCTCTCCTTGAATAAGATCCAGACAGTTTCTTCATGGTTGAAACAATGGCATCCAACGAAGCTTCACTTCCAATTCCCTTTTCTTCTTCTTTGCTTGGAGCGGTAGAACAAATTGACTTGTTTCTCTTCAATGATTCCTCCTCTGCATTCTTATGCTAGAATCCATACGTGTAATAAATATATTCTTTAAAAGAAAAATATTTACGTATATCTTCCCTCAAAGCAAAATACTCTTGATACCAACGAGGCATGTTTTCACATGCTTCTATTATCCTTTCTATATCCTTTTTAGTACTAGCCATTAGTGGTTTGGACATGTTATCCTCACTGTACATTTGGTCACAAAAAGTAACCATCATCATCTCATGGCAGGCTTCCATCAATATAGATGATTTCTTCTGGAAAAGATTATTCCCCTTCATATTGTTCAAAATCAACATCTTCAACTAGAACTAGCCTCATTGTTGCAAATTTTTTTATTTTTTCAATTGATGGTCACAATGCATAGGTGCAGAAAGACCATGCTCTGATACCACTGTAATATCCTCAATCTAAAAATCAGAGATATTAACTCAACTCTGAACTCAATATATCGAAATCTCTCAATACTATGTGTTTTTGCTCCAAACTAGGCACAGGGAGACATGCTTGGAATAGGATTTAGATAATGCAGCCCATAAGGAATGGTTTGGGGCCTCTGTTGTGGAAATGTTTAGGTCTGCTATGAAGGATTGGAAATCTGACTTATGCAGGTCTGATTTGGGGCTTTTCACAAACACTTTGCTTGCAACCTCAAAACAGTACTTCAACTAGCTCAATTTTGACACCTGGAGCTAGTCTTTTCCCAAATGATTTATAATGGCACCAAACCCGCCCTATTTTCAGATTTAAAGTATATGCATGGTCCTAACACACCCTGAGATATTCCTATGACACCTAAATAGACACCTACTTCGACAGAGGCACGTCCTCTAGGTGCATCACAAATGGGAAGACTCATTTGGATAAACCAAAGGCTTCAAGACCATAGCCCTGGGATTTATGTGGAAACCCAGCGGCTTTTGGTGCACTCTGGATGTAGTTGGTCTGCAAATAAGTCCCAACCTATTGTAGGAGTCATTGGGTTTAGATTTTTGGAGGTTATTCTACAATTTGGGAAGATTTGGAGGAAGATTGAAAACCAAGACTGCTCAACTAGTATTTTTCCAAACGGTTCCAAATGACACTGGAAGGTCACGAATTTCTAAAACAATGCCTGGGATGTGTTCACTTGAGCCTTACCTACCTACAGCAACTTACAGCTCGTGATTTGATTGACCAAGAGTTGAATTATTGCATTAACAGTGAAAACTAGTCAGAATTGCCATTGTATCTATGCATAGGAAAGGACATAAAAGAAGAGAGAGAATTGCAGAGATAGGAGTAGAAGTTTTGATCTATTGCTTTATGAAAGTTTGAATATTACATTTGCAAACCATGGCTCATAAAGAGCAATACAACATCCATAAATCACTACTACAAAATTATACTATCGAAAACCCCTGCAATTAGAAACTAGACATTACATAGAACATGAACAATATTGTCTAAGATGGAAAGGAACTAGGAATGGCATAGAATGCCTGCAAAATAATCCTCAATGAGATGGACAGGGTGTCCAACTCCTCACTCACTAGATAATTTATCAACTAGCTACAATGGACGAAAGGGGCACATCTCCCAACTGGTAACAAGGGGCACACCTCTCAAGTCTAGAAAAGTACACAACTTCTCAATACAAATGACAAAATGTTCTCCATGGAGGCTCTCATACTCCTTTTATAAGTTTATGTTGGCTTCTTTGATAAGTTACATTGCATATGGACTACTTGCATCATCCATTGCACCCTCACTAGCTAAAATGAGGACTTGCAACTTTCTGAAATTCTTTCATTGCTTTCTTGTCTTTTCTGCTTTAGGTTGTTTTTCCTACTTTTAGCAAACATATGGAAAATTCTGCTTTTCCTTGATTTTCTATTGCTTTCCTGCTTTTCAATGCTTTCCTCATTTTTTGTTGTTTTCATGTTTTTCAATGCTTTCCTGATTTCCAGTTGCTTTCTTGCTTTTCACTGTTTTTCTTCCAAATTCCTTTGTGGAAGACAAGTAATAGGGGTCCACCTAACCTCATATGCGCCCTCTTGGGCCACCCAGACCTTTCCAAATCTTGAAACAAATAATTAACAATTAAATATTAAAATTTATGGACCCACATTACCTTTCTAATATTTAATTTAATTTAACATAATAACTATAGGCTAATTTAATTCCTAGATTAATTAATTCCCAGTCAACCCACGGGAATCTAATGGGCATAATGGTTAATCATAGTGCTACCAAAATGGGGACATTACAAGTGAATTGACAAACTTGGTGGCAGCAAGTGAAATCTGCCAAGTTCGTTGGGCAAGGTGCAGACGAGGACATATCCGAGACTTAGCATGTCAAGTGGTTGCAGAAGGGACAGGTCATGGAGGACTTGCCCCATTCCTTGGAAGCACAAAGAAGTCTAAGTTCGAAGTTCAAACATGCCTTTAGGGGACTGCAAACGTGTGGAGTTTGCGAAAGCTTGACAAGTCTAAGTGATGGATGTTGGAAGGTGCAGACAGGAAAGACTCACGGGAGTTACTGAAAGTTGTTGCAGCAGAAACAGTCATGGAAGGCACCGGGATGAATGTCCTACCAAGGGGATTTGGGTGTTGTGGATGAGCTCTTGAGTGAGTTGTGGAAGCAGCATGCACTCGGAAGAGGTTGGATGGTAGGCTTGTAGAGATGACTTATATGGTAGACCTAGAAGGCGGGAGTAGGTGGCTTTCTGCAGTGGTGTGGTTGGAGTACCATGACTTAGCAAGTTGATGAAAAGCAACAAGGAAGTGACCACGAAAAGGGTCTTTCGCAGGAGAGTCGGGTGACTGTGATCGAGGAATTGGGAGGAGCTCACCTTTGGACTTAGGCCATGAGCTACCCATGGAGTCAATGCAAGTGTATAGTGGATGTGGAGAAGCCAAGTAGTGGGAAGGCTCTCTTGCGGAAGACAAGAGTTGATGCACGTGTAGAGCGGATGTGGAGAAGCCAAGTAGTGGGCAGACTCTCTTGCGGAAGATAAGAGTTGCTGATATGCTCATCATGCTAACTTAACCTTGGCTAAGTGGCAGCAAGTCATGGAGGAATAGTATGGCAGTTCTTTGCGAAGAGGGTCACGGAGAAGACAGATCGTAGCACAGATTGTTGAATAGAAACCTAGGGTTTCCGGTGTGCATGATGGTACGCCATACCAACTTGCAATTGTCATTTAGACCATAGCAGACCTTGCGGAGGGAGTTGCGGATAACAGAAGTGATAGTGGTACTTTTGTCTTGGTTTAAGGCAAGAAAGGTTGCCTTGCCTTTGGACCAAGAAGGGTGTGTGGACAAGCAAAAAACGCAAGGGAAAGTGGATCGAGTACCGAAGCGAAAGTAAGTCTATAAGCCACAACACTTGGAAGAGATGGCTTGGTGTTGAATATTGGACTTAGAAAGTTTTGGGCAAGGTTGATGACTTTCCTAGGTTCAACAGAGTTGCTTGAAGGACCAAAGTGCAGAGGAAGTTGGTTGACCTGTGTATGTGGTCCATTTTCATGAAGTTGAGCAGGATGGTTGGGAGTCACGACCCAACTAGTTTAGTTCATGGAAACCAACATGGACAGAAGCATGACAAGGCAGCAACATGCCAAAGCCATAGTAGGTTGGATGCGACAACTATACATAGTTGCGACTATTGCTGGCAGCAGGAGCATGAGCTTCATGGACAGTTGGATGTTCTTGGAGATGTTGATGGGACGGCAACTACTTTGAGTGGGGGAGGATGTCACGACCTTGAGTAGAAGGATTGTTGGGGTTCCCCGGGACACTTGGAGTGTCGCTCAGCAGTTGGTGGCGCGACCGAAAACAGGCAAAGTGTTGGTGCAGACACTAAGCTTTACACTTGCGATTGGTTGGCTTGAAGTGTGGGCAGATGGGCACTTTCGTGAGCAACAAGGCACACCCAAGCCCATGGAAAGGCACTTCGACGCGATGCTTAGTTGAGTGAGCGTCATGGTTGGATGTGGGCGCATGCGGATGGCTAATATGTGGGTGCACTAGCACAAGAAGCACCCAAGTGTAGGCAAGGGCGTTGGCAAGTGGGGCACCCAAGATGACTTAGACTCCACGTTATGCCTTGCAGACGGGTCGGCTTAAGTGAGGGAGCACATGCCAAGGGCACTCTCGTGCAGACGATCAGGTATAAATAAGGCAAGTGGGTGGAGGCAAAGGCATAAGGAAGGAGGCACTTGAGACACACTTGGAGTTGGCCTGACTCCTGCGGAGGGCGTGCTCCCTTTGGGAGGTGCACCGCAAGAGAAATTTTTGGGCATGTTGGAACGAAGTTTGGCACGAAGCTCCCTAGTTGTGTGGGACAAGCGCCCCCAAGATGAGTTGGTGATCGACTGGCTTTTGGACTTTGTGGGAAAGCTTCCAAAGAAGACTAGTGGCAACGGTGATGGAGCGAGCTTCTAAATCGTGCTGCGGCAGGCTTTCTTGACAGGTGTAGATGGACTTTTGGTTTGGCGAGCAGGCATCCTGACGTGCGGCGAGCTTCCAAGTCGTGAGGCTACAGCAGACTTGTGCATCAGGGTCCAGGAGGCCCGTTTGGGCACGGTGGGCTCCCAAATCGTGTTGCGGAGCTCTTGGGTCATGCTTGTGGGCAGGCTGCGGACGAGCTCCTGCACTGTGCTGAGGTGCAGCAAACTCCCAAGATGAGTTGGAGCGTAGCAGGCTCTCGGGGTCATGTTGGTTGTGGTGGATTCTGGAGAGAAGTGAGCGAGATGCAAACCATGTGAGGTTGCGGTAGGCTCCTAGCCCATGTTGGGGAGCAACCAGGGTGCATGGAGCTACAAGGAAGCAATGTGTGACTTAGGCAAGTCGTGAAGGCTGCAAGGAGGCAAATTCACGAGTAGTTGGGCATACTCTCGAGGGCTAGAGGTTAGGAGGTGCGCTTGGTAATTGGCAGACTGCAATGGGCGACTGCAACTTAGGAAGACTTGCGACGATGTTCAGGAGCAGCAATGGCTAAGTGTGTGGTCAATTGGCTTGTAACTTAAGTGTTTGTCGAGTTGCGCACACTCGCGGATGAGATACCCAGATGTGATAGTCCACCACTGTTGTAAAAGAATCTTCTTGTAAACCAATGTATTCTTGATATTTTTGGGCGCACCTGGTTGGGGTGTCACTCGCACACGTGTTGTTGTTCTTTGGCATGAAGCATTATTTGGCTAAGTCTAATATGTTAACTGTAGGAAGTGAAACATAAGCAATTGGCTAAGTATAAAAAACAAGTGTGCACATTCAATAAGCGTAGTCTGGTAGGTTCCACCCCAGGAAGGTCTTGCCATCGGGTCGAACTCCTACCTAGTGCCGCATGGGTAGAAGGGAATGAAAAATCCTTGGGAATTTCGGGTTGTACTTTGTCCCCGTGACACCCATGCTCCTCCATTCACTTTTAGCACCATCATCTCGAACAACATACCAATTAGGAACCAATTGTACCTTTGGTCCAAACACTAATACCACACAAATTGACTAGGAACCTATTGTACTCGAGGGCTTAACATTAACCTAACTATAAAGACTGAACAATTTGCCATCCTATGGACATATTTCCATCTATAAAGACACCTAGGTACCCAACCAAGGTGCTCACCAATTCTTTAAGACAATAGTCTTGATACAGGATGTATCCAAGCCAATCCTACAAACTCAACACCTATCAATTTAAGGTCTTATGGTGTCACATTCATCAAATAGTCTTTCATCAAGGAAAAATTAGAGACAAAACATCCTATTGTATTTTTGTTTCAGGTACAACACACCTTATAAATCAAACTAAGAAATGGCTTTTACATCACAGTGTTGCCACGAAAGGCCACAAAATATCAGCAAGAGATAATGACATGTATGACCAAATGCTTCTACCTATCTAACCAAATGCTTCTACTTGTATGTTTTAATGGATTCATGTGCATACTTGATGTCTTTGCCTTGATCTTTTACAACTTGGTTTAAGTCTTTGTCTTAGACCGCCAAGCTTCACTTGTCAGCTATTAAAGTCTTGAACTCTAACAAAATAACTTCGCTCTCACACTAAGGTCACGAGGCTCGATTTGTGCTAATTTTAATAAATCCAAAACACATCAAAGGAAGAAACTCTAAACATTATCGAGACTTTAAAGACATTTTCATTACTACCATCATACCACAGGAATACACCATGTCCAAGCAACCATTGATCCAATGATCTAGCTATACTTTCAATAGAAGCACATACCAACACACGAACCAATTATCCATAAAAGATTCACAAACTCCTCTTTCTCTGGAATGCACCAAACTCCACTACAACCACTTTCCCATAGACAATTTGTCTATAAGACACTTTAATAACACAATTATCACATAACCACATTTTAATTGTAAATGCAATTATAAACCCTTTCAAAAACATTTATCATCAATGAAGTTACTATATGAAAGAACTTGTGGATGAACCGCTCATGATTACATGTAAATGTAATTATGAACCCTTTCATCTACCAAGACCATTAATGAGGCTTATATATGAGAGAACCTGGTGGATGAAAATAAGACTTGCCTTTTATCACTTATTTCATCGAGAGGGATTTGGTATTCACATGCCATGAAAAGACACAAAACTTAACGTATTCCTTCCTTCATATCGTTGTGCCTTTCCTGTCCAGCTAGGAATTCTCCATAAATCGCGTCGAAATCTTTATAATCCAGAGTTCTAGAGAACATCTGTAAATTCTAATATTCAAGGATCAAACTCTCGAACCGCTTCAACATCGTTTTTACAGACAAACCTTTGCGGGGCAGTCCGAGCAGATTATTCGACTTGTTCGAATAAATTTAGAACTTAACTCCAAAGAAAGCTTCAGCTGACCCATAGGACTCCTAGTATTTTGCCGTCAGTACCAACAACTCTCCGCGTGTGTGACAGAAATATTAAAGTTGCAGATTGGTTCTTACATAAATCTCATCAAATCCACGCATTTGATCAATGAGCATGAGGACGCGCCTTTTTTTTCGACTTCCACGCTAAGGAACCAACTAGAATGTGGTACGTATCTCCTGCGCTCGGCGCACACAACATTCAACCTCATCTTTTGGTCGATCAGTTCAGCAGGGCCCGGCTACACCCAGCCTCCTCAAATGGCACATCGATTGGCACCCTGTATCCCTACCAATCCAAGCTTGCAGGTGCTACATAAGCATGCAGAGAAGTTGCAATAGAAGCAACAATTGCCTAGACCAGGTTAATGTACCCCTCACATAACTGCCATGACCACCAGATTTCTTTTTCCATGCGCTACATCAATCAGCATCCTATCAAATCTATGGACAAGGGTAACATAGCGCCACAATCAGATCATAGCACAATGCAAACAAATAAAATTGTAGCAACACTCAACAAAATTATCTAATCTATTCCCACAGCTAGGGAGTCAGGCCCACTGACAGTATGATCGGATACCATGTAGAGAAATGGGAGAGTAGACATGGTTTCCACACCAAAAAAATCTGTATTGAATGATCTATTAAGCAATGTTACATATTACCAAAACCATAACAACCACAACCTTTAGTATAGTTATCACATTAATTTATGAGACAAGAGTGAGTTAATAATTACAACAATACATATCAACATGCACCTCTTGATATTACTGTCAAATTTTCTTTTATCACAATAATTTTTGAACTTATCCTGAGGTAACGTCTAATCCTTCAATAACAATGCCCCTTCATAGCACAACATAGGATTTTTCAATAGCTACTAAACATCTTCACATACCACCTGCTTCTCCTTTCTATGGGTTCAGTTTAATTCACCAAATTTCTTTTAGACGCAAGCATCCTTTCCATTAGTAACAATGTCACTGTCATTTCCACAGGAATCCACTTAAACAAATCAAGTAAATTAGTATTTTCACATTCATTGTGAGAAGCAACAACTGATCCAATAATTTTTCTACTTCCATTGTTAACGACAAGATCCAATGCAGGGCCAATGTAATTTTGTACATGTGAGAAATTAATTAATATTTATGCAATTACAACATATTTGGAATGGCCAATTTGTGCAGTTATAAAAGCAGAATCTAGTATGGCATCTTGTTGCAGTCATAGAAGCAGCAAAGTAGTTGCAACTCTAATAGTTGTCATCCTAGTATTAACTCTCAGCCTCAACAAGACTCACACATACAATATGGGGCTTGAAATACGTATTCAATGACTTTGACCACCTTGTTAGATGACAACCTTTTAACCAGACAATTTCGATTCGAGATGTTTGAAACGTCACCTGAATTTTTTCAAAGGAGGCCTTCTCATAACCAAATGAAAGAAATATCAATTCGTAATACTCGCAACAATAGCTTGTCCCCTTGCCAACTTACTTTTGTGGGTGTTTTAACTGGAGAGTAAATCTGACTGGAATTGGGAAGTTGAGTGATAACATCCTCGTAATTTTATGTCATATTATAGAATAATTAACTAAGTACCTATTACAGAGACTAGGGATTAGGGCATAAGCCTTGGATCTGTACTATTTTCGGATAAGAACAAAAAAAAATACTAAATATCACAATCATAGTACAAATAAGAACAAAAAACTACTAAATATGATAATCATCATGATTTTAAGGAGTTTCATCTGAGTACAGACTGACACAGTATAAATGCAAATACATATATGAATGGAAAATAAAGCAAAGATATGATGAATGCAAGCTAATCAAAATAAGACCCAAAAAAACAAGTTTTAAAGGCATATGCCCAGCCGAGTGGTTTACACGTGCAAATTCAAATGTCGTGGAGGAAAAGCTCTCCAAAAGAAAGACTCGGTATAAAACACAACTTAGAGGGCAAGTTAGTAATAAAAGTCTTTAGGTACTTATTACAAGAAAATACACGACTTACAGGACAAGTTAGTAATAAAAGTATTTAGGTACTTATTACAAGAAAATGGTATTTGCAATCATTGAAATATATAGACAAAAACATTATTATGGAACAAATGAGCTCATGTACATAGAATCTAATGCATGGCGCTTAGGTACATGACACAACACAAATAGTAGAATTAATTCTCGAGACACTATCTTTGATCCTTTCAAGTGAAAGAAAACAATATAACTTAAATATGCATATCAGGCAGATGGATGCACTCAAAGCTGGGGGTCAGCATAGTAGACTCTTAACACCTGAAAAAACAGAAACCCAGCAATATTTTTATGATAAAGTAAAACAAATATAGCACCATTGAATAAGACAAAAGAATAGATCCATGATGTCAGTTGTTTGAATGTTCGGATATAAATATGAAATATCAGAGATAAAAAGTTTCATGTGCATTTGAAGACACCAAGAAAAGGGTAAAGATCGATCATGTCATAAATTCAATGGTATAGTTGAAAACATTTTCCAACCACTTACAAGGTCAAAAAAATATTGTTAGCTCGATATCGAATCGGAACTATCACATTATAACTATTGATTCGCTTCCCTTTGAAATAGGCAAATTTGAGGGGGTTATGAAAAATTTTATTCAGATTCTAGAAGATTTTCATCAGAATTTTTTGGTAAATTTTTGGTTTGTGCCTTTGGAACTAACTGCATTTGCGTATCAACCATATAGAGGTCTTCATTATACACACGCGAAATTGGATCATAGGCAAGTATTAACTCTACCTTTTGCTGCCTTTTTAACGTCATGCTGCCTAACCAAAAAGTATTCATTTGAAAAAGGGAAAAGAAAAGGAGAAAGGGATAGAGAATCATGTATACAGGAGGTCAAAAGAGCCCAATGCAGCTACAAAAGCTGCACCAAGAATGATCTTCTTCGCTTATAAGCTTTTACAGTATGTGAAGTATATCTATCCAACACGCTAAAGAAATGATGACAACACCATGTACCAGGTGGGAGACAAAGGACACCACTGCTATGCAGCAATTAGGACATGAAAAGCAGACCTGCATATAGTCTGATGCATGCCAGAGTACAATAAATAGCAATTGTCTCATAAATGCTCAGGTTCGTGATGGTAAGAGAGTAAACATCACGATGGGTTTGGAATGTCTAAATAAAAACAGAGGGTGAACAAAGAGTGGTTGAATTCAAAAACATACAACATCTGAATGGAATAATTTAGCCACATTTTTTACCTAGATGGGTATTATACACAAGCTTCCCATTTCATGATATATGGGGCGCAGAAACACTAAAATATTGTATGTCAGAACAATCAAAGTTATCTACAAGACCAATGAAATGTAGTAACCCCGCCATTGCTTGAACTGGATGATTAACCTCTTGAGCAGCCAGCTGGAAAATTATCTGTTGATCTAAAATCATGATACACATGCACAGAAGAACCCGCATTCTTTGGACCAAGTTCAGCTGCTGGCAGTTCTTTGATTGATTTTCCCTTGAAGAAATGTTTTCTTGAAAGAGTCTTACTTAAAAAGGACTTCTTACTACAAGCAGGCATTTGCAAATCCCATTTTCTCCCTGATATATCTGGCATATGATCTGAATAAACATGGTTCCGGTATCCAGAAGGGCCAGGACTGCTATCATCAGTAACAGCTCTGAAACTTGGAATTTTACTCCCGGATGCAGGCATTGGCCGTAGTCCGCTAACAAAAACAGACTGCTCAGTATTACATGCGAGAGGTTTATTAAGTACTCCATCACATGATGGACATGGCGGATCATGTTTCTGTGATTCAGGAATGGTCTGTTCTAAGCAATCTGCATGATAAACGTGGCCACATGAAAGTACACCTGAAGCTGGGAAATCTCCACATTTGATCATCCTATGGGAGCTCCAAGGTGACTTCTGTGACAACCATCTTTCACATAACCCACATTTCGAACCTTCAGAAGTTGATAAACTGGAACCAGAAAAAGGGCTATTGTATCTGGAATATTCAGCATCCATCATTGCTGGTTGAACAGTGCTTTCCCTGTCCCAACCAGAATCAGAACTATTTGCACTGGCCCATCCAAATTTCTCCCTTTGAGAAGATGTATTGAGCTCAGGAAAGGCCTGCATTGAGCCAAATTCAGAAAAACCTCCAAAGGACTTCAGCTCATGATGGACTGGATTATCAGGCCACCGGAATGAATTCCTGCACTCAGTGGATACAAATCTGTTGCTGCTAGACACCATATTTGTTCCTTGACTGTCAGTTTCCATAACCTGAGCTGGCAAAGGCATTGGATAAACTGGCTTCGACATAAATGAATAGCGACCAGAAAAGTTCTTATGTGCAGGAGGAACATGTATGACTGCACTTTGGTCATAATCTCCAAAATCTGAATGAGATGATCCAGAATCAACATTGTTAGGACATGCTGATGATCCAGTTCCAAGGCATCCCTGAAGGCAGAGCAGTGTCTGAATTAGCACCATTCATTTCAACTTTTGGTGGCAAAATTTCTCAAGGCTCAAAAATAGAGGACACAATGTCTTACCTCTTTGTATGATTGAAATGAGGAGCCAGATCTTGATTCTGAGATAGAGAAGATGAGTTAGTGGATTCAAGACATCTTTTGTTGACAAGTCAAATAAATGCAACCACCAAATCAACAATGCATAATGAAAGTGAAAAGCAAAAGTTTCTGCTAACGACTGACAACAGACAAAATTAATAGAATGAAAATTATACCCATCCAAATAAAGAATAGTTACAATAAACATTGATCACCTTGCAAGCACAGTAAACAAATAATGGGAAAACCTACTTACTGCATGAAGCATATACACAAATAACAAACCAAAACCTGTCATTCCTACCATGTCCTCTCCAAACAAACGAGATCATAATTGAAAATTCCAAATAAAGAATATCATTTGAAATGTTCCATGCAAGAGCCACGAAATATTCATTTATTCCAGTTAACAAAAGAGTATAATACAAAGATTCATCGGTTTTGCAGACAATTTCCCATGATCTCAGTGGGAAGATAAAGGACCAAGAAACAGATGGGATCTTGCAACTAGGTCAAGATACACACCCAAAATCAAGAGGCCATGTGGGTTAGCTTCCAGGTTGTGCAGGTAAATGGCTTTCTAAGCAGGGATTTCACATTTAAACTGATCTGTGGGACCCTGACACTCTTCCCAGTTAGATTGAAGAGTAATTAAATGTCTGTAACATAACCTGTGGGTTGTTACATGGTGTTTTAAGACATCCATGTCGAAAATAGGCATGAAGCCATGTAAAGACTAAAAAGTCTAAATATTTAAATAAATATACTGGATTAAAATTTTAAATGATTACAACATATGCATGTGAGAAGCTTATATACAATGCAGAAGCCTCTATGAATAGAGTCATAGACATAACCTATAGATATAGCTATTCATCAATAGTAGTATATGTTAAATATTGTATGTTAAGGTATATAACATTTCTTCCCATTCTGGGAAAGCTTCATAATTTTTTTTAATTGAAAAATAATTCTTATATTCACATAAACTTATTTACAATCAAAAAAGCTAGCATTAAAAGGATATATACAATGCCTATCCTAACGGCTTCCTAAAGCTTATTAGAGCAGAAATAAATCAGAATATACAATAGGAGCCAACTTTTTGGCATCCTTGATTAACCGGGCACCCTTGGCTAGTAATTGATAATGTACCTCATCTTTCCAAAGCGCGATAAACGCTGAAACAAAACTAATTTCTTGATCAAAAACATACTTGCACCTGAGTTTCCACAGCACGAACAAAGCAACTATCTACAAGCAATGCCACAAACCAAAGAGTGAATCCTGTACCAAGGAATAGCCATCTCCAAGTAGAGCTGCTCTCCAATAAAGTTTGTTTAAGAACAGCTCGGGGTGTTGCTCCTCCACAAATCTCCAACAGTCTCTGGCACATCAACAGTCCCAAAAGATGTGCTTAATTGTCTCTGGTCTTTGGCACGCAGGGCACAAGCCATCCAAGAGACCAGACTTAGCCAATCGGGCCTTGGATGGAAGCCACTAAAAGATCACCAACCAAACAAACACTCGCAGCTTTTAGGAAGCTACACCAACCAAACATTGGTGACTGTGTAACTAATGAATCCATTGCATCTCTAGATCTGACAAAACCCATCTCACGTTGAGTACCGGCGAAAGGGGATGACGTTGATGAAGAGTTGCATACATACGGCAAGAATCATACTGCAACAGCGAGAAACCAAAGCTCCACTGGCAATATCTCCATAAAGGCCCCGGCATACTAATGTTCATTTTGAACAAATCTGACACTGGGAGATGGACCTATAGCTCAATGATCACAGGGCGATTCGAGGGCAGCAGCCCAAACTTCTGAGCAAGCGATCTCCACAGCTTCCATTAGCAGGCCTCAAAATCCCAAAGATCGCTCCAATGAAAGATACCCTTCCAACTTAGTCGTCTTGCCTAGAATCGCGACAACTATGCAGTGCAGACCCCCTGGTCTCGCCAACTCCAAATCGGTCGAGAGGCAATGTCCCACACATCTTTGTTTCCCTCCCACTACCACCGAACCAATCCAGCCACCAACCTCCATGCAGTCCAAATACTCATAAAGATAATACAGCCCCCAACTTGAAACTGAGAGAGCAAGGAGATGATATCACATAAGCCAAATCTGCCCTATATCCTGCCCTAGTGTTGAGTCGTCAAAGTCCGATGTCGAAAGAGAACCTGCCACTGTGTTGCACCCTCAAGACATCGAAGCACACACTTGGCTACCAAAATACTGCCCTATGTGGCCACATCAATAAATCCTAACCCCCCTCATCCTTGGGGATAGTGCAAACATCCCAAGAAACTAGGGGCAAACCTCTAGCCCCTCATATTTCGACCAAAGATAAGCATGCAGAACCTGCTCCAATCATTTGAACTGAGCCCTGTTGGGAAACCAACATGACACATAATACACATGAGAGGCCTAGAGAATGTGACCAACTACTATCATCTTCCCTGCAAAAGGAAGATCCTTGTGATGCCATACATGCAGCTTGCTTTGGATTCTTTGCAAGCACCAATTCCACATAGACATTGGGGATAGGCCTATCCCAAACAGAACACGAACGTATCTAACAATCACCCCAAGTCAAATAAAGGACCAAGCCTCAAGAATCCAAGCTAGCGGCAAGTCAACTCCAATCAACCAAAAAATTGTTTTGTGAGGACTGGCGATGGTACCGGAAGCCTAGCAGAAGGAGTTAAGACAAGACAGGGCCTTGTCCACCAAGGGCTACTTGATACTAACAGAGAGTAGGGAGTCATCGGCAAAATGGTTATTAACCATTTCTGAACCATCTAGAAGAGAAATCCCTCTAATCCGTCCAACAACCCGTGCAGCCTCCAACCAGTACCCCAAAGCATCAGCAATCAACACATATAAGTACGGAGCCAAAGGGAATGCTTTCCTGATAGAGCGATGAAGAGCGATCCGAGGGAACAAAGCCTTGTTGACAGCAACAAAGGCAGAGGCATTGGAGAACAAAGTGGTCACCACGCCAACACATCAGGGGCCAAACCCCAAACACGTCAACATCTATGCAATGAACGACCAATCCACCCGATCATAAGCTTTGTCAAAATCAATCTTGAGCATCATGCACTACTCCCATGTCTTGCAAGCCCACTCCATATCCTCCCATGCTAAGACTATCGTATCCAAAATGAATCTCCCCTGCACAAAACATGTCTACTCGCGATGCACCACATGCCTGGCCACTGCTCTTACCCTCAGCACCAAAGCCTTAGCCATAATCTTATACGTTGTCGAGAGGAAAATGATGGGATGCCAACCGCCAATCGAATCACGCACCCCATTCTTGGGGATTAGCTTAATCAAACCCTAATTAAGTGTCTCTTAGAAGCAACCTGAAGAGAAAACTTCAGTTGCCACACAATAGAAATCCTCCCCAATACAATCCCACATGGACTTATAAAACTCATAAGGTAGACCATCCAACCCTAGAGAATTGCCATTTTTCATAGACATGAGAGCTGCATGTAGCTCTTCTCACATCAAATTTTGCTCTAATCTATCCCTGTTTCGAAGCGAAACTTTACAGGGGACCACTCTGCAACAAGCATCACGAGCGGCAAAGACACCAATAGACAAGGAATAAAGATAAAAGATGGCCTAGAAATGGTCACCGAACATACCCCGAATCTCAGTCGCATCCTCGACAAGGGAGCCATCCACTCTACGAAGCCCTAGCACCTTCTCCACTGTAGGCTTCAGTTTCAGGAATTCAAAATAAAACTTGGACCCCTTGTCTCCCTCTTGAATCCACTGTAACCAAGAGCATACCCTAGCTCCTCGAGCGATGTACTTCTCCCTTCTTTTGACAGTCAACTCTAACTTGGTTGCGTCCTCCTGAAGCGTGACATTATGAGTGTCTTCTTCCAAGAAGATACAAACATCCTCCAGTTTCTAATGTGCCTCTCATAACTCCCTCCTCTAATGGGCCATCATCTTGCCACAACCCCTCATGAATTTGACAGTGCACCACATTGTCGCTTCCACCACAGGATCCAACCCCGTGGCCCCACCGAGCGCAATGAGAGAGTCCACACCCTTTGGATGAGGGCGCAAAAGTCAACTGACTCCAAGTGTGAGACATTCCATTTAAAAACTGAAGTCATAGGGGCATTTGTAGTCGTGTCTATAGAGATGACTAATTGGATCGGCAAGAGGTCCAACCCAGTAACATCCAATAGAGCATCCACGGAGCGAAGCTTGCCTGAGAACACAACCTGCTCCCTAGGCCCATAGAATCTGTCTAGCCAAGCTTGCAGTCTGTCTTGACCCTATCTATAATTGGTCCAAGTGAACCACCCACCATAATCTAGCCCCTTCTATTTCCAGTTGGAGTCAAAGATTTGTAGCGCATCCTTGCATCTGCACCAAGCTTGCTTTTCCATGCCACTGACCACTGAACCGTGGCCACCACCTCGATCACCCTCCCATTCAACCATGTTGAAGTCACCGTTGACGATCCACTCTGCCGCTGGTAAGGAAGAAGACATCTAGCCACATAAACGACTCCTTTCAAAGCTAAAGTTTGGGGCATATATAGCGCACAGCCCAATCACTCGTTCTTGAACCAATAGAGTGATCTGTAAAATTAGTCACAACAGATCTAATGAACAAGTAAATCAATCACAACAGATAAATATAGAAAATATGGTGTAAAACTGTGCAAAACATGCAGCAGTGCTCAATATCCCAGAAAGGGTGAATGAATTACAATAGAATACAACACCTGTCAATGAGCAATTCGAATTGACTAAGTAGGCCATTCGAATCACTGAATGGAGTAGCTTGACTCCAACTAGGAGTCCTCATCATCAATCGGTGGTGGTCATCAATGCACAAGAACCAGTCATCCAGGTGTCAATCTGAGTCTAACTGAGTGTAATAAGTGTAACTGAAGTGTGTAGCACTGATTAAGGAGAAGGAGGCTCAGTGGGGGCGCATGGGAGGCTAACTGAAGTCAGAACAAGTCATCTAGTCAATCTGGAGGTCCAACGGAAGTGAAACAGTCAGTCGGGAGTGAAACTAGCCTCAAATCAGGGAGAATCGGAGCTAACTGAATGTAACTGAAGTGGAACTGCAGTGGTAGGTGAACAAGTGCGCCCTTCTCTGGCAGTAGGTGAGAAGTGGGCGCCTTTCAGCCTAGGAGGGCTAAAACTCTGTAGTAAGTGGCTCCCGGGTGCTAGAATGAGGTGGCTAAGGTGCTGGAGGCATCAAACTGGTGACTGGGATGCATGCCAGTGCATGCCGGTGCATGCAAACCCTAGATTCTGCATGCAAACCCTAATTGCATGCAAGATCCTGAAAAAGATGATGTGGATATCCGAACACCCCCCCTCAAGCTAGACTATGATGTGCCAACAAAAATAATGTGGGGCCCTGGTAACTAAGACCAAGGGTCACCCCAATACAATAATCCAAAAAATGCTGAAAATAAACTAAGTGAGGAAAGAGGGAAAACCCAGTGGGAAGAAAGCCCCCCCTCAAGCTAAAGCATAATAATGAATCAATCTGTCTCCACCATGATGGAAATCACCCCCAACAGTGAACGGAGGTAAGAGAACTTCTTCTCAGTGAAGCTCTTGGTGAAGATGTCTGCAATTTGCTCATCAGTAGGGCAATATTGCAGAATGATGGTGCGGTCATGCACCAACTGTCGAATGTAATGCATATGAATCTCAATGTGTTTGGTCCTCTGCCGCTGAACTGGATCTGTGGAGATCTTGATAGCACTTTGATTGTCACAAAATAGGACAGTCGAAGTAGTGCCACCAAAACCAAACTCGGAAAGAATACCGTGCAACCAAACTGCCTAAATGCAGGCATTGACTGCCCCTCGATACTCTGCCTCTGCTGAAGAAAGTGCAATGGCTGCTTGCTTTTTGCTGGACCAGCAAATAGCACCATGACCAATCATGAAAACATAACCGGAAGTGGACTTCCGATCAATGCTATCACCTGCCCAATCTGAATCAGAAAAACCAATGAAATCTAGCTCAGAATCTGCAGCATAATGTATGCCAAACTGTCTCGTACCTTGCACATACTGCAAGATCCGCTTGGCTGCTCGCCAATGAAGCTCATGTGGCTGCTGCATATATCTTGACACGGCACTCACGGCATATGAGATATCAGGCCGTGAGTGTGTCAAATAAAGTAGTGAACCAATCAACTGTCGATACATACTGCAATCTGCAAGCGGTGTGGAATCTCCCTCCTCAAGACTGATTCCTGAGAGGAATGGGAATGGGGATGCCTTACATTCAGCCATATTAAACTTCAATAACAGGTCGGAAGCATATTTTTGCTGAGATATAGTGATCCCATCAAAATTTTGAGCTATCTCCAAGTCCAAAAAATGACTCAGCAAGCCCAAATCGCTCATGTCAAAAGCTAGATTTAAGGCAGATTTTAGCTTGTTTATTAAAGTAAGTGTGCTACCAGTAATGAGCAGATCATCAACATAAAGTACAATAACCAACAAATTACCTTTAACTCGCTGAAGATACACATTCGGATCAGATTTGCACCTTTGGAAATTCTGAGAAAGAAGGAAGGAGTCCATCTTTGCGTACCAAGCTCTTGGGGCCTGTTTTAACCCGTACAAAGATTTCTTCAATCTACAAACCAATGATGGATCTGATGTGTAACCCTATGGCTGCTGCATATAGACCTCTTCAGCAAGGTCTCCATGTAAAAATGCACTCTTCACATCCATGTGGTGCACTTCCCAGTGCTTGGATGCGGCAATAGCTAAAACAAGGCGGATGGAATCCATCTTTGCAACCGGTGCAAAAGTCTCAATGTAGTCCACTCCTTGGACTTGGGAGAAACCTTTTGCCACCAACCTTGCTTTGTATTTGCTGATAGAGCCATCAGCAGCAACTTTCGTGCGGTAGACCCATTTACACTTCACTAATTTTCTTCCAGGTGGAAGAGAAACTAGCTCCCATGTGTTGTTCTTTTGAAGAGAACTGTACTCTTCATCCATGGCACTTTTCCATCTCGGATCTCGATGGGCTGAATAGTATGATGTAGGATCTGAACCAGCCATCAAATAACAAATCTCAGGAAGAAATGGATCAGCAATAGAAAGAGCCATACCTGCTCTTTGAAAGTCTCCTCTTGTTCGTCTCGGATCAGCAGGATTTCCAAGATTCGAACCAGCAGAATGTAGAGTGTTTTGGGCCCACTTTGGTAACTGAGGAGGATCATAATGGTCGGATTCCGAACCTGATATGTCATGATCATCATATGCTGCTACAATATCAGAAATATCAGAACTCATACCTTCATTATCGCTGCACGGATCTTCTTCTGGTGAAGGCGGTGAATCGGCAGTCTTCTCCTCGACTAGTTGCAATTCTTGAAGCGGTTCTTCAAATTGCACACTGCGCTCTATGAATATCTTTTTAAATCTGATATCCATGAGTTTATATGCTTTTGATTCTTCCCCATATCCTATCAATATGCACTCGATACTTTGTGGATCCAAAGCTCGTCTCTTCTCAGAAGGAATTCTAGCCCATGCAGTAGAGCCAAAAACTCTCAAATTTGACACATCCGGTTTGTGACCAAAGAATGCTTCGAAATGAGTCATACCTTTCACGGATGAATGTGGAACACGGTTCTGTATATATGCAGCAACATTGATTGCTTCAGCCCAAAGATTTGCAGCCAAACCTTTCGATTCAATCATGCATGTAGCCATCTCTTTCAGTGACCGATTTTTCCTTTCCGCTACACCGTTCTGCTGGGGTGTGTAGGGAACTGTATGTTGGATCTTAATTCCGCTTTGGGCACAAAGTTGCAGCAACTCGGACTTGATATATTCCCCACCATTATCAGATCTAAGAGCTTTGATCTTGCTCTCAGTGGTGGTCTCAATAGAAGCCTTAAAATCCTTGAATTTTCCAAGCACTTCTGACTTGTTTTTGAGAAAGAATACCCATGTAAAGCGGGAAAAATCATCAATAAATGTCAAAACATACCTTGAACCATTTAATAACATATGGGGCAGCGGACCACTGATATCAGAATGGATCAATCCCAAAATAGTAGAAGCTCTGCTAGCTTTGCCGCGGTCGAATCTGTGCTCGGGGTGCTTCCCAATGATGCAACCAGTGTATATTCCCTTCGAGGAACGGAGTTGTGAAAGCCCATCTACCATGGATTTGTTTGATAACAGCAGCAAATACTTATAATTAAGATGTCCAAATCTTTCATGCCAAAGCCTACTAACCTCATTACCATGTGTGCGAAGAGCAGTGGGCTTTGCAAGCGGAATAAAGTGTGAAAACTCATAGCATTTTGCAGTGTGATTTGCCTTTCCGACTGCAACTAGTCTTCCACTTTTGATATCAGAAATTTCAACTGTATTAGGGCTGAATGTAACTTGCTTTGGTTCACCAGTATGTGTCATTTGATACACAGAAAGGAGATTTGAAGCCAAGGAAGGCACATAGAGAACATTCTGAAAGCTTCCATGTTCTACATGAATCGTACCTTTGCCCTTTGAAGAAATTTTTGAGTCATCTCCCAAATGGATGGGGATGGAGCTGTTTGGATCGAATGAGGAAAAAGAATCAATATTTGCAGCCATATGATTTGATGCACCCGAATCTATCAAGAGAGTAGTGGGCTTCGAAACCGTTGCCATGAGTGCTTGTTCTCTTTCATGATCATCATTCCTATCCTTCTTCCTTGCATTGTCAGGAAGGGTTATGTTGTTCTTTTCCAAAAGGAGGGCCATTTGATCTATAGTCTTCTTCATACATGAACTTTCAGGATGAAAGCCACGGTTACAATAAGTACATTTAGATTTTTGGTTACCTTCTTTGCCCTTTTGCTTGGATTTCGAACTGGATGGAGCATCCATTTGCTTGCCTTTGTCTTTTTGCTTGTGAGGCTCGAATTTGGGCTTCTCCTTCTTTTGCTTTCCTTTACCATTCGAGATCTTGGGTCCTTGAACATATAGGGCTGAATCTTTGGAGCTTATGGACCCCATTTGAATCAACTTGTCATGCTCTTTTGTGACGGACTCAATGAAGGCATTCAAGGTAGGCATCTTCCAATTCGGGGTAGTTAGCCGACCGGAATTGAAAGTAGAGACAAATACCGAATAATCTTTCCCAAGCTTGCTTAGAATGGAGAGGATCAATTGTTTATCCTCTTTGATAACTCCACTGTTCTTCAATTGCAAGTTCAAGTTCTTGAATTTTGTGAAGAATTCATTGATGGTCTCGAAATTCTCAGGACTAAGGGCAATCAATTCATTCTCTAATTGAAAAGCCCTAAGCTCATCCTGCTTGCCAAATAGTGTTTCAAGTTGCTCCCATATAGCTTTTGGAGTCTTCAATCCGCTGAGATGGAAGTGAAGATCTTTGGAGATGGAGAGACAAAGAAGACCATAAGCTTCATCAAGCTTGTTGTAGTGTTTGGTTCTATCTGATTGATTGCTTGGCTCCAATTCAAGACCAACAGTGACTCGGTAGTAACCTTTTGAACGTAATATGATCTCCATATCATCTTTCCAATCAAAATAATTGAATGGGGTGAGGATAGGCTTTGAAGAAGAGTATTCCATTGCTAGGAGCGAGTCAAACTGCTGTAAGAGAGGTTTGCATGCACAATATAGCGAATGCAATTGCTGTAGGGAAGCTTGCATGCACAATGTAGCGAGTGCAATTGATGGAGACAATAAACCTGCAAATCACAATAAAACAGACACAATAAGGTCGAACAATCCACCCTTTTAGAGTTGCATCACACCTGGGATTGGAGATCAAACAATGTTGAATGGGTCCAATGTATCAGATCCAGGAATTATGTGGAAACTCAAGCTTCTGGAGTGGTATTGGAAGTATTTTTAAGCTTTGCATGCACAGGAGCGAATGCCCTTGAGATATCTCATGCCAAAACTTATTGCAATTTGAGCAATTCAGTCAAATCTTCTTGTAGAAACACCTGTAGAAAAGAGATCTTGTCCCTGCAATGGCTCTGATACCATGTAAAATTAGTCACAGCAGATCTAATGAACAAGTAAATCAATCACAACAGATGAATATAGAAAATATGGTGTAAAACTGTGCAAAACATGCAGCAGTGCTCAATATCCCAAAAAGGGTGAATGAATTACAATAGAATACAACACCTGTCAATGAGCAATTCGAATTGACTAAGTAGGCCATTCGAATCACTGAATGGAGTAGCTTGACTCCAACTAGGAGTCCTCATCATCAATCGGTGGTGGTCATCAATGCACAAGAACCAGTCATCCAGGTGTCAATCTGAGTCTAACTGAGTGTAATAAGTGTAACTGAAGTGTGTAGCACTGATTAAGGAGAAGGAGGCTCAGTGGGGGCGCATGGGAGGCTAACTGAAGTCAGAACAAGTCATCTAGTCAATCTGGAGGTCCAACGGAAGTGAAACAGTCAGTCGGGAGTGAAACTAGCCTCAAATCAGGGACAATCGGAGCTAACTGAATGTAACTGAAGTGGAACTGCAGTGATAGGTGAACAAGTGCGCCCTTCTCTGGCAGTAGGTGAGAAGTGGGCGCCTTTTAGCCTAGGAGGGCTAAAACTCTGTAGTAAGTGGCTCCCGGGTGCTAGAATGAGGTGGCTAAGGTGTTGGAGGCATCAAACTGGTGACTGGGATGCATGCCAGTGCATGCCGGTGCATGCAAACCCTAGATTCTGCATGCAAACCCTAATTGCATGCAAGATCCTGAAAAAGATGATGTGGATATCCGAACATGATCAAGACACACCTGTCCCCCAAGTCCAAGCCTGAGGCAACTACTAAACTCTGCAAACAAGGCGAGAGGGAAATTACTACCCCAACACTCCCCTGACAATGATCTAAGGCCCAAAAGAGGCCACTCCAACAATAGCTCAAATCCCGCTGGCTTGACCTCTTGTAAGAAGACCACACCCAGCCGAAACCACTGCAAAACACTTCGCACACCCTACCTGCGACTGAGAATCCTTGTCCCTAGTACATTCCAAGACATTATGGATAGATTCGTTCCAACAAGAGATGTTGTCCAAGGCCTTCACACTTAAAGTTATGTTTAGAAAAACCTTCTATGGAGGAGCAAGATGTTGTACACATCAGTAGGACTATGCAGAATAATCTGAAACAGGAAGAACTAACTTCCACTTAATTAGAACACTGCTCTACATGTGACATGAATTAAGGATATAAGGATCGGAGAACATTGCATCAAAAGAGGAGCAAAATGTAACTTGATCTTGGAACCTATAGATTATGGGTCATCATGCTTCTGGTCTTCAAGGAAGGTTGTGCCAGTTTATGGAGATTATAGTTCATCACTGTTGTCTGAGGCTGAGTGCCTGGATATTTCTCAATGTTTTCATCTTGGCGGGAATATGATTTCTTGCAAACATCATCCTTGTTAAGAATCTTGTTGTATTTAATGTTGTCTTGTTTGGTAGATTAGGGGGTCGCAAATGTGGAGGTCTATATTTCTATAACTCAGTCTTCATTTTTCATCAATTCTCAAGTATACTAAATGTTTCTGTAGGCCAGCAACTTTGTGCTGTGCCAATTGGGCTTTTTGTATTGCTTCATGGATATTTTGGATAGAATGAAACTTCAATTCAGTTTTATCACACATTTCAATCCTTCAATATAGGATTCTTTCAGAATATCCCTTGATACATGAGGAACATGCATGGCTAAATTTTCTCATTCTGTCAAAGTATGCATCCACTGATTTGTTCTGGCTCATGTCAGATGATTAAAGTATCATTATCCAGATCTTTGAATCTCTCACAGATATTTGTCAGAAATTAGTCCCAAAAAGTGTGGATCCTTGAGTATCTTCCTTCCACCCAATGTTTTAAACTTGGACTCAGACTCGGATTTGTCAAGAGTCAACTCGGACTTGGCTTTGACTTGGACCCGTTTGAATTTTTTCACTCAGTTTACTAAAAATACTTAAAATATTAATTTTTTAAAGAAGAAATACATTTTAAAAATATTCACAACAATGATTCCAAATCATAAGAGACAAAATATGCAAAGTCTACTCATGTATATATCATGTGAGGGATGAATATATCAAAACGGAATCAAGTGGAATACATATCTGAAACAAAATACATAATCAGGGAAGCTCTAAATGGCCTCTAGAGTACAAAAAACATGCTACAAGGCTCTCTGCCAGTTTAGCCTTGTCTTCAAATTTTTCAAACTGCTTTTACAACTACAATCTTATTTCTCCAATCTCTTTTGCTGGTGCTTTACAGGAGCAAATAGGCCTCTTCCAAAAAAATTGTGGTGTAAAAAATCTGTAGTAGGATGGTGCAAATCTGTAGTAAGAGAGGTTGAAGTGAGAAGATCGATTTCCTTTTGGGTGGAGGTTGTTTTAGTATATAATAAATGCTAGAAGAGATGCGAAAAAAAAGACAACAGAAAAGCAGAAAACAAGGAAGAAAATATCCACTTTGAGTCCAATATGTTCATAGATGATGCATATAAGTTTGCAAAAGGTCACCTTGATTAGACCTGAAGAAGGAAAATTGTACCAGCTTCTTCCAAGCAATTTGTGGTGTACAAAATCTATGATTCTGTAGTAGGATGGCGCAAACCTTCAGTGAAGAGTATAGTTGAAACAGAAAAAATATGCTCTAAAAATTAACAAGAGGGATAGCACTGGGTTTGAAAGAGGGCTTTTTAAACCCAAAAGAAAAGATGATCTAGAAACCTAGTTCCACAACCATTAGGGTAATGCCATAGCCAAAAAATCTCTAGATCAACTGCTGAAAAAATCAGATGTTGAAGCCCTAGTTACACAGCACTTGGAGCAATGCCACTAGCCAAAAAACTCTGAACTGATGCTTGAAATAAGAATAAGAGAGACAGTCTGAAACCCTGGTTCTGCAGTCACAAAAAAGAGTGATGGCACCAGCCCAAAGCCACAGATAAGCTCAAGAAAAGATGGCTAAAATAAATGAGCAGGTAAACCTTGCTGTTGGGCACTCCAATCTATGGACAAGATCTCCAAAACAAGTGCACAAACACAAGCCCCAATGGCCTCAAATTATGCCTTTCTCTAGCCAATAATAGACCATGAAAACATCACCTAAATTCCTCAAGTTGGGCACTCTTCTGCATGCCAAAATCTGATAATGAAATATACCAGCAGGAATAGCCAAGAAGAAACCCTAACCAGCAGTGAAATGAATGGGAAAGGTTCACACCCACTCCAATACCATGTGGAGATTCATAAGTGACAGCACGAGAATCGAATGGAACCAAAACAAACCCAATATCCTGCAATAAACAAGGAGAAAACAGCACTAAGGTAATGTAAGGCTTGAAGATAAATCAGCCAATATAGTAAAACCTTAACGAGAGAAAGTAACCATGAATAAGTGCACTAGAGAGAAATAAACCCATGCACAAGAGCGATAAAAAGTTTCCCAAGCAAAAGGTGAATGCCAAAGATACGAGTGTTGTTAGACATAAAACACTTTATAAAATAATGATGCCCGTAGGCTAGAAAATGATCAAGATCACAACATGATTTCCAAATGAAAACGTTGTGGCGTATTTATACACAACTCAAGTAGAAAGTGAGCTTTCCCCGAGTTATGGGCCCACATCAAGATGTACAGGTTCGCCTTAACCACAACCTAGGATTATAATAAATTATTACATTAATGTCTAACCAAATGCATTAATGGCACACACTGTGTTGACCATAGCCAAATGTGAGGATTACACCATTCTCAATGGGATAACGTAACACTAACTATGAGGAATGAATCATGCTAACTCCCAAGGAATAAAAGATATAAATAAGCTCACATCTGACCCCTCATGTAACCAGCAAGACAATGGTCCTACGAGGAACCAAGTTCAAGACCAAAGGTGCTAATGACTAGTGGGATTCCCCCGCCAACACCAAAGTTATCTCATGAATCAAGAGCTTATATAAGGAGCTTAGGATAGTTGGAAGAAAACTTTTTTCTTGAAAAATATTTTTTATATTCAGATAAACTTGTTTATAATCAAAAAAGCTAGTAGTGGAAGGGTATATACAATGCCTATCTTAATCGCTTCCTGAAGCTTAACAGAGTAGAAATAAAATCAGAATATACAATAAGAGCCAACGTTTTGGCATTCTTGATTAACCGGGAGCCCTTGGCTAGTAACTGATGGCATACCTCATCTTTCCAAAGCACAATAAAAGCTGAAACAGAACTACCTTCTTGATCAAAAACATACCTGCACCTGAGCTTCCCTAACACGAACAAAGCAGTTATCTGCAAGCAATGCCACAAACCAGAGAGTGAATCCCGTACCAGGGAATAGCCATCTCCAAGTAGAGTTGCTCTCCAATAAAGTTAAAAGAAAACTTAGGAATGCATAGGTGTTTGCTAAAATTTTCTCACCACCTAATAATGCCCAGCTACTCCCTAAGACTGTTAGTACTCAACCACTGAAGGATTCGTTCATGATGCAACATCTCAAGGGTAATCAAATATATAGCAACACTGGCTAGACGTCAAGGCTAGTGACTGTCACACATAATTAACCAATCAAATATTAATGCATGACCAAGTAACACAAACAATGCCATGTAACACATACACTGCCTTTGCTACAAAGGCTCTCAGTTGCGTTGGTCATCAACCAAGGCTACCAACTCGGAAAGAGTATTTTCACATATAAATCAGCTATAAAGTACATAATATAATTAATGCACCAATGATAGCAATGTCCAAGTATGAAGGATATAACCATGTCCATGATTACAATCAGGTCCAACTCATCAATAAGATATTATAAAAGAATCAAATGTAAGCCATGTAAACAAGCCAAAATAAAGGTACTACATCTCCCCCTCCATAAGACTACCATTATCCCTAATGCTACTATCCTGAAATAAATATGAATATAGTTGTCTCATCTCAATGGCCATTTCCCATGTATGATCACTCTCTGTATAATGTTGCCACTATACTCAAACCATCTCAACAGTGCAGTTCAAAGCCTCCGCAATTTGCTTCCCACAATCTACACCAACTATTTAAGAAACTACACTATGGTTTCCATCTAAATATCAGAATAATTCAACACATGACAAGGATTAGGAACATATTTCTTCAACCGTCATGAAATACATCATGAATCTGAAAATATGATAGTAATGTCAATCTGTAAGCACATTACCAATGTGCTCCAATATCTCGAAAGGCCTACAACACAGCAATTTTTTGTATCTTCCCAGTTTCAAAGAACTCTTAGGCTTCGCTTGAAGAGGCATGTGATCTCCAACCTAGAAAGTTGTATCCAATCTCTTACCATCAATATAGATCTTTTAACAATCATGTGTCACTATTATCCTTTGTTTTACTTTATCAATTACCACTTCTATACCTTCTAAGAAAATGCTTTCATGAGTCGCCTCAATAATATTCCCATTGCCAATGAATTACATTTCCATCCATAAATAAACTCGAAAGGACTCATGCCTATGAACTTATGTTGTCCATTGTTATAACACAATTCAACCAAATGTGGTAAGATTCCCAACTTCTACCTTTGGCTCATTACATACATTCTTAGCATATATCTTCTAGCACTTGATACATTCTTTTTCTGCCCACTGGATTCAAGGTGATATGGAGTGTTGAAAATCAATTTTGTTACCAATTACTTGAACAAGGAAGTCCAAATACTAGAAGTAAAAGAGTCATAGTCAAAAACTATGACCTTCAACATACCATGTAGCTTCACTGTTTCCTTAAGGAATACCTCAACAACATCAGGAACTCTACAGGTATGAAGTTTGCCATCATTTTTTGAAATGTTGTATATATTACTTCAAAGATCAGATCAGTGCATCATAGAACAAAAAAATTATATCATAGGATCAAGGGTCCTAGGAAATTCCTGTCCTTGAAACGCAAAAAAGGAAAGCATAAGAACTTGCACACCAAGCGAAATGGACTCAATGTCACAACAACCACTACCACTTGCACATCAACCACTACCATACTAGAGTCTTTTGAATGAGGTGACTTTCATAGACCAATAATGAAATCCATTGACACTTCCCCTGTTTCCATTCAAGGATGCCCAATGGGTGGCGCAGGCCCATTAGATGTTGATGTTCCACTTTTACCTTTAGACATTCCAAACAATTAACCACGTATTTCATTATCCCTTTTCATTCCATGTCAAAATAAAGTGTTCTGTATAGTAACGCATATTTTAATAACTGTAATGTCCAAAGTAGGGTGGATGTGTTCCTTGTTACCCCTAACATGTATGGGGTGACTTGATCATCATTTTCTATGTGATCTTCCATCACATCTAGCAGTTCTACAAATAAGATCTATGATTTGCCCATAGACACTTGACAAAGACACTTTCAGCCTACCCAACCTACCTTGCCATATGCCAAAGACAGATAGGGACATCCAATTGATACTAGTGTTGTGGCATATCCTCTCTACTTGACTTGTGGTAAAATGCTTTCTTATGTATGGACATAACATTAAGAGGTCAAAAGTGTTATTCTATAATGGCTCATATATCCTCAAATATTGTTTCAATAGCTTAGGGGGCATCATGGTGTAGTCATAATTCTTCTTTCCTCATTAGATTAAGTGTACGAACTTATGGGATTAGGTGTGCCCCTAAGATTTATGCAAGCGTGACCCTCATTTCATGTCATTTACAACATTTACCTAGACATTTTTCATATCATGCCATTTCACTAACCACTTCACGCATTTCCATCATGTTCCCCTTTCGCAATTAACTAATTATATGTCATGTTCTAAGGTCCCTACATATTATTCCTATTTATGGTGCCTAGATTTAAGTCAAAAGAGTCAAAGTACTCCAAGGGAAATGAAATTAAATGATGAATGTGAAATATGCCCCCTTGCAAAAAAGGCATGATCATATGTCCCAACTTATTAAAGCTAAATCAAAGAAAGGGACTAATGTCTAAAATAAAATAAAATAAAATATAAATAAATGATCGTAAAAAATGGTACAAGGAAAGGATAACTCAAGAAGAAACAATTCCCTACCAGAGGCCCACATATGGAAGAAAAATCATTAGCCCCTAGCTCTTGAAAGCTAAGGGAAAGACTTAGAACGTAGACACCCTCTCATGATAGTTAATTTGCAAATGCCTTTTCCCTAACATTTCAGCTAATTTCTCTTTCATTACATTGCATTCATTCCATTACCCTACCTTGCTTAGAAACATAGGAAGTTCACTTAGTCTTAGAGGTGTAACATGGAATCTAGATCAATTATGGTTGCACCATGGTAGTTCTAAGGTTATTTTGACAATTAATTAAATAAGTTATTAGAAAAGTGCATATAATAGCCTTTTATGCTAATGTTGCATATAATTAAGTTATTTTCCTAACTCATACTTTATAATGTCTAACACTTGGTTGTTCTATAGTTTATTTCCCCTTTCTCCTAAGTGGTGCACCCCCCTTCTTCAATCCCATAGTATTAGCACGTGGTATTTGCACATGGTATTGTTGAGGGCGAGTTGTCACTTCTGACTTGTCAATGATATGGATGAGGTTGTTACACATTCTTAGTTGGATTTTGGACCAAATATTATTATTTTGACTAAATCTACTTGGGCACTCCTCATGAAAGATATCTGTACTTTATTTATATTATTTTCTCCTACCTTAGTGGTGTGCCCCCCTCAAATGGTCAAGATAGTTAGGAAGTTAAGTGAGTTGTTATTTTGTAAGATGTCAAGGGATATTATATTATTTCATTGTTAGAAGGTTGTTGAAGATTGTTCAGCTCTCTTCTTATATAAAGAGAGGCTCCCTCATTGTATTCGCGTGGGTTTTGATGGCTAGAGCTTGTGAAGAATAAAGCACCATTTCTACTTTGTCTATTTTTCTTGTATGATGGTATATTGGGCAAATCTGAAGAGCTAATTGTGGATTTAAAGGTGGAAGCTAACTAAGAACACCTTCCTTTTGTTCAAAGAATGCATGGAAATTAAGCTTAAATCTTCACATAATACTACATAGATTTTGTTAACTAGATAGCAATATTTCAGCATTTGAAATCTAGCATCTCTTTGTGGATTATGTAGTATCTATTGCAGGTTTATCTTCAATATTTGTAGATTTATTGGAGGATTTTCAACTTGTGAAATCCCCATATATTTGTAGGTTTATTTTCATATATTTACAAGTTTATTGGAAGATTTTCAGTTTGTGAAATTCTCATATACTTGCAAGTTGTATTAGAGGGTTTTCATCTTTTGAAATCCTCTATTTTGGACAATAGAAGATGGGTTATTTGGCTATCAAAGACCAAGACTAAGGTGTGAATATTTTCCACCCACTCTTTCTCTTTGATCATCAAGAGATCCATTCTCTTTTAAAATGACTCCATGCCCTGTCACTAGATTTAGGCACTAGTCATTAGATTTTTCTCACACTTATTTTAGCCATTAAAATCCATCATTTCATTTCCTTTAAGCAGTTTTTTCCTTTTGTTTTAAATATGGAAATTAACATTTCATCTCATACATTAAAACAAGTGAAGAACACTTAAATCATCCCCTTTGAAGTTGCACTTCAAATCATTAATCTTCTGTTATAATGGTTACATGGTTATCTTTACTTACTATGATCTTAAGCTAAAATGAGATTAATGGTTCGCTTTCAGATTTCAGTTTAGTTGACCATGGCTATTTTTTTTTATCTTTCAATGAACTAAAGATTATTTGTTTTGAAATTGTTTACACAATATCATTGTTTGCACTCTGAGACAAATACTTTCTAATATTATTTCAAATATTTGCTTATGATGGTTCAATTACTTGGATCTGAAATTTCATTGTTGTTAGCATATAAGCACATATTTCTTACATGTTAATGGTATACACAAGTAACTAATCACACACATAAGCAAAGAGAGATATGGGGCTGGCACCTGACCTGGAAGTTGCAAGCACTCCTTAAAACTTGAATATTCCTGTGGCTGGTGGGACACTCCAAAAGAGGAGTTGGCAGGGGCTTGGAAGATATTCACTATGCAAAGAAAACTCTGAAACCATATCCCACATCTTTGTGCCCTGTCATTTTACCCAAGAAGTTTGAAGTGCTGTTAAAGGACTGACAGGCGGGAAAGGGAAATGGGAAGGAGATTTGGTTGACGACTCAGGCCTGAGTAGAAGACCAGGTGGTAAGGGAGAAACACCGTTCCCTCCTGTTTCTTTTTATGGGTAGGCATTCTGCAAGATTAAAGGAGCATATAAAAACTATGAAAAACATGAGAAGAAGTAGAAAAAGAGTGACGTAAAAGATCCTGGGATAATCACTACAGAACCATATGGGTTTTTTAATGGAGCAACCATGCAATACCTAGGGCTTAAACATTGATGGAGCAGGAGGTATCCTGCTCATCTCTGATTCTCACCAAATCAGATTCGGATGTGGCCTTGGCAGTGAGACCAATAACGTTGCAGAGATAAAAGCATTATCAATTTTAAGGACCATTGCACTGAAAAAGGGATTAAGTCATTTAACAATCTGTGAGGACTCACAGCTGGTGTAGAGTGGTTGAAGGGATCCAGGGGGCAAATAAGTTTCGATCTACACAGAAGTTTGCAGCATGCTGAAACCCTCAAATCCAGATTTACAGCAATTCATTTTCACGATGTATACAGAGAACATAACCAGGAGGCGGACTGGTTATCAAAGCAAGCTTGTAGCAGAGATCCAGGTTATCTTCTACTGAGTTCTTGATGTGATGGGAATGAGGATATCCTCCCATCTGGGACAATTGCTATCTAGGGCCTCTAGTGCTAGATGCTTGATCAGGAGATGTCTCCTCCCATGTCTTTGTTTATGTACTGAAGCATATTTCAGATCTGAATATTGCTTCTTGTTGTTGCTTAGGATCCCTAGCCTGTGAAGATGTTCCTTATTAGTACAGAAAAGGTATAATGACTATTTGAAGTCCTGTTTTTGTTCTCAGTAATGAAAAGGTCTGATTTTTTTCTTTTGACAAAAAAAATTCTATATACCCCCACACACACAGGATTTGCTTTGCTTTTAAGACCTACGAACAGCAATATCATATTACTAATATCAGTCGTATCAAAAAGGAACCACAATAATCGATAATGCCAGTATGTTAAAATTATTTTAATTTCACAAAATTCTGAGTTTGCTTACAGGATTTACAAATTATAGAAAACAAGAAAATATGACATTCAGGCCCGTCTTCAAACCCGCGAATAACAATATGCAATGCCACTAGTGTGAATGAATCGGCACTTCCTAAACCTGTTCAAAAATAATTGGCAATTTGGATTTTGTGAAAATTAGTCGAATATAAACATAATGCTTTCTCTAGTCACAAAATCATAGAAAAACAAAAATGTATAAAACACAAGTTTGCCCTCGACAACCAGAAATAACAGTATGCCATGTCACTAAAGTGATCGTAATAATTAAAACTACCCAGAATAACTGGCAATGTGGTTATGATAAAATTAGCCCAACTTCACAGAAGTAAATCTGTTCTCAACACCTGCCAGTCATAGAAAATAAAATTAAATACAGGTTTGTCAATAAATAGTAGTATGCAATGTAAAGAATGTCATTGGGTGAACCAGTATAAACCAGAACCCGGTCAACATTATTGAAATTACATGTGTATCGAATTTCGTTCAATTTCACCAATGTATATGTTTACCATAAATAAATAAATTATGTGTCAAATCATTGCATGGAGGGTTCGTTGTCCCACAATCAAGGGAGTCTAATACATTAATTTGATATCTAACTAGACTGTCATCTCAAAATCAGATGATTATTATTATTATTATTATTATTATTATGTATATACACATAGACACCCATTAAACTTATGTATGTAAACTTATGTATGTATATACACCAGGACAACCATAATGACAGTAGGGCATGTCACTTGTGTGATTGGATTTGCTATCATTGAAACTACTCCAAAATATCTAACAACACAGTTATGACGAAACGAGCCCAATTTCCCAAAAGGGCAGATTTGTTCCCAACACAAGAAAAGAAAAGAAATAAAGGTTTATTGCACAGAGGTATCCCTTTTCCCACAAAGGAGGGGGTCGCATACATCAATGCTATGTGTAGCTAGACTGTGACATTCAAATTAGATTATTATTTTTATCATTATGTGTATGTCTGCATATACACAGAGACACCCATATATAACAGTACCGCATATCACTCAAGTGATTGGATTACTGATCACTGAAGCTACCCCAAAATACCTGAGAACATGGTTGTGACAAAGCTAGCCCAATTTCATAAAAAGGGCACATTTGTTCCCAACATGGCAAAAGAAAGAAATACAGATTTGTGAACAAACAATAGTATGCCATGTAAAGAATGTGATTGAATAAGTACAAAACCAGAACTGACCCAACACAATTGGTGTTAAATTCAGTTCAATTCCAACAAAATTCAGGTTTGCCCCCAACACCCGAAGATCATTAAAAGACGAGATACAATAATACACATACATGTGTGTAACATCCTTTGAGCCCTGCCTGATACATATGACCTCTTAACTTATAATAAGGGATTTTGATCAAAGGTGTTGGGTTTTTAAGATCATTTTTCTGTGGTTGAACAACTCAGTATGTAATGTGTGCGTCTGTATTTGATCCAAAATAATTTGCAATGTGATAATGTCAATCAAACCTAGGCCTGCCCCCAACAGGCACACATACTATAAAAAAATAGACATTGAGCCCAGATTATATACAAGCAGAATCGCAGATAACATCAAAACAAGTAATACCTGGC
Source organism: Larix kaempferi (assembly GCA_027924585.1). Classification (NCBI taxonomy): domain Eukaryota; kingdom Viridiplantae; phylum Streptophyta; class Pinopsida; order Pinales; family Pinaceae; genus Larix; species Larix kaempferi. Next base: position 3,553,121 of record BSBM01000223.1, on the reverse strand, counting down.
ATTGTAGCAATAGAAACGGAGTCTCCATGGGGCATGGGGCTCCAGTATTGTGCATGGAAACTGTCAGATGGACTGCTAAAATTGGAAACAATTCCATCAGAGACTGAATATTGGTGGAATGCACTGGTCATCCTGCTTCTGGTTCGTCTGCTTCCTTTGCTGCTGCTGCTGCTTGAAGAAGAAGAATATGAGGATCCATTTCCGTGTGGCATCCCTCCTCCTCCATCTGGATGGAAACTGAAATCCCACCTCCTGGAGAGGGGTGGGGAGAAGCTGGTCCGCCAATGGGAGTCATTCGGATCCAGAGACCATTCCCCGCTCCCAGCCAGTCGTCTATTGGATGATTCATGTGGCCTGGCGGCCACACAGCAGAGGGAACCCGTCTTAGCTATTGTGGGTGTTCCCCTTTCTTGTTAGTTACGGCAGTGAAGTCTTCTATGTGTTCTGTCACAGGTGTTGCAAGAGACAGGGAGCCCTCGAGGAGAGGGGAAATGAATACGGAAAAACGAAGAGACTTTGGGTTTGATTGGGTTATTCTTGTGACTTCGAAAAAACATAGTTTCTTATCCCATAAGCCCGGCTTATTGGTAATTGATTGTTATAGATATTTTTAGGAGTATTTGGACGTGTTCTTGAGAAAACCAATGATATTGGGTGTTTCAATGAGATCTGTTACGGGGACGAATCGCGATGTGAATTAATCTATCGTTCATGTGGATCGTACGAATGTATGAGCCTCGGGGCTTTTTCATGTGATGGGAATTCAAGGTGTGAGTAACTTTGTTTTTGAAAATTGTTTTTTATTAAGTTGAATATGTCTAAATTCTGTGTATCTGTATTTTGAAATTGTTTTTTATGATATAAATATTGGTATATTGTGCTGAAGTGGGCCAGTGTTTGTCTTTTTCTTTTACGTGATAAGAAGGTGTTGTGTGTTCTTTTTCCATAAGTTCAAGTGTGAAAAATGATGATGGTACAAAGTTTCATGCATTTATGGTTTTTTTTTAATTTTACCCTTTTTAATTATTATAATTTTTTATTATTTATTTTTATATATGTTTTGTTATTATAAAAATTTTTAAGTAGTTGTTTTTTATTTGTTATGGATCTTTTTATATATATTTAATAAAAATAAGTTTTTCTTTCATTTTAATTTATTAATATTATAATAATAATAATTTATTTTTAGTTTACTCGGTGTAAAATAAACAGTGAATAGATGTACTCTTAAGGCACTCATTGTGTCAGGTCACCAATTTGAAACTCGGCGGATACTAACTTATATATATATATAAATTGCTAAAGTGTATATACTTTACTCTCTCTTGATTTGAACATATGACCTTCTAAGGCCCACTCATGAATATTATATTTTCTTTATTTCAGACATTGTATTATATTATGAATGTTAATTTTCCTAGGACACACATGTTCTTAATTGTTAGGTTTGTTGCCGCTGGATTGTGCACCTGGTTAACGCAACAGAAATTTATGCTACTGCTCGGTGCGCCATTGGGAGCAAGTCTCGAGTCAAGGGTGTCACCTGATATTGAGTCCTCCATTAGGCCAACTCCTAATCGAAGCCAGGGAGGGTAGTCCCTACATAATGTTTCTAAGGTTATTTAGAATGTTTCGGTGAATTAATTATGAATGTTTTTTAAGAGTTTGGGAAGTTATGATTTAAAAAGTAGTCTCCTAGATTGTTTTGCAAAATAGTTTAAAAGAAAGCTTTCACCAGCAAAATAGGAAGATCATCGATATAGATAGTACAACAAATATGATATTAAGCAAAAAGAACAGTTGTTGTGGACCAGTGCCTTATGGAATCGATATACAAAATATAACAGTGTTGTTGAAAAGGAAATGTTTTGCAATTATCTCTTGGTTACTTTTAGATTATTAATGATTCGAAATTATTTAGGGAAAAAGGGGGAACTCCCGAGATACCGTGAGGTACAGGGAGTAATGTCCAGAAATTGAAAGATGGTGGCTCTTCACGAAGACGTGTGGGTTGGAATGGAGTCTCTAAGGCGGTGTTCAACACTACACCAACGAGGGTGTAGTCTAATTGTGCCCTGAGGTCACCTCCCAGTTGTTCCTGCTTCCTCTGAGAAATTTCCCCACACAAATTTCAATTAATGTAGTGTTGGATTTCCACCATGTGATGGGTAGTGAATTTTATTATGTGATTTGTTTACCTTATATGTCAAACTTTAAGAAAGTAGTTTACAGCTCTTTAGGATTTCCCACAGGGCCAGGCAGAATGCCCGCAAGGGGAAAGAGCATACTTTGAGCTCTAAGTTAAAATATTTATTCTGGATAATGTTTGTAAGAAAAGAATGCTTAAAACTAAAACATAAATAAAGCAACACAAAATCTGTGTCACCTTTTTTATCATCCACCACTAATCGACAAAGCCTTTGTGTGGTGGTGAGAGCATACTTTGTGGCAACGAGATTTTATGTTATTTCTAACTTACACTTGCGAAAAAAGTAAAACCAAATTTGTGAAGTAAAACCAAATTTATGAAATAAGTTAAGTATACAGTCCTGCAAATTTAAAAGTGTGTGTGTGTTTGTTGTGTTGTTAGAAAAAATTATGCAAAAAAAATTCAATGCTACAAATCCCCCCATGGGGGATGAGGTGTGGACGCTATGTAGCCCACTCACTCTCGTTTTAAAATAATTACAATGAAAGCATTAAATAAATGCCACTTAGTCCATTTGTAGTTGGATCTAAGGACTTACAAAGTTATAAAACAAAAGCTTGGAGAAAGGGGGTCCACGGAATGCCTTTTTGGCACTTTCTGGCGAAAAATGGCTAGAAATTCTCTCTTTTTCCTTGGACCTGCTAAAAACCAGCAAGTTAATATGTTAGAATTTGACGGGAAAGATGAAACAAAAATAAATAAAAAATTTGAAAATTTTGCTAAGTGTAAGTACAAACTTTTAGCTTAGATCTAATGAAATATAAGGTTTTTTATAATGCTTAGATCTAACTAATTAAGCATGCTAAAGAAATATGGATCTAGAGAATAAGCATGAAATAAAGTGGATCTACTTCTTAAGCACTTTGCAAAAAAAAAATTGAAAGAGGGAAGATTTTTGTTTGAGAAGATGGATGGACCTCTTCAAGCCCAAGCTTAATCTTTTGTTTTGGCCTTGGAAAACCCCTGAAAACCAAATATTAACTTCAAAAAATGTGCCAAAGAGAAGAGAAGAGACAACCGAGTTCTAATCCCCCTTCGAGCTTGTGATCTGCACAACTAAGAAGAAAAACTTGTACAAGATGCGTTAGATCTAGTGTGTTTGAAAAAGAAAAATAGAAAGATCCTAAATACAACCAAGTATAGTTGGATACTCCCTAATCTTTCAAAAGCAAAACAAAAGTAAGCAAATTAACAACAGTAAATGCTTACTCTAAGAACTATTAAGCTAGTGTGAAGAACCTGCAATAATTAATTAATGCGAATACACGAGATATCAGAAATAACAGAACTCACAATCACTTTTATATTGATCACAGGCCACTTCGAGGGGGCAACCTCCTTTGAGCAAGCTCAATACAATTAACTTCACGCTGCCTTCAATGACCTCAACACACACTTATATACTAAGTCTATGCCCAATACTATGAGTCAAAACCATGGGACATATAATACTACGGGACGACTTACAAAGCATATGCGTCCAATACTATGGGTCAATACTATGGAATAATATAAACTATGGATCAAAAAATACTACAGGACGACTTACAAAGCATATGCGTCCAACAACAATATACTAACATAGTAAAGAGAAGGGTTGACATGGGTTCCTAACATCCCCTCTCCCTTAGAAAAAGCTTTGTCCTCAAAGCTTTGGTTGGGGAAATTGCTGCAGAATCTGAAGGAGTGGTTCCCCGGTAGCATCCTCGGGTTGCATTTCCGGCCACAGACGCCTTTGGAGTGTCAAGGAGGATTGCTTGGAAGGATGTAGATGAAGAAGAACCCTATCAGCTGTGTGGAAAGTGCGCTCAGAATGGTGCTGATCAGCTTGTTGTTTCAGTTGAATTCTGGCCATGTGAAGATTGTCCTGTAGAATGAGAAGAATCTTATCGCGGTTTTGAAGAACCGAGTCAATTTCCTGAACTGGGGAGCTGCTAAGGGTGTATGGAAGAATAACTAGCAGTGTCTGTCCATAAACTGCTTCATATGGTGTCCTTTGAGATGTGGTATTGTACCACCATAGCGCTTCTAGGAAATCTCATAGAAATAGTTGGCCAAAGCTGTGTAGGGATGGGCAAGGGTTTGAGTAATCCCGAAAGGAGTGTCGTTTCACCCTTGTTGACATGGAAAGTATCACAATCAGCCACCATCTGTTGAATTGTCATTTTCAGTCCCTGCCAAAAGAAGGTACATTGTTCCCGGTCATACATTTTGAAGAACCCAAAGTGCCCTGCTGATGAAGAAGCATGGAGTTCATAGAAGAGATAGCCCTGTTGAACATATTGCAACCAATTTGGAACAAGTAGAGAAAGAGCTGTAAGAGAAATTGGGTCATCAATTGTGTGAGAAGGAGCATCTGCCACCATATTGTCCCTACCCTTCTTGTAAGTGATCGCATAGGGATAACCCATTTCAGGTGTGTTGGGGAGGAGACCCATTGTTCCTGTCACCTACACAATTTTTTAGAATAATTATTTTTTTCTACTATTACCCTTTTTGCAAAATACTTTGTGTTAAAAATATAATTACAAGTTTTGTAATTATGACCAAATTAGGTCAAAGATGAATGTAATGACTCATTATTATTATTTAATAAATAAAAAAATGGGAGACAAACACTCAAAAAAGCTGTTACAAGAGTGTTCATTGGCCCACTAGGAAGAATGGAAGCTGCTGGAACGATTGGGACAGATGGCAGCATTTGCACTCTACCATTAGTTGTTGGTATGAGACAACTCCCCCTAGTTTTGTGGCATTTCCCCATCTAGGTGGAGGGAGGTGAGCAGGTAGCTCACTAATGACCAGTTAATTACAAAAGACCTAGGCAGCCTATAAAAGGCAATTCGAATTGAGCAGGGAGCTCTTACAATGTTTTCTGCAGAAACATTTCCTCATGTGCATCAGTTGATGGCTGAGAGATTCGAATAGGGAGGCTGTGGAGAGTGCAAGTATAAGTCTACAAAAGGTTATGAGAAGGACAGACCAGAGGTGTTGGTGCAGGTCCCATTGACTACTAAGCCTGTAAGGCTGGATAAATTTCTTGATGCTGCAAGTAGAGACCCTAAGCTTCTGAACTTCCTTCCTCCTAGTGGATCAGTGGACAGGCTCGGGGGTCCTAAGGCAGGCATCTTGGCTGCTTAGGAGCAGGTTGGGTGGAACAGGCTTCTTGAGTGGTTTGTTCCTCCTATCACACTCAGGTTCTATTCTTTTTTTTTGTGTTTCCAATCACATGAATGCTCTCAGAAAGTGGTTTAGAAATGTTATTAATGACCAGTAGTAGTAAAATGTTAGATCCTGATTGATTTAAATTGTTGAATTGATAAAATGACTCTACTGCATTTTTCCCCATGCGTGAAGCTGCATTGTACTCCAGTACAGAGAGGTAGCATTAAATCTGTTCATTTAAAGTGAAACCTAACATGCATCTAAACTCATAACCCCAGGAGACATCCATGCACAGTCTTATATACCCCATGCATCTTATTTTAGCAGCTGCAAATTAGATCTCTGCATGCACTGATTATACTATTCAACTCTGTATACTGAAACAACAAAACATAAACTAGCTATAGCAGTAATTTCTGTTCTGACTTCTGAAGGTGGACATGGTGTTAACATCTAGGGTTTACTGATCACAAGTTATTTCTTCAGAAAGAAACCAATATCATGCATTCTGTTTAACCTCATCCCCATACTTCTATTTTTATTTTTTTTAATCTGACTGATTTTATAGAAATTATTGTCTTCATTGTATTCTCTTGGTGCAAAAAGAAGGGTACTGTATTATTCTATCATTTCTCCCGAGGTCCAAACTGGACGAATACAAGGAGATAGAGTTAAATAGACAAAATATTAAACTAATAGGTAGATGAAACTAACTGACGAATACCTTGTAATTTTCCTTGATTCTGTATTATCAACTATACGAGGCAGAATTTAAATCACGGGATAACATGTTCTTAAATGAAAAGAAAAAGGTAGTAATTAATTTATCAACTGACAGAGTAAATTACTGCATCTCTACAGGGTTTTATCTATTCTTGACATACTAATATTTACAAACATTTAACAGCTGTAAAAATCAAATGTTTTCATCTCATAAAATTATCATAGATATTCTAACTATAGAAAAAGAACTGTTGTTCTTGCATGTAACATCATTACAGCCCAACACTTTTCATTTTAGAATTCCATTCTTGCATTATCATCGACAGGCTAGGGTTTAACTTTAAACACAGTTGTTTTCCAACTAAACCTAATACCCTTTTTATTATCTGCTTAAAGTATGCATAGACACATTGCAAGCGAGGTATTTCATTATCGGTTTATAGCCATTCTTTAGATAAACATTTTAAACAAGCTTTTCATTCTTTTAGAAACAGGTTCAAAAATCAGAGTTCAAAACACTATAAACGTTAAACACTAGCATTGAACATTTCCATTTAAAAATACGATTGCTGCATCCTACAGAACACCTTATTTGTCTACTGAGTGTTTCATTTAAAACCCATTTTTACACTACATAGCTAGTGCCGAAACAAACCATAGTCAACATTTCTATTCCCTACAGTTCCACATTTGTTTCCTCCGTCGATTTAGAAGTGCAAAACGATAAACATCAACATTTAAATGCTGTAAAAATTATTTGCAACAACGTGGGTTCAAACCCTATCGAGATCGCTGAGCCGAGGGATGGCTGGCCATACATTTTAGAAAATATTTACATCATCTACGCTAACTAAAAACCATAACAGTACGTTTTCCCCCAAGTTGCGGGCGAGGCAAAAGCCATTGCCGAGAAGACACATTTCCAAAACCCTGCCGACACCCACAACTGTTGACCAAGTCCGAATCCAGGAGAACCACGAGGTAGGCGTACCACCGACGCTTACCAGTGGGTTCACTGTATTTTTTTCCCGTCAACGTTCTAGGCACATTGTTGATTCACCGAGAGCTTACCTGTCAAACAATCATGCTCAAAGTTAAACAACATTCATGAAATGTCGATGCATGCAACAAAGAAAACTCTAAACTTATCCAACAACATTGTACCTATGTCGTTGACAGAAGAATGACGAAGCCATCCATCCACTTTGAAGGAGAAAGACCCAACTTGTAGGGCACACTGTGTCCAAGTTTGAGAAACTTGCAACCCGATTTGGAAACCCCGGCCCTTCAAGTTATTATAACACCACCAACGGACGCAATCATCCAACCCTATGGATTGCTACACTATTCATTTCCAAACTCGGCCTCCATTGATAGTATTCACTCACATATTGAAGGTTGTTGCAGGTCTCAGGTTCGAGCCCGAGGGAGGCTAAAAACATCAAAACCTAAGAGCCTCTCGGCTGGTTGGTCTCACCCCAAACCCTACCACCGAAACGAATGACCAAGAAAACGTTACAAAACCCTGAAGATTACATTTAGGGTTCACTACGATCCCAACGCACAACAATCGACGATGTAGATCTACTTTCAAAGAGCCACGTTGGAAGGTGGTAGATGTGGTATTAAATCACCCATCCACCTCCTAAGACACGACATTACCAACTCAGTCGACACCGAGGCAGGAGGCCTGTTACAACGCAACATGGTGAACCTTTTCACGTGATGGACATCCACTATATCATGCACATAATATTACCATTAACGTTGTATCCAGATGACTTGATTAAAAACCCAATCATTTACGATACCTCTAAATTTGTACACAGACATTTTATAACGCCATCATATCCACATGCCAACCATAGGATCGACGTTATGGTATCAACTTTATAAATTATACCAAGGTTAAAACATATATATATCGGTAGCACACATAAAAGATTTTGTATGTTCCATTTAAGTCAACACAAGTGCACTCATAGTATAATACATTATCCTAGGTCGCATTCGATCCTAAGGTTTGGATAGAGTCCGCCCCACCGATTATAAAGTTCATCAAGCATTGCCCATGTTAGAAATTTATTTGGATACACCCTTTAGGGTATAGTTACCACCCAAGAACCATCATATAAATTGCAATGGTAAGATAATAATGTATATTACATCACCATTAGAATTGCTAAGGTAATAAAGAACTTAGAATCACCCTGTCACCTTCACTATGGGTTGCATAGGACCATGTTCCTTGTCTTAGATTTGTCACAAGTCAAAATTTATAAAAAGATTGTTTTAAAAAGCTGTAAGTCATTCATGGAATGATAGCAAGGGAAGCCATAAAACTCTTAATGGAAAAAATTAATAAACCACACTCTGAAATTGACGACTTCTGCAGCTTTTGAGCTAGTCAAGTTACTTCTTGCAAAAAAAAATTTAAAAAAATGAAAAGAAAACATACATGTGGCGTCAGGTACTAGCAATTTTCATTTTTGAAACGGTTATTAAACACTCTAAATTTATCGCTATCTCTTACCTGCGAATCTGCGCATGAAGGACGAGTACAATGCTTTAGCTGAGTAGCTAAGTAAGCCTCAGGGCACCTCGTGGGACCCCTTTCATCATCATCCAGAAATTTCAAACTGTTAGTACTTTGTCGAGGAGAATTCTGTTTTCTAAATGTATCGAAAATTTCAATCATTCAAGCATATAAATAAATGTCATAATCATTAATTGGATTCATGACGTGTCGCCGACACGAAACACCATCAGAAAACAAAAAAAAAACACAGCAGTTAAATTGTCCCTACAAAATGACGTAATTATTAATTACTGCTTTATTAAACATTTATTATTTATGCATTTTACAATTATTAGCATTTAATGATGATTTATAAATTTATAATTTTTTATGAAAATAGTGGGATGTTACATGTGGCATCAGAGCTCATGTTCGAACTCTAGGCCTAAAGACGGTCCAAGAAACACGCAAACAGAAAATTTATGACTATGAAATTTTTCGCTAACTCAAGTTTAAATTACTTTGTCGTATACAGAAAATTGTCTTTGATTTACAGATATGGAAGGATCAGCTGAACACATAAGGGGCAGATTTCCGTCAAACAACCCTAGTATGGAACAACAATTCCAGGGCAACCGGGGTGACGATTCGTCAGAATTATTGCGTGCTTTTCAAGAATTGAAAGCAGAGATCCAGTCAGTAAAGCAGGACAATGAAAGAATCCTGAGGACACGGGAGGAGTTGAAGCAAGCATTGTTCGACCAATATCCAAAATATGAACAAGAACTTGAACATACTTCCGAAACTAAAAGGATACCTCCTAAAGGCAAGGATAAGCAAACAGAAACAACTAAGGGAAACAACAACTCAACATCATCAAGAACTGCCAAACATCCACGTAAAAAGAAGCATAACTACTCTAGTGATAGCAATGAAGGAGACTTCAAGCCGAAAATAAAAAGAAATAAATAGTACGAATAACTATCTGGTGAATTCAAGAAAATCAAACCCCCAACTTTCAATGGCGAAACAGAGAAAGGAGAGACAGCGGAAGCATGGCTGTTCGGCATGAAAATGTATTTTCAGGTCTACAACTATTCGGAATCCTTAAAGGCAAAAATGGCAATTTATAATCTGACCGGGAAGGCAGATATTTGGTGGCAAGACCTTAAAAGGGTAAAAGGTATAAAAGATCGAGATGTGAGTTGGAGTGCTTTTAAAAGATACTTCAAGAAGAAATTCTTATCTGAGCAGTATTATGAAGAAAAATCCAAAGAATTCTATGATCTAAAACTGGGAACGATGAACATGAAGTAACTGAAGAACAAGTTTTTAAGTTTGCTAAGGTATGTGTCGTATATGGTGGAAGAAAAACTGAAGGTCCAGAGGGACCTAAGTTGTTTACCTTTCAACATCAAGGACAGGATAGAGTACGATAACCCTAAGACACTAGAAGAAGCAATGAGGAAAACAACTTTTTGCTTTGACTAGAATAAGAAAAGAGAAGGGGTACCTAGCTAGAAAAACCCAAAACCCAGTAATTTTGAACAGAAAAGGAAAAATTTCAGATATGGTGGAAATTCCGGTTTCTAGAGGAAAAATTTTCAGAATAAAAAATTTCAGCAGAACAAAAATAATCAGCAGCAGAAATTTACAGTACCCAGAAATGCCCCCAACATTGCCAGGACCAATGAACAGAATCCACCTATAAAATGCTTCGAGTGCCAGGGACCCCATTATGTCTCAGACTACCCCCTCAAGAAACGGGCAGCCAACCATATTCACTCCATACAGTCTGAAGCTAATGTAGGAGATGTGGCAAGAGAAGTACCCAGAATTAGTGCAGCATTAGATAGCCGGCAAGCAGAACACCAAGTCTCCATGGTAGAGGTTGAAGGTATGCTGCAAAACCACCCAGTTTCTATTTTAATTGACCCTGGTGCTAGTCTAAGTTATATATCACCAGTTGTTTTAGAAAGTCTCGATTTGAAAACAAAAAAATTCGATAAATCCTGGTTAGTTAGATTAGCGACGGGAACAAAAAGAAAGGTTTCTGATTTTGTGGAAAATTGTGTTTTATCTATGAATCAACTAACAACGCAGGTTAAGTTGAATATTTTGCCATTAGGGTCATATGAAATCCTAATCGGTATGGACTGGTTAGAAACCCATCGTGTCATTCTAAATTGTTATGAGAAAAGTTTCATTTGGCTGGATGATGAAGGAAAGACAGTAGAAGTAAGAGGCATCCCTAGGAAAACATCCGTTCGGCAGATTTCAGCCATGCAAGTAAAAAGGGCAATCAAAAAAGGGTGTTAAATGTTTGCAGTGAATGCGGTGCATGATGAGTTGAGTACTAAGTAGGACAAACTAAAAATAAAGGACATACTTGTCTTAAAGGACTTCCAAGATATTTTTCCTGAAGAGATCCCATAATTACCTCCCAAAAGGGACATGGATTTTACTATCGAATTAATACCAGGTGCAGTACCAAGTTCTAAAGCTCCATACCGGATGAATATACTAGAGCTGAATGAGTTAAAATCTCAGTTGAAGGAGTTGATCGATAAAAAATACATAAGATCGTGTCTCCTTGGGGAGCACCGGTCATTTTTGTTAAGAAGAAGGATGGTACCCTGAGACTTTGCATAGATTATCGTCAACTAAATAAAATGACGATCAAGAATAGGTACCCGCTGCCCCGCATTGACGATCTTTTTGACTAGCTACGCGGAGCAACAGTATTCTCAAAGATCGATTTACAATTAGGATATCATTAGGTTCGTGTGAAGGATGAAGACATTTTCAAAACAACATTTAGAACTCGTTATGGACACTATGAGTTCGTTGTCATGCCGTTTGGATTAACTAATGCCCCTGCTACATTTATGTGTTTGATGAACAAAATTCTGCACAAGTACTTAGATACGTTTGCAGTTGTGTTTATCGATGACATTTTAGTATATTCTAAGAACAAGGAAGAGCATGATGAACATCTACGTATCATTCTGCAAGTTCTGAGGGAGCACCAGTTGTATGCTAAGTTCAGTAAATGTGATTTTTACAAAGACAAGATTCAATACTTAGGACACATAATCTTTGAAGAAGGGATTTCGGTTGACCCCGCCAAGATAAAGGCCATTAATGAATGGCCAGTTCCTAAAGATGTGATGGATGTGCGATCATTTATGGGCATCACTGGTTATTACAGAAAATTCATTGAAGGGTTTTCAAGGATTGCAAACCCCATAAGGCCGCTGCAGAAAAAGGGAAAGAAGTTTGTCTGGGATCAAAAGTGTGCGGACAGTTTTGCAAAGTTAAAGGAATTGCTGACTTCAACGCCTATTTTGAGGATTGTAGATCCTAATAAAGATTTTGTAGTATGTACTGACATGTGCAATGATGGGCTTGGAGGAGTCCTAACGCAGGAGGGACATGTTGTAGCTTATGAGTCAAGAAAGTTGAAAATACATGAGAAGAATTATTCCTCCTATGATCTAGAATTGTTAGCAGTAATTCATGCCTTGAAAATGTGGCATCACCACCTTATTGGCAGAAAATTTACTTTAATGACAAACAATATGGGGCTGAAATATTTATTAGATCAAACAAATTTGAATGCCAGGCAAGCCAGATGGCTAACTTTTCTAAGTGAGTATGATTTTGAAATTTAGCACATTAAGGGGAAGGAGAATAAAGTTGCTGACGCGTTAAGTCGTAATGCAAGGATACATTTTATTTCAGCCATCAGCACATACGCAACAGATTTGGAGGAACATATTTTTGAAGGAATTAAAGAGGATGAGGAATACAGAAAATTATAGGAAAGGACAGTAGAAAACAATTATGAAGATTCTATAACAGATTTCAGTTTGAAGGAAAATGGCTTACTGTTGTACAAAAATAGGCTGTATGTACCAAACGTACCAGCAGTACAGATTCTGATTTTGGATGAGATGCACAAAAGCCACTCTCTTTCCATCCAGGGTATCAGAAGACCATCACAATGCTATGGAAGGAGTACTATTGGCCCAAAATGAAGGATGATGTAGCAGAATATATAGCTAAGTGTTTTGACTGTCAAAAAGTAAAGGTGGAACATCAACATCCTGCTGGATTACTACAACCCTTGCCTATACCCAGCTGGAAATGGGAAATCATAAGCATAGATTTCATCACTAGGTTACCAAAGATCCAAAAACAGCACGACTCCAGCATGGTGGTAGTAGACAAACTTAGCAGGCAACCCATTTTATCCCTGTCAAAACTACCCATAAAGCTCTTGATATCGCAGAAATTTTTATGAAACAGGTTTTCCGACTGCATGGGATACCCAAGGTAATAATTTCAGATCGAGATTCAAAGTTCACAGGTAACTTTTCGAGGTCCTTGTTCAAGGGGTTAAATACCACCTTAAATTTCAGCACCGCGTTTCATCCGCAAACAGACGGACAAACTGAAAGGGTGAACCAGATATTGGAAGACATGCTCAGAATGTATGTTAAGGATCAACCTGGTAAGTGAGAAGACTACTTGCACCTAGCAGAATTTGCATATAACAATCACTACCATGCTTCAGCCAAGCTTAGCCCGTTTGAAATTCTTTACGGTAGAAAATGTAACACACCGGTGTCATGGAGTGATCCGGTTAGCAGAGACACCTTGGGGCCCGAATTGTTGCAGGAATTAGAACTAATCGTTTAGCAAGTACAAGGAAATCTTAAAGCTGCCCAGGATAGACAGAAAATTCAAGCATACCTTAAAAGAACTCATAAAGAGTTCTAGGTTGGTGAACATGTTTTTCTTAAGGTAAGGCCGAAAAAGAGTTCCTTAAAATTGGGGAGCTGTGCCAAACTGGCACCCAAGTATTGTGGTCCTTTCGAAATCTTGTCCAGAGTTGGACCTGTGGCATATCAATTAGCCTTACCTTCAAACCTCAAAATCCATAATGTTTTTCACATTTCATTTTTAAAGAAATATGTGCATGATCCTACTCATGTTGTAAATTGGAATAATGTTCAGGTGGAACAAGGCGACGATTTTCCGGTGGAACCGGACTGTATTCTCACAAGGAAAGAAACTCTACTCCAGAACCGCACCGTTGGCCAAGTAAAAGTGCAATGTAAGCACTTTAGCCCAGCAGAGGCAACCTGAGAGTTGGAGAGTAGTATGTGGGCTGCATACCCAACTCTGTTCTAGGAACACTCAAGGAGTGAATAAAGAAACATCGAGGACGATGTTGAGTCTTAAGGGGGGGTGTATGTCACCTACCCAATTTTTGAGAATAATTATTTTTTTCTACTATTATCATTTTTGCAAAATACTTTGTGTTAAAATTATAATTACAAGTTTTGTAATTATGACCAAATTAGGTCAAAAATGAATGTAATGACTCATTATTATTATTATTTAATAAATAAAAAATGGGAGACAAACACTCAAGAAAGTTGTTACAAGAGTGTTCACTAGCCCACTAGGAGGAATGGAAGCTGCTGGAAGGATTGGGACAGATGGCAGCATTTGCACTCTACCATTAGCTATTGGTATGGGACAACTCCCCCTAATTTTGTGGCATTTCCCCCTCTAGGTGGAGGTAGGTGAGCAGATAGCTCACTAATGACCAGTTAATTACAAAAGACCTAGGTAGCCTATAACAGGCAATTCGAATTGAGCAAGGAGCTCTTACAATGTTTTATGTAGAAACATTTCCTCATGTGCATCAGGTGATAGCTGAGAGATTCGAATAGGGAGGCTATGGAGAGTGCAAGTATAAGTCTACAAAAGGTTATGAGAAGGACAGACCAAAGGTGCTGGTGCAAGTCCCATTGACTACTAAGCCTGTAAGGCTGGATAAATTTCTTGCTGCTGCAAGTAGAGACCCTAAGCTTCTGAACTTCCTTCCTCCTGGTGGATCAGTGGATAGGCTCGGGGGTCCTAAGGCAGGCATCTTAGCTGCTTAGGAGCAGGTTGGGTGGAACAGGCTTCTTGAGTGGTTTGTTCCTCCTATCACACTTAGGTTCTATTCTTTTTTTTTGTGTTTCCAATCACATGAATGCTCTCAGAAAGTGGTTTAGAAACGTTATTAATGACCAGTAGCAGTAAAATGTAAGATCCTGATTGATTTTAAATTGCTAAACTGATAAAATGACTCCTTTGCATTTTTCCCCATGTGTGAAGCTACATCGTACTCCAATATAGAGAGGTAGCATTAAATCTGTCTATTTAAAGTGAAACCTAACATGCATCTAAACTCATAACCCCAGGAGACATCCATGCAGAGTCTTATATACCCCATGCATCTTATTTTAGCAGCTGCAAATTAGATCTCTGCATGCACTGATTATACTATTCAACTCTGTATGCTGAAACAACAAAACAGAAACTAGCTATAGCAGTAATTTCTATTTTGACTTCTGAAGGTGGACATGGTGTTAACATCTAGGGTTTACTGATCACAAGTTATTTCTTCAGAAAGAAACCAATATCATGCATTCTGTTTAACCTCATCCCCATACTTCTATTTAATTTTTTTTTAATCTGACCAATTTTATAGAAATTATTGTCTTCATTGTATTATCTTGGTGCAAAAAGAAGGGTACTGTATTATTCTATCATTTCTCTCGAGGTCCAAACTGGACGAATACAGGGAGATAGAGTTAAATAGACAAAATATTAAACTAATAGGCAAATGAAACTAACTAACGAATACCCTGTAATTTTCCTTGATTATGTATTATCAACTGTACGAGGCAGAATTTAAATTAGAGGATAACATGTTCTTAAATGAAAAGAAAAAGGTAGTAATTAATTTATCAACTGACAGAATAAATTACTGCATCTCTACAGGGTTTGATCTATTCTTGCCATATTAATATTTACAAACATTTAACAGCTGTAAAAATCATATGTTTTCATCTCATAAAATTATCATAGATATTCTAACTATAGATATAGAACTGTTGTTCTTGCATGTAACATCATTACAGCCCAACACTTTTCATTTTAGAATTCCATTCTTGCATTATCATCGACAGGCTAGGGTTTAACTTTAAACACAGTTGTTTTCCAACTAAACCTAATACCCTTTTGATTATCTGCTTAAAGTATGCATAGACGCATTGCAAGCCAGGTATTTCATTATCGGCTTACAACCATTCTTTAGATAAACATTTTAAACAGGATTTTCATTCTTTTAGAAACAGGTTCAAAAATAAGAGTTCAAAACACTGTAAACATTAAACACTAGCATTGAACATTTCCATTTAAAAATACGATCGTAGCATCCTACAGAACACCTTATTTGTCTACTGAGTGTTTCATTCAAAACCCATTTTTACACTACACAGCTAGTGCTGAAACGAACCATAGTCAACATTTCTATTCCCTACAGTTCCACATTTGTTTCCTCCATCAATTTAGAAGTGCAAAATGATAAACATCAACGTTTAAATGCTATAAAAATTCTTTGCAACAACGTGGGTTCAAACCCTATCGAGCTCATCGAGCCGAGGGATGGCCGGCCATACATTTTAGAAAATATTTACATAATCTACGCTAACTAAAAACCATAACAGTATGTTTTCCCCCAAGTTGCGGGCGAGGCAAAAGCCATTGTCGAGAAGACACATTTCCAAAACCCTGTTGACACCCACAACTGTTGACCAAGTCCGAATCCAGGAGAACCATGAGGTAGGGGTACCACCGATGCTTACCGGTGGGTTCGCTGTATTTTTTTCCCGTCAACGTTCCAGGCACACTGTTGATTCGTCGAGAGCTTGCCTGTCAAACAATCATGCTCAAAGTTAAACAACATTCATGAAATGTTGATGCATGCAACAAAGAAAACTCTAAACTTATCCAACAACACTATACCTGCGTCGTTGATAGAAGAATGACAAAGCCAGCCATCCACTTTGAAGGAGAAAGACCCAACTCATGGGGCACACTGTGTCAAAGTTTGAGAAACTTGCAACCCGATTTGGAAACCCCAACCCTTCAAGTTATTATAACACCACCAACGGACGCACTCATCCAACCCTGTGGATTGCTACACTATTCATTTCTAGACTCGGCCTCCATTGATAGTATTCACTCACAGATTGAAGGTTGCTGCAGGTCTCAGGTTCGATCCCGAGGGAGGCTGAAACATCAAAACCTAAGAGCCTCTCGGCCGGTTGGTCTCACCCCAAACCCTACCACCAAAATGAATGACCAAGAAAACATTACAAAACCCTGAAGATTACATTTAGGGTTCACTACGATCCCAACGCACAATAATCGACGATGGAGATCTACTTTCAAAGAGCCATGTTGGAAGGTTGTAGATGCAGTATTAAATCACCCATCCACCTCCTAAGACACGACATTTCCAACTCAGTCGACACCGAGGCAAGAGGCCTGTTACAACGTAGCATGGTGAACCTTTTCACGTGCTGGTCATCCACTATATCATGCACATAATATTACCATTAACGCTGTAGCCAGACGACTTGATTACAAACCCAATCATTTACGATACCTCTAAATTCGTACGCAGACATTTTATAATGCCATCATATCCACCTGCCAACCATAGGATCGACGTTATGGTATCAACTTTATAAATTATACCAAGGTTAAAACATATATATATCGGTAGCACGCATAAAAGATTTTGTATGTTCCATTTAAGTCAACACAAGTGCACTCATAGTATAATACATTAACCTAGGTTGCATTCGATCCTATGGTTTGGATAGAGTCCGCCCCACTGATTATAAAGTTCATCATAAAGTTCATCAAGCATTGCCGATGTCATAAATTTAGTTGGATACACCCTTTAGGGTATAGTTACCACCCAAGAACCATCATATGAATTGCAATGGTAAGATAATAATGTATATTACATCACCATTAGAATTGCTTAGGTAATAAAGAACTTAGAATCACCCTGTCACCTTCACTATGGGTTGCATAGGACCATGTTCCTTGTCTTAGATTTGTCACAAGTCGAAATTTATAAAAAGGTTGTTTTAAAAAGCCGTAAGTCATTCATGGAATGATAGCAAGGGAAGCCATAAAACTCTTAATGCAAAAAATTAATAAACCACACTCTGAAATTGACGACTTCTGCAGCTTTTGAGCTAGTCAAGTTACCTTTTGCAAAAAAAAATAAAAAAATGAAAAGAAAACATACCTGTGGCGTCAAGTACTAGCAATTTTCATTTTTGAAATGGTTATTAAACACTTCGAATTTATTGCTATCTCTTACTTGCGAATCTGCGCATGGAGGACAGGTACAATGCTTTAGCTGAGTAGCTAAGTAAGCCTTGGGGCACCTCGTGGGACCCCTTTCATCATCATCCAGAAATTTCAAACTGTCAGTACTTTGTCGAGGAGAATTCTGTTTTTCAAATGTATCAAAAATTTCAATCATTCAAGCATATCAATAAATGTCGTAATCATTAATTGGATTCATGATGTGTCGCTGACACGAAACACCATCAGAAAACAAAAAAAACACAGTAGTTAAATTTTCCCTACAAAATGACGTAATTATTAATTACTGCTTTATTAAACATTTATTATTTCCACATTTTACAATTATTAGTATTTAATGATGATTTAGAAATTTTTAAATTTTTATGAAAATAGTGGGATGTTACAGTTCCATAAAATTTTCTAGACTCTGGAGATCAGTCTTGATGCAGAAATAATTCCCTAATAGGTATGGTTGCCACTTTCTGTACTGCATGCAAAATAACCATCATTTCCTGTTGAGAGGTAGATGCGACTAAATTCTTACCAGAAAGGTCTCTTGAAGGTGGCAAGCTCATTGGTTCAGCAAAGACACCTGCATATCTATCCAAGGAAGTAGTGGAGACCGTTGATGGGTGCATCTGAATGGAATGGAGCTGAGCGATGACACCATGTGAATTCTTCTTAAGGGTTTTTTTCAGGCAATGTGAACTGATGATGCGGAGAGACCCTGGTTGTAAGCCCATTAATTTGTGTTGTGCCCCATTGACTGAAAACTGTATCCAAAGTTCAACAAAATGCCATAAGATGGGGCCAAGTGTGTGTAACCATTGAACGCCCAAAACCACATCACATCCGCATAAGGACAAGGAAAACATGTCAGAGCGCAGGTTATAATATTCCATGGAGATACGCACATTGTGACACTTCCCCTTGCAAGGTAAGGTGCCCCCGTTGACAACCATGACTTAAAAGTTGGAGCAAGGATGGACAAAACAATCAGCCTGTTTGGCAATCCGAGGGTCAATGAAGTTATGAGTGCTACCAGAATCAATGAGTATGGTAAGAGGGAACTTCTTGAAATATCCGATGACCTTCATTGCTTGTGGGGTAATGATGCCGGTTACAGCATGGAGAGAGATTGCGGGTGGGTCGTCCTGAGATGGGGTGTCAACAAGCGGGTGTTGAATGTTGACCTGATCATCTACTGTATCTGGAGCTTCTTCACCAAGTTCAGAGGCAGGCAGAGAATCCACATGTAAGAGATAGAGCTTTTGTTGAACACATCTATGTCCCCGAGTGAATTTCTCATCACAATTATAACAAAGCCCTTTTTCTCGGCGTGCCTACATCTCGGTTTCAGACAAATGCTTGATAGGAGTTGGTCGAGGAGCTGGCGGGATGGGAGGTCGTTGAGAACCCATATTTCGGAAGGGAACAAAAGTGGGTTTGTAGCGTTGTTGGGCTGCAAGCTTGTCTTCTGCCAACTTAGCCAAACCTAGGACTTCCATCATTGTGTTGGGATAGAACATTTTAACCTCTGACCGGATTTCATCCTTAAGACCACTGATAAAACAACTCCTATAAAATTCATCAGACAATCCTTCTGTGTGATTGGCGAGTTTCTCAAATTCTGTCTGATACTCTCTCACTGTGCCAGTTTGGTAAAGTTTAGTGAGTGCTCCTGTGAAGTCATCAAAAGCACTAGGACCAAATCGTGGCAAAAGGAGTTGGCAAAAATCTGTCCAGTTTGGCTCGGGATGAGCTTTGATATACCAACGGTACCATTGAAGGGCTTCCTATTCCAAATGAAAGGATGCAAGTGGAACTTTCTGTACATCAAAAGTATTATGCAGAATGAAATATTGTTTTGCGCGGTATATCCATCCAGTCGGATCAGTACCATTGAAGCGAGGAAAATCAAGCTTCGGCCCACGAAAATCGCTGGAAGAAGAGAACCCAGTGGCTGCAAAAGATTCTGGCTGTCGGTTATTGTTCATGGCTGAATGCTGAAGATGAAGGCTGATAAATTTTTCATCCAGATCTTGGAGTTTGGTTTGGATGGCTGCAAGTGATTCCTCCATGGTTTTTGCTCCTGCGCAGGTGACAACCACAACCAAGAGTTTTTTTTTGGAAATGGATAGAAAAACACAAACAAAAGCTTATTTAGTAAAGGAAGATTTGGATTTGGGAAAAAATCGGATGGGTAATTGGGGTTTGACTAGGTTTTGGACACTTTCTGATGGACAGGGAAGCAAAAAATGGGGATTTTAGAAGCGGGGTGAAAGAATGAGAAAATTTGGTAGAGAGAGACAAAGAAGAAGAATTAGGAAAGGAACACAGTGGCAAAATTTGAAGGCGTTTGGGTGAAAATTGAAGGAGTTATGACAAACCCTAAAAATAGACAAATGTGAGATTTCTGGTCTTGGGAAGTGGAATTTGGGATAGGGTCTTCAGGAATGAAATATGTAGAATGGGATTGCAGGGATGTCAGTTAAGTTTCAAGGGAGATATGGCTCAGCAACAGCGGCGCGGAAGGGATCCGCAACAGATGGATTTACTTTTTTATTTTATTTTTTATTTTTTTCAGAAATGGATCGGCAACAGCGGCGCAGAAGGGATCTGCAACGACGCGAAAGTGATCGAAAAATGGTTGGATCTGAAACGACGACTGGATCTGGAACGACTTTCAGAATAGATCTGAAACGACTGGATCTGGAGTGGAATTGATTGGCAACAGTTCAGTTGAAAATAGATATGGACCCTAGGTATGTGCGGCTTCCTATCGGTTCAGGGGATTCACTCGGCCACCAATGTTGTCTGACGGCTTGCGTATTGGGGAAGTACCCCTCACTCCATGGCTCAAGTAAAACTGATAACCGCTTTGCCACAAACGACAACTCTTGGTTTACCTCATGGGTGGGAACTAGTTAATCAGGTAGGGGTCGTTGCTCTTTTCGCTGGTAGGTCCTCTCAATGGGCCAACTACTTTGGGGTTCCTATGGTACTCCTCACAATGCGTTTTAGGGCTTATTCCCAAGTACTTCCCATAATTAAGCGGATAGGGGTTATTCCCAGATCCGAACTTGCAACAGATGCGAAAAAAAAAAATTGGCAGAAATTCCACCCAACGAGCCCAAGAAAGTGCTCTGATACTAGATGTGAAGAACCTGCAATAATTAATTAATGCGAATACACGAGATATCAGAAATAACAGAACTCAGAATCACTTTTATATTGATCACAGGGCACTTCGAGGGGGAAACCTCCTTTGAGCAAGCTCAATACAATTAATTTCATAGTGCTTTCAATGACCTCAACACACACTTATATACTAAGTCTATGCCCAATACTATGAGTCAAAACCATGGGACATATAATACTACGGGACGACTTACAAAGCATATGCGTCCAACAACAATATACTAACATAGTAAAGAGAAGGGTTGACACGAGTTCCTAACAGCTAGATCTACCAACAAAATAAAACAAGAAAATACTTAATCAACACAATATCACCTCATAGAGTAGCATGCATCACATTGGCATAACAATGGACCTCCAAAGTCTTCAACTTGCATTTATCAAATCAACATTACAATGGGCATAGGTTTTATGCATCCACGAAGAAATGGGAATAACAACCTTGCTTTTATGGGAGAATGAGAGAGGGAGGGGGGCGTATCCTCGAGGAAAGCGCATCACTACAAGAGGGGGGCGATTTTAGGAATGATCCATGTGTGAGGTTGATACGATATGGATCCACAAGAAGGAGGGTGGGCCACCTCTCATGAGATAGGCGACCTCCTTCTAGTTTGTAACACCACTCAATACATAGCCGCCACATGCACATTCCGTTGGGAAGAAGGGAAGGCACATCACCTTTCATGAGCGTCGCGCATTATATGTTTTGACTCTTCAAAACACATGCTTTAACACTTACTTGAGTCGCCCTCCACATGTAATGATTTTCCACTTCATTCATCACATGCCAATTTCCCCCTTTTTTTATTATATATTTTTTAATTTTGACACTTTTCCCATTTGTGCAATTTGTAGCACTTTTAGCATTTAATGTTCATTGTGTCGCCTCTACAGGGAAAAAATTCCATAAGTGACAATTTGAACGCCCAAAACCTAGGAAAAGTGGGTCCTAGGTTAAAGAGGATGCTCTAAGCATGAGAACAAGCATCCCCGCGCCAAATTCCGCCTCCAGCGCATGATTTTATTACAATTTGAAATTTTCCATTTAAACCATTAAAAAATGGTCTAATTTTTCGAGAAAATTTATTTTTGCTAGAATGAACTCAAACTCCTAGGGGACCTAGTGCATGTCCATACAACTTATTATTGATGGCTAGCATGTTAAAAATACATAGACACATAGGCTTTAATAACCTCATAAGTTTCGACCAGCATGGAAAATACTCCAGCTTTGGAGGTGTGAGTGAAAAACTTAGGAATTATACGCCACTGAAGAGCAATGCATAATTCTTAAGGAAAAAACACTCTCGAGTATCCCCTTGACAACGAAACCTAAGTTAGGCCAAGCCTTTTACAAAAGTATTATGCTTAGACCAACTTATTACAATTCCCCCATGGGGGTCTGGAAATGAAAATTTTACGAAGGGCCAAAAATTTGGCTTGATGAACTTCTGAACTTTGGCAACGAACAATGTAAGTTATTAAAGTCTTATGAGGTTCACAAGGAGTCCACCTAAGTGCAACTTAGTGGACAACAAGGTCCACTTGGAAATATTATTTTTTCTTTATTTTAGGCATTGTATTATATCATGAACTTTAATTTGTTTATCTTAATTTATTTGCATCATAATATATTATATTATGAATTTAAATTTTCTTTCATATTAGCCCCCTAAACTAGGGTGTACTATTAAAGCACTTCTTGCGACGACACAGATTCAAATCTCAAATAGCTTGTGCATCTATGTAGGGGCAGTGTGGATGCACCTAGAGGTTATAGTGACAATAGATTGGAGTTGACCTTGTGTCACATGAGTACGAGCACGACCCAATTACTAATTCCTCCATATACAAAAAAAAAACTCATAATTTATTCATATAATTTTATACACATTCCATTGTAAAATGTACTTTAATACAATTATAAAAATATGGATAAATATTTTATTGTTTTTTTTATTGCATTATAAACTCTTTTTTATTGCATTATAAACTCTTTTTTATTGCATTAAAACCAACATAGATCCATCTTAAATTTGGATCTGTTAAGCATCGAGAGGGATCCAATTTCTTGAGGTGTTAAATTTTTTATCTTAAACTTTTCACACATTAAGAAAAAATTTATGTCTCAAGAAATTGGATTCCTCTCGGTGCTTAATAGATCCGGGTTTAGGATGATCTATGTTGGCTTTAATCTTTTTATTTTATGAGTCGATGTGAATTTTGTAGTTACTTTTTATTTTTGATAAGTTATGAACCGACATAGGAAAATTACATCATGTAACGTGACAAACATGAATATATCTCTCCCATACTATATTGTAAGCACCTCGCTACTCTCGATGCAAACATTCAATTGCAATTTTTAAATACAATTGATGTTCTATGGTTCATAATGATTTCCTTGTTATTTAGTCTCTTAAAAAAACTTTACATTAACATATATGATGTTTATTTAGTGTATTTATAAGAACGTGTGTTAATTAAAGATCTTGTTGATGTTATTATTTTAGAGAGCAAAGTTAATAATATAAGTTGTAATGAGAAGCAAGATGTCTATGCTTTCATTAATAAACATTGAACACAAAGGAACAAGGGAAATAGCTACAAAGCAGATAGTCCCTACTTTGAGATTATGTTTAGAAGTAGGTCAGTGTAACAATTAACTATATGTCCAATGTGAGTTTGACAAACTCCTGCCTATCTTGCTTTATGTGCAGATTGTTCTGGTATGTTATATGGCTCAATATAACATATAATATAGTCATAGAATTCAATATAAAGTATGTTATATAGCATCAGTTTAATGAACCAGAAGCAAGCAAAATTGTTGCACTATTAACATATTCTGAAATAGAGCAAACAAGAGATGTACCACAAAATTCAAACTATAAAGAACTTGATAACTACAATAGTTATAAAGATAAATGTTTCATGGAAGCATTAAAAAGCAAACAAAAACTTTTTGTGTTGTAGAAATATGGAAAATGCTCAAGACTTCATGAATCCATAACAACATCATACGAAACAAGTGTTATGAGAAATAAGTTGATTAAGTGTTATGTGAAACAAGATAAATAGAAGCTCTCTAGTCCCTGCCTCAAATAGTAATAGATGAAACAAATATATAAACTCACAGCCCTATAAAAAGCATCTCTTTCGTTTTGCCATTAAATTCAGAAACAACTATAATATCACACGAGAAACAAATCGAATGTTCAGTGCATTTTTTTTGGAAATTTTGAGACGAATGTAACGATATTTATTCATATTTATGAATGGATTCTTAACAAATCATGTTAAAGTGAGATTTAGCACCAAACACAAGGACAATCCACGAAACTTATTCTTTATATTAAAAACGACTCTAACTCTCTATATTAAAAATTAGACAGATCAATATAAACAAATTTTTTTTTATAAATCTGATTCGAAGTTAATGATGTCATATATTTAGTTTGTTATTATTTTGGTTTGGTTAAAACTTTAGAAGGATCGTTGAAATTATAAATATTAATTATTAATTTAGATGAATTACTAAAATTAAAAATATTAGATGTGAACTTAAAATTGAAAAATATAAACGCTACTCACCTGTTGACACTAGTATTGAAGAAGTATATCCTTCTTAGCTTCCCATTTGACGAAGGTGGTGTGCAGAAGGTTCTGTATGTCTTCCATGATCTCCACACTTAGCCTCTCCAATCTCAACAAATTTATAGCCATTCCGTGGAGCTTCTTCTGGAGATCTCCGTGCACCTACACCAAACCGAATTTGCCGATGAGATTTCAAAAAGGTTTGGGATAGTGTGCTTGAAACTGCCTGCCTTCGTGTTGGAGGACATGTTTGTTGAATTCTGGATCAACGGACACAACCAACCGAGGTCTTCCAAACAAATTCGATCTGAAAATCTCCTCGTACCTGCTTAATTTGTATTCACGTAATTCACATTCCACATATATACGTGGAGTTGATTAATATTGATTTAATTTAATGTTGCACAAAAATATTAATATATACATCAAATAAATTTTCCATGCTTTAAGGTGGATATTTATAAATATTTTATTCAAAAATCATTTAAATTATTTAAAGGATTAGTATATTATATATTTTAATAGTTGCTAGGATTTACTCATTTCACGAGTTGACTTGAGAAGTAGGTCACATGTTATATGCACTTTTTATGGATTGAACATCGCCCTAGAAAAGAAAAGAGACGTTATCATAAAAATCGACCCGAAATATCATATCAAGGGATCAGTCCATGACAGTTGTATTGTCCATCTATGTATGTCACTATTTATACATCTATAGTTTGCTACCAAGCCCCGATTAGCCTAGGTTACAACCATGTGGAATAGTACTAGAAACATACAATCATCACATGCCTGCAATTTTAAATTCAAGTTTACTGTCAATTGAAAATTTGGTCGCAGATATATGTCTTTTTAGTGCCTATCATTTTATGTTTTATGCAAGTTTACAATGTCAATTTAAATGTGTGCCCGAAGACATACGAAAAACCCAGTCCATTAAAAATATTGAAACTGGGGAACAGGGCTGGAATTTTATAGGAAAATGCCCATTTTTCCCATCAAATATGGCTTAAACGACTTAGATTTTAGGCTAACAATCAAATAAGACAACTAAATCTTGAAAACATTCACAATCTTGAAAACATTCACATATGGTGTCAAAACTTACAAAAATGACGGGTGGATTTTTTTTCAAATTCCTAACGGCTTAGATTTTAGGCTAACAATCAAATAAGACAACTAAATCTTGAAAACATTCACATATAGTGTCAAAACTTACAAAAATGACGGGTGGATTTTTTTTTCAAATTCCTACCCTGTTGGAGAATAGAACATAGTAGTGTAGAGGGCTGGCTTGTCACAATGGCCATAGTAATTACTAACACTAATAGCAGTAATCCGATAAAGATACCAATATTTAAAAAAAATGTAAAGTAGTTTGATAAAGATATCATCAACATTTTCTAGGAGAAATGTAAACAGATAAACTGACGTCACCCTTAACTCCACCACACGATCTATTTTCTATGCCAAGTGTTGGTCTATCTCCATGCATTACTAGCTTAGATTGCTGCCTGTTGTAGAGCATCTGTCACCCTTGTCTCCACTACATGATTTGTTTGTCGTGCCAAGTGTTAGTCTATGTCCATGCATTATTGGTGCCAAACTGGTGCAAAATTAAATTTGGCAACCTTGTGTGCTAATCTGTGGCATGACACAGTTGAGATTTCCAAGTCCCATGTTTCGAAGTCTCTTCGGAATGAGAGAGGTTAAAAGTTTGAATTTTTTCACATTGACTGCATCCCTTGTAGAGAGAACACGGATGCTAATTTGTTAAAAAAAATATGGTTAAAATACGAATTCTGTTATCTAAAAATGGGGCTTCCCTTAGGTGCTTCGTCAGTCCGCTTTGGCTCAGTACCAAGTTTAAAATCAAAATATTATCACGTTATTACATACTTATGAATACCAACACTCAATTGGATATATTGATATATTCAGACAGCGATTGTTATTCCAACATAGCAGGTCCAGGGAGGGTTGACATATGACACAGGAAGGAAGAAGTAGATTTTATGTGTTTGTTGCAGACATTGAGATTTTAGATTTGTGAGACAACAACAAGCATCGAAATTTCCTATCCATTGCAAACATTTTTATAGACCCTGAATTCAGAGGTATTTATTTCTTACATTTTTTTCCAACGGACCCATTTTGGGCCTTCTAAGCCCATAATGACTGGTATTACCAAGCATGAAATACGATGTCGCCAATAACAGGCGATCCGCTAGCCATAGTGGCAGCCGATTTGATAACCACATGCCTACTTCGAACGTGGACCTCCCAAGCATTTCTCTTGGCAGGAGATGAACCTATATTCAGCATCATGAAGATTATTAATTCATTTCTAAAAAATGACACATAACTGTATGCCCCAGGAAGAGGAGAGAAACAATATTGTAATACTCACATTAGCGCGTACAACAATGAAAGCAATGACATTGTTGATTGAGAGGTCGAGGGACATCTCCATGTCAGAAATGCCACAACCCACGACGAGCACATTCTTGTCTTCAAACTGTTTACTGCTTTTGTAGTTACAGGCGTGAAGAATGGTTACCTTGCAATTTTATGAGCTAGAGAAGTGAGGGTATATTGCCTCTGCATTTTCTCTGGTACCCATTGTGAGCCATCTGGAAAGGTATTCTTTCTTTCCCTCTTGATTCTTACTCTCCAGAAACCAGAGGTATTGTCATAGAAAGCATATTCAACGCATACATTGAATCGAGGATGGATATTGAAATGCTCGGCATAGGACTCCAACGTTGGCCTTGCTCGCTGCTTGCCACGCTCTGGTTTCATGCATGCCTCCCTTCCCTCCCTGCTTCCCACGCTCCCTGCAGCTCACCCGCTATTGAGCCCACCCGCTTCTTCCACAGCTTGATCAAAGTGCCAAGTATGCTGTAAAATCCTGCAGATGAATAATCTGAGTTCAAGCCGGTGAAGTAAGGATGTGAAGGTCGCCGCGGAGTGGAGTATTTGTGAAGGGTATGGAGTTTGCAGGAGGTACTGGTCACCCACATGCATTGCATACCTACATCGCATGCCTTCCATCTGTCATAAAAATCATGTTCACGTGGAGTCACTTTGGAGTAGCACCCGAGGTCGATATATGTTGCGATTCGACCTTGATATATCATATTGGGTGTATAACTATAGTCAAGAGATAACCGAGATAACCAAGATTATAGTAGCAAGTGGGGTATGTCTCGATTAAAGGCCAAATAAGGCTCTCGATTGATTGATTGGTTAGAACGGAATATATCATGAAAAACTTTGATTACAATTCATTGGAACATGTATCCAGACTAATACAATCGCACAAAGTCATTTCTATAATCCCTGTTGCTTGACAGGCCAGGGACTAATAAGACTAATAAAAATGATTATGACAAAAGCTTTTATACATCATTTAACACAATTCTCATCATAAATACTTTTTTTTTAGAAAGAAATCATGAGTTGAAATAACATCACATTTAAAATCCATGCATTAACTTCATTGATCCATTCACGAGAATCCCATTAAACAAGTACTTAGAAGTGTAAATCGGGTTTGAAATATTTAATAAGTTATCCGAAGCGATGCCTTTTCAATGTCTTTGCACTTAGTGAATTGTGAACCAACCATGTGAGATTAGATTAAATTTTTAGAACTCTAATAACAGATAAACCATTCACTAACTTAAAGAAATAATACATAGAAATTCGATTATGCTTAACTTGAATGTGTGAGGCATTTCATGATTTATTGCTTTATATGTGAAATTGTTGTAATGTGCTTTGCCTTGCATTAATATATGTAAAATGTTATGAAAATGCTAAGAAGGTGATCCAAAGTTATTTAAATTAATATATACAAAAGTGTGAACTTAGATAGTTACCAAAATACCATGTTATTGTTCATAGATTTCTTACTCTAGTGTTGGATTTTCCACTAGAAATAGAGACTTCACACATTGGAAATTCAATTGCACATGTTATAAGTTGTTAGTAACCAAGTGAAACATATGTAATAATTCATAATACTAGAAACATAACAACAACAAATAAAGACTCATATAAATAAGTAAATTAAGCAAAAACTAGTTTAAATTGTTGGAATGTGTGCAACTTCAGAAGTTATTCTTATTGTATTTTATTATAATTGATTGTACCTCCTATGGGAGTTGAACTTGATGTAATTAATCATGTACCCTAGAAAGAATAATGTAAACCTCGGGGAGAAAATCAAGTAAAGAAATTATTTATTAAATGCAATTTTATATTCCCCCAAGTCAGGTCGGCCTAGTCAAGCTAGACAAGTCGAACCCGTTGAGGGAAAAGTCAGTTTGGAACTTGTATAAATAGAGGGAAAGTTCACTTCATTATTCACTTATTCACTCAAGACAAGTTCGCATCACTTGGAGAGAGATTCGCACCTGCAGCTAGGATAAGACATTTTTGGGTTTCTACTTGGAAAGTACTTCCATCTTTTCTCACTCATCATTGTACTATGTTCTCATAATTATTCATCTCTATACGAAGGTTGCTAAGTTCTCTCCCGATTGGGTTTCCCAAGATAAATTCTCGCGTTCTTTGTTTCTGTGCTTTGTCTTTCTTCTAGTGATCCTATTGAGTTTATGCAATTGAATTATTATGTTATAATTGTATGGAACACTAACATGGTATCAGAGCGGTACTAGAAGAAGACATTGCTGGAACTAGGGTTTCATCTTTCAAGGCCTTTAGTCAACATTTTGGCAAAAAAAAGTGCCTTGGGAATTTCGCTCTACGAAGGGCGCAGCTTTTGGTGAAGGCAGAATCCAATTCTGAGGATTTTCAATTTTTGACCTAATTCTATATTTGCAGCATAAATTAAGGTTTCATTTTTTAACCTACTTCCTCCACAACTTTGGCTCGACCCCACCTTTTCTCAACTCGCCTTTCTAGGGCGCATCTCCCTGTGGAGTCAGTTTTCCAAGAATCGAACTTTCATTTTTGACCTAGCTCCTACTAGAGTTTATGCTTCAGATTTGTCGTCAGGATGATTGGAATGAAGGTTGAAGATCGTCTGGAAGGGGCTTCCAACTTCATCTCTTGGAAGTCTAGACTTATTCTCTTACTAGAAGAAAATTATCTCTTGCAGCTTGTCAATGAGAAGGTCCCAGAACTAGAAGCCTAAGAAGACAAATCTCGCTGGAGGAAGAATGATGCCAGAGCAAGAAGGATTTTGGTGGACTCAGTCAGAGATCACTTAGTTCCTCAAATCTTAGGAAAGAAGACTACTAGAAAGATGTCCAAAACCATAAAGAATATATTTGAACATAGTAGTATCAATGTGACACTCACAATGAGTAATCAACTATCAAATATGAAGATGTCCAAGTTAGAATCCATTGCCTCATATTTCATGAGGATCACAGAACTAAGGGACAAGCTTAGTACCAGTGGAGATCCCATTGATGATAAGGATCTTGTCATTACTACTCTAAATGGTCTGCCACCATATTGGGAGTCATTCATTCAAAGTATAAGCGATAGATCCAAGCTACCCAAATTTGATAATCGATGGGCATATTGCACTCAGGAAGAGACAAGAATAGCTGTAAGGCAGAGACTTCATGGCACTCAACTTGAGGAGAATCAATCATTCTTGTCCCATGCCAAGAAAGGAAAGGAAAGGGGAAGAAATTTTTACAAACACAAGCACTTGTTGATGTATTTGTAACTTCGGAATGTATTCACCTGTATATTTTATATTGTATTTGTATTTTATTGTTGTACCTCCGACGGAGATGTTTATTCCTCTGGTTGGAGAAGTCATTATTGTACTTGGGTCATGTAAAGTCATTAAGGTCCATCCTCCGATGTATGACGGGGCATTAGACCCCATAGTTGTGTCTTTCATGGGTTATTAGACTCCCCTTGTGGGGTAGGCCTAGTGACAAGTGGTAATGGGTTATTAGACTCTCCTAAGGGAGGTCGGCCCAGTTAGAGTAAAAGGCAAGTAAAGGTAAAGTATAAATAGAGAGGAGCACCTCTCTATTTATCCATTCACACACTCACTCACTTCACATTAGTGAGAGAGAGGAAGAGTGCGAACAAGTGGAGGAGGAGAAGTTGCTAGGAGACTATCTCTTGTTTTGGGGTTTTGTATTGGTGCTCATTCTATCTCTGAGGAAGTTGCGGGGTTTTCACCTTTATGGTTTTCCCTGGTGAAATGCTTTGTGTATCTTGTCTCTTGTGTTTGATATGCTGTACATGTTGTTCTCTCAGTTAAGATCCTAGATCATATTGAATTAAATGATGAAAAACTAACATGGTATCATAGCTAGCCTAAAGGAAGGCATTGTATGGAATTTACGACACTTGTTGCACTTGCGACAAATTGGAAGCTAGGGCTTGGTATAGTAAAAACTAGTCATCGTGGAACTTTCACTATAAATCTTGTTTTGGCGAAGGTTCAGGATCTTAATTTTTTATAGGCCGAATATCAGACAAGGATGTACCCTGTGTAAAAATTTTAGCCTTAGATTAGTTGTACTTTGTGAGATATGATCCATACAAGTTAGGGTGTCTGCCTCTTCCAGAATGCAGCCCTAAACAGGTGACCTAGGCACAAAGGTCATATATCGGGCTAGGAAGCTCCAAATGGAATTCTGTAAAAAGTGACAGTTAGGGCACGGACTATAGTTTCACAGGTCTGAGTTTCAGAGGACGAAGTTGAAACAGTGACATGTGGCACTTCGTACAAGTTCGCTATGCTGTTTCGTCCCATAAACAGGTCATGTTACGACACTTAGCATATCTCTCTCATGGAGAATCCATTGAAGCTCAGATCTGTGGGGTTGGAAATATGACAGGTCAGTCTACCACAGGCCGAAGTATCAAACCCTAAGGATCCAAAATTTTAGAGATGCACCAGAAACATATGGCATATATTATTGTCAAAATAGAATTGGATTCTGAGCATTTTCATTTTTGGCTTGTCACTGCTACGGGAAATTAGGGCTTTTGACAGAAGTGGAATTTTGGAGTGCTCTCAGCACAGGATTTCTCTCCTTAGCAAAATCAAAATTTAGAGACCAAGATCAAAGTTTTTGGTTGGGTAGAACACCGAGATCTATCAAACCCTAGTTTGGTTTTTGGACCAGAAAACCAGATTTTGACAGAAGTTGCAGATCCGAAATTCATAGGTCACTTTTGGAGGGTCAATTTTTTGAGTTTTCAAAATCTAAGCACACCAGCTTGCTCACCTCAATCAATTGCATCTCCCTGTCTAGATAGAAGTTTGAAATTCCAAGTTTGGATTTTTAGGGTTTCTCTGTCAAACCCTAGCCAGCTCCACATCCAGTTTCAACAAATCAAGTGGTAAGACCTAAATATTTTATTTCCATTTGAGTTTCTCATCAAGATGTATCACCACACCAAGCTTGAGGATAAGCTTGAAGGGGCTGATAACTTCCAAGCATGGAAGTATAGGATTGGGTTAATCCTATAAGAGAATGAATTGGACACCTACATAAGTGAAGAGGTTCTAGTTCTAGAGGGAGATGAGGCTAAATCCTTACATAAGAAGAACTTGGTCAAGGCCAAGAGAATCATTGCAGATTCGATCAAAGACCATCTCATACCAGATGTGTCTTCTCTAAAGACACCCAAGGAGATGTTTGATTCCTTGACCAAGTTGTTTGAAGGAAAGAACATAAATCAGAAGATGACTTTGAGGAACCACTTGAAGAGTGTGAATATACAGAATGGAGAGACCATCCAATCCTACTTTACTAGGGTCTCTCAAATTAAAGAACAACTTGAAGTTGGGGATGAAGTGGTGGAGAATGGAGAAATTGTGATGACCACTTTGAACGGCCTACCTAGGTCATGGGACTCCTTCATCCAAGGAATTTGTGCAACAAAGAAATTGATTTCTTTCAGTAGACCGTGAGAGGAATGCTCACAAGAAGAAGCTAGACTTGTAGCTTGAGAAGAAAAGATAGATAATGAAGACCAGGCTCTCACAACACACACCAGGAAGAATAAACACAAGAGGGAGCATCCTCATCACAAGAAGGGTAAACACCAACACCAGAATCAAAGGGAGAACTTTGGAGGATCCATGAGAGATCTCTCTCACATTCGATGTTATACTTGTGCTGAGAAGGGACACTATTCCAGAGATTGTCCCAGGAACAAAAGCAACTCCCACAAGAAGAAGAACAACAAGAGAAGACATCATGCTCACACTACAGAGGATGATGAACCTCCAAGGAAGAGAGCCAGGGAAGACAGTGAAGATTCTTCAAGTGATGAAGAATATGTATTGTAATGAAGTTTTACATGAAAGGAGTAGAAGAAGCTACTGCAGAGTTGGACTCCGGAAAACAAATAATCTATGGAAGAACCTCTCATCCATTTTTAGCATTGGTTAAGGTGCACACTATCAGAGACTCCAGTAGCTCCTGCAAGGAAGCAAAGATTGAGAGGGAGTCCACCCAACAACCAAACAAAGATAAGTATTTGAATTGTCATTTCTTGTATATATGATTACTTAAATGATGTTGTTCAACCATGTACATACTTATGTTCCTAGATTTAGGATGTATATTATGCATTTTAGAAAAGTTGCACTAATGAACAAGATACTACTAATATAGTAATAGGTAAGTAGCCTATGGTACTGTACAACACTCTATTTCTACTTATCTAGATTGAAACCTCTTTGCTGACATGTTGGGAGTAGTGCACACTCTTAACAATGTTCTGGTAGAGATGGAAGGCATCTAGAAAGTTACAGGATATGGATGAATGTTGTATTGAAACATTGGCTAAGATAATTGCATGATTGTATGACATATGTCCTTATGTGTAAGATTTTGTTCTAAAAACTATGAGATGTTTCTAATCATGCAATTGAATTTGACTTGTAGGAAAGATCGTGTACAATCACCTACAAAAGAAGGACAACAACATTTGTTCCAGCAACGAAATTCAAGAAAACTACCTATTGAAGATATTGAAGAATCTGAAGTTCCCAGGATCCGAGATGCAGTAATGGAAGGATACCATGATCGAAGAATACCAGTTGATCATGAAGAATGATGTTTGGGATGTGGTCCCAAGACTAGAAGGGATGTCTGTTGTGAATTCCAAGTGGATCTACAAGATCAAGCATGTTGCAGATGGTAGCATAGAGAAATACAAGGAAAGGTTTGTGGCTCGTGGATTCTCCCAGAAAGAAGGAATAGACTATGAAGAAACTTTTGCACCTGTAGCCAAATGCACTTCCATCAGAATAGTACTTGCTCTGGATTCAGTGATGAAGTGGAAGATACACTAGATGAATGTCAAGACAGCTTTCTTGAATGGTGTAGTCAAAGAGGAAGTGTATGTGGAGCAACCACTCGGTTTTGAGACACATGACAGGGAGTCACATGTGTGCAAATTGAAGAAAGCCTTGTATGGTTTGAAACAAGCACCCAGGACGTGGTACGACAGAATAGACAACTTCCTGACTAGTTTAGGCTTTACCAAGAGTAAAGTGGATTCCAACCTTTACTACAAGGTTGAGGAAGGAAATCCAGTGATACTCCTATTATATGTAGATGACTTGTTTGTGACAGGTGAGGATGGATTGATTGCTGATACGAAGATGAAGCTTGCTGCCGAGTTCGAGATGAAGGACTTGGGTATGATGCATTACTTTCTAGGTATGGAGGTGTGGGAGAGTGCAGATGGAATCTTCCTTGGACAAGGGAAGTATGTAGTAGAGATCCTGAAGCGGTTCGGGATGATGGACCGCAAGGCCATGGCCACACCTATGGCATTGAACCTGAAGCTATTGAGTGATGCTTCATCAGAGTCGGTTGATGCCACGATGTATTGTCAGATGATTGGGTCCTTGATGTACCTAATGAACACGAGACTAGATATTTGCTTTGCTGTGAACACATTGAGCCAGTTCCTGATAGATCCTAGACATGTTCACTTGATTGCTGCAAAGCATATTTTGAGCTACCTGAAGGGTACTGTTGATTATGGGCTCAAGTAATGCGAATCAAAAGGTTAACCTGGAGGGTTATGTTGATTCAGATTGGGCAGGCAGTGCTGCAGATAGGAAGAGCACTTTGGGGTGTTGCTTCAGTATGGGATCTGGGGTGATCTCTTGGTTTATCAAGAAGCAATCCTGTGTAGCACTGAGTACAGTCGAAGCAGAGTATGTCGCAGCTTGTTCGGCTAGTTGTGAGGCAGTTTGGCTAAGGAAGCTACTGTTTGATTTGTTTGATCTCTAGTTGGATGCTACTTGTATCTTATGTGACAACCAGAGTTGTGTGAAGTTTTCCGAGAACCCGGTGTTCCATGACAAGTCGAAGCACATCGAGATCAAGTATCACTATATTAGGGATATGGTGCAGAGAGGAGCAGTGAAGCTCCTGTATGTTGTGACGGACGAGCAGATAGCAGATGTGTTGACCAAGCCACTAGCCAGGGTGAAGTTCAAGTACTTTAGAGAGAGGCTTGGTGTTATTCAGATCGAAGATACTTCCAGGAGGAAGTGATGAGACATAGATGCTGGAGCCCTTCCAAGCATGGTGGTAGGCGGGTCCTCCCCATGGCTATGGATGTAAGTGCTGTGTGATGAGCATCCAGATGATGCTTTGCCATGAACATTCATATGATGTTCTGTATGATGATGATTCGTATTATCATGAGCATCCGCATGATGCTCCGTGTGAGGATGATCCGTATGATCATGAGTATCCTGATGATACTCTGTGGCCGTGGATATGTTGCAGGTTGTGCAGTAGCATATAATCGTTCCTTGGATATCCTATAGGTTGAGCAGTAATCTCGTAATCAGTCCTGGGATGCTGTTTCAAGGTTTTGCTTGTTCGCATATAATCGCTCCCTGGGAGATCCCATAGGTTGAGCAGTAAGCTCGTAATCAGTCCTGGGATGCTCTTTCGAGGTTTTTCTTGTTCACATATAATCACTCCCTAGGAGATCCTATAGGTTGAGCAGTAAGCTCGTAATCAGTCCTGGGATGCTCTTTTGAGGTTTTGCTTGTTCGCATATAATCGCTCCTTGGGAGATCCTATAGGTTGAGCAGTAAGCTCGTAATCAGTCCTGGGATGCTCTTTCGAGGTTTTGCTTGGTCGCCTGTAATCAGTCCCGGGAGATCTTATAGGTTGAGTAGTAAGCTCGTAATCAGTCCCGAGATGCTCTTTTCAGGTTTTGCAGATGCACATAATCAGTCATGAGATTCCACCAGATGGGCCACTTGCAGAAATGATGAAGACCTACATGGAGGCTAGGCCTACATCTA
The DNA here is from genome assembly GCA_027924585.1 of Larix kaempferi. Classification (NCBI taxonomy): domain Eukaryota; kingdom Viridiplantae; phylum Streptophyta; class Pinopsida; order Pinales; family Pinaceae; genus Larix; species Larix kaempferi. Next base: position 3,517,160 of record BSBM01000223.1, on the reverse strand, counting down.
GCATGAAAAAGGGTTGGCTCTATATAACTTCCTATGACGAGAAGAATTGAGAGATAACACCAGTGATCGAGATGACAAGTACAGCAGCAGTGATGATGATGCTCCAATGATCCAGTGACGATGATCCAGATCCAATATTGAAGACTTGTGCCTATATGTATTGATGCCTGTGTCAAGAGAATACCTTCCTAGTTAAGAGGGAGTGTTGATGTATTTGTAACTTCGGAATGTATTCACTTGTATATTTTATATTGTATTTGTATTTTATTGTTGTACCTCCGACGGAGATGTTTATTCCTCTGGTCGGAGAAGTCATTATTGCACTTGGGTCATGTAAAGTCATTGAGGTCCATCCTACGATGTATGACGAGGCATTAGACCCCGGAGTTGTGTCTTTCATGGGTTATTAGACTCCCCTTGTGGGGTCGGCCCAGTGACAAGTGGTAATGGGTTATTAGACTCTCCCAAGGGAGGTCGGCCCAGTTAGACTAAAAGGCAAGTGAAGGTAAAGTATAAATAGAGAGGAGCACCTCTCTATTTATCCATTCACACACTCACTCACTTTGCATTAGTGATAGAGAGGAGGAGTGCGCACAAGTGGAGGAGGAGAAGCTGCTAGGAGACTATCTCTTGTTTTGGGGTTTTGTATTGTTGCTCATTCTATCTCTGAGGAAGTTGCGGGGTTTTCACCTTTATGGTTTTCTCAGGTGAAATGCTTTGTGTCTCTTGTCTCTTGTGTAATTTGGTATGCTGTACATGTTATTCTCTCAGTTAAGATCCTAGATCATATTGAATTAAATGATGAAAAACTAACATCACCAAGGTAGGATATCAAGTCCTCCTCTAGATCAGAAGAAGAAGAAGAAGATGGATTTGTCTCAGATACAATGCTACAGGTGCAAGGCATATGGTCATTACGCCAGTAATTGTCGAAGTTCAATCAAAAGGAAGCATGAAGCCTCAACTGCTAATTTTGATGAAGACACTCCTGACAAGAATTCAAGGAATGATGATCGTTCGAAGTTCTTCTTCTAGTTCTCCATATGTTGAGGAGATATGAAGATCCAGACTGTAAGAATAGAGGTCTCTCATGGTTCCCACAAGAAGGCAATGAGATCCCACACACAAAAACAATAAGAGATAAGTATTTTTTGTATTGCTCACATAGATCTGTTTTGTCTCATACATATCAAATTATATGCAGATCTATCAGGAAGTGTGTTGAGCAGTTGATATAGTTTACTTTTTGATGTACTGTAGACTCTTGTTATATTTTTTATACGAGCTACATAACATTCCATGAACACATGATGGAGATAGTCTAGACTATATCTGCTTCTTGCATGCTTAGAGTAGTGCACACTCTTGATGGCATGTTTTAGTGGAGATAACAAACATCTAGATATTTCTCAGATGTGTTTGGAAGACATGTTTATGATTCTTGTGCTAAAGTATTAGCCAATATGCCTATGTAAACTATTGTCATTGCATTGAAATAAACATCAGTTAAATTTGATTATGCAATGTCATTAATCATCAGACGAGATTTGACTTGTAGGGAAAATATCATGTGATATGGCCTACAAGAGAAGGATGATGAGACTTGTTGCAATGAACAAGTGGTGGAAAAATGAATCCCGTTGATTTTCAATAGGAAGCTTCTAGGAGTATGACTTTCAGCTTGGAAGGAAGCTTTCACGTGAGTGAAACCAGAAGTGGGACACCTCTGAATCTTTGGCTATCCAGTATACATACATGTGCCCAAGGAGAAGAGGACGAAGTTAGAATCTTCATGCAAGAAGGGAACCTTCGTGGGATACAATGAGTCTTCAAAGGCGTATAAAATATACATCCCAGGATTCAAACAGATTAAATTCAACAGGGATGTGTACTTTGAAGAAGAGATGGCTATCAAGAAAGATAGAGGATCAAACATGGAGATCGATGATGAATAAATGCTAGACCCAAAGGAGAAGAGATCATCTCCCCCTCTTCTAGTTCAGAGGGAGTCAACATAAGAGGATGAACCCATCGATTCCATCGATTCCATTGATCCAATTGAGACAGTTGATGTTCCAAGAGATATTGTAGTAGGCCAAAAGAGGCCTAGATGGGCACAACAGACTTTGCAGGATGCAGAGGGGCATGAAGCTCCACATGGTACTTTCCAAGAAAGTAAAATACATCAGAGGTTATCTGATTATGTAGCATTGATGAGTCACATCATTGACTCGGAACCTACCACTTATGAAGAAGCATCCAAACACTTAAGTTTGGAAGGATGCCATGGTGCTAAGACCTTAGGGGAATTCATTAGTGAATTCCAAGTGGTTATTCAAAATCAAGCAAGGAGCAGATGGGAGTGTTGAAAAACACAAGGCTAGATTTGTTGCCAAAGGGTTCTCTCAGAAAGAGGGAGTCGATTATGACGGGACATTTGCTCCTGTGGCTCGATATACTTCCATCAGACCAATCATCCATGGGGTGGAAGTTGCATCAGAGTGATGCAGACCCCAACCTTTACTACAAGGTTGCAGATGATGAGCCACTGATTTTGGTACTATATGTTGATAACTTGTTTCTCACTAGAAATGAGAAACTTATCGTATGGTGTAATAAGTAACTTGCCTCTGAGTTCGAAATGAAGGATCTTTGATCGATGCATTACTTCTTGGGATTAGAAGTATGGCATAGGCATAAGGATATTTTCCTAGGTCAAGGAAAATACACCATAGATATTCTGAATAGATTCGGTATGTTGGACTGCAAGTCCATGGCCACTCCGATGGATGCAAATTTGAAGAAGTTGAGGGATTCTGCTTTAGATTCAAATTTGATTGATCCCACTATGTATCGCCATCTGATTGGGTCCTTGATGTATCTTACAAACACCAGACCATATATATGTTTTGATATGAATGCCCTCGGTCATTTCATGTGTGAACCGAGGCATATTCACTGTATTGATGCAAAGCATGTGCTCAGATACTTGCGTGGCATTGTGGGATATGGCTTGAGATATGCTTCAGATTGTGACTTGAGATTGCAGGGGTTTACATACTCAGATTGGGCCGGATGTGCTTCAGATAGGAAGAGTACTTCCAGATGTTGCTTCAGTTTGGATTCTGCAGTGATTTCCTGGTGCAGCGGGAAGTAGAACTCAGTAGCACTCAGTACTGTAGAGCCCAAATATATGGTTGCTAGTACAACATCCTGAGAAGCAGTATGGCTTCGGAAACTCCTTACAGGATTGTTTGCCCAGATTCTAGAGCCAACTGTGATTCACTGTGATAACCAAGATGTGTGCAGATGTCAGTGAATCTTGTATTCCATGACAGGTCGAAGCATATGGAGATTAGGTATTACTTCATTTGTGATATGGTGCAGAAAGGTGCGGTCGAGTTACAATATGTTCCGACAGATGACCAGACTGCAGATGTTCTCACCAAGCCTCTTCCCAGGATAAAGTTTGAATACTTTCATGGAATACTTGGAGTGGAAGAGACCATGTCCCTCCTTGAGAGGGAGAGATGACATAGAGATGTTTACCCTGCTTTCACCCAGGTACCTCTACTCGTTCAGGTTCTCATCCAGGTATGGGAGAAATCCCATCGACATATGAGACAGACAGGTAATAGATGGTCGGGTTCCACCCAGTTGCCTCTACTCGTCCAGGTTCTCATCCAAGTATGGAACAAATCCCATCGGTAGGTGAGACATACATGCAATAGATGGTCGGGTTCCACCCAGGTGCCTCTACTCGTCCAGGTTCTCATCTAGGTATGGGATAAATCCCATAGGCAGATGAGACAAACATGTAGTAGATGGACGGGTTACACACAGGTGCCTCTGCTCGTCCAGGTTCTTAGCCATGTATGGGAGTAATCACATCGGAATATGAGACAGATAGGTAGTAGATGGTCGTGTGATGTTGGCACAAGTACCTCTATTCATTCAGGTTCTCATCCAGGTATGGGAGTATCCCATCAAGATATGAGATGAACAAGTAGTAGATGGTCGTGCACCACTTCTCGTCCAAGTTCTCAGACAGGTATGGGAGGATCCCATCGGAAGATGAGACAAACATGTAGTAGATAGTAAAGTATATGGTAAAGCCTATCTCTTGGACATCCAAGTAGGATGGAGAGACTACTCTTGAACTCACCGAAGGACTGGTGGAGTTGATGCATGATGGCACTTCTCAAAGGACTGAGACTGTGTTGACAACCTTCAATATGTATAGAGATGATTGAGATAGTATAGATGTATAGATGAAACCCAGATGATCGTGATGCTGATGGTGACCAAAGAATACCTTCCTTGTTGAGAGGGAGTGTTTCCAGAATTTGTGCAACTTCATAATTTATTCTTATTGTATTTTGTTATAATTGATTGTACCTCCTAAGGGATTTGAACTTGATGTAATTAATCATGTAAACCATAGAAATAATAATGTAAACCTTGGGGAGAAAATCAAGTAAACAAATTAATTATTAAATGCATTTTTATATTTCCCCCAAGTCAGGTCGGCCCAACCAAGTTAGACAAGTCGATCCTGTTGAGGAAAACGCCAGTTTGGCACTTGTATAAATAGAGGGAAAGTTCACCTCATTATTCACTCATTCACTCAAGGCAAGTTCGCATCCCTTGGAGAGAGATTCGCACCTGCAGCCAGGAGAAGTCATTTTTGGGTTTCTCCTTGGAAAGTACTTCCATCTTTTCTCTCTCATCATTGTACTATGTTCTCGGAATTATTCATCTATATACGAAGGTTGTTGGGTTTTCTCTCGATTGGGTTTCCAAGGATAAATTCTCGTGTTCTTTGTTTATGTGCTTTGTCTTTCTTCTAGTTATCCTATTGAGTTTATGCAATTGAATTATTATTCTATAATTGTATGAAACACTAACATAAATGTACCTAGAAAATCTAAAATAATTAACTTACAAATGTAAATTAACTTTGGTATTATGATTAGTTTGCTTCCCATTGATAAGGGGAGGAAGGTGTGAGCGGGGTTATCTATGACCCAGGAGGACAAATTATAAGAACATTCGCATGGGGTCTTGGCAAGAGAATGAACAATTTTGCAAAATGGATGGATCTCTCTCGAGTAGAAAGCTTGAACGAGTTGCAGGTGAAGGAATTCATTGCTTTCGGCGAATCGAGAATTTTTATTCAATCCATGAATAACATGAGCAAATGGTTCAAAAATATGAACAATATTCAATTAAGAATTTCCCGCATCTATCCCAGTAGGAAAAACATCAAGTTCTACCACATTAAAAGAGGGCTCAATGGTTTGGCAGACCACTTGGCCAATGTTGGGACGGAGTTAAAGGAAGGGGATTTATCCCTCGACGAGCATCACATCACCCCTAAGTGTTGTAAGAACTTTTGAAAACTCATTAAATGAGTTCAACACCCAAGAGAAAATTCCTTAATGGCGGAGGTCGACGACATGCATGCTTACTGCTAGATGGAAGGCTCGAGGCTTCTCCTGGAATGAACCACTCTGGATCCTTCTCTTCGTCATTAAGTCTGCACATTCTCCCTCATGAAGAGAAAGTGGGTGAAAGGTACAAAAATCACTGCCAAATGATGGATTTTTTGCTGCCGAAACAGCCGAGGGAGAATATATGGGAAATCTAACTGCTCTTTCCTCACCTTCTGCAAATTGGAAACTCTGTCGATTGTGAGCATTTCCAGGAGAGTAAAGATATAGATATGATGGACAAGAGAGCTATGAAAAAGAAAGGCTCACTCTTGAGCCATCCGGAGGAAGATGCAGGTTTAGCTCATGTCACGCAGGAGATAACCGCCATCAAGGAAGGATTGATGGACCTTCGAAAAATGAACAAGTGTATTTTTGAGGTGGTAAAATCCTTCCTGGAGGAGTCAAAACAGACTGGGATGGATTTAACAAGGTTCGAATCGCGGCTGGAAAATGAAAAAACTGGTTATCGGGTTCGAACAGGAGAAGTGGAATATTTAAAGAGGACCATGACAGACATAGCATGAGCCTTAAGTGCAAGGTTGGATGGGGTCAACGAGAAGCTATTGGAACTACACAGATCTATTCAGAATTGCAGCATGAATGATGCAGAATGCCACGAACATCATTTTAATCAGTTGAAGGAAATTATGGAGACGATGCAAGTAGATGTGAACAGACTCCACCCCTAGAATCACAAGGGAGAACGCGCAGAGAACTCCCTTGTGGACGATGTGCGAGTCATGCAGTCGGAGGTAGAAGAAGCAATCATTTAGGAATGATGTCTTTTCTTCCCTATCAGTGTTAAGGATATGTTTTTGTGCAGTTTTTTGGTAGGACATATCATAAGAATATACACAGTCAGAACTAGAAGGTCCAATTGAGTAAAATTTTGTAAAAATTCCGAACAACTAGAATTCTCTGTTACCTTGTTCTACACAAAAACTTTACTCTGTTCTTTTTTATTTCTATCATGTACCCCTCAGTGGGGGTGTTCATAATCACCTTTTTATATAATATAATCCTTTTATATAATATAATCCTCTTCTTGTTCGTGTTAAAAAAAAGTTTGCTTCCCATTGATAAGTTATTTTACCAAATCTACAAAATATTCATCCAAGTTAATTGAAAATTAAGTTGTTGTTTCTTTAAATATTCAATATTGTTGCAAGAGAGCAGCAAAGCAACAAAAGACACATTTACAAACTTGAGAACTAATGTATATATTCTTAGATAATTTATAAATATAAAACAAAATACATAAGTATATTGATGCAAAAGAGCTAGGAAAATATATAGGTCTCTATGTCCTCTTATACAAGGATTGAACTATTTTATATACACAAAAGAGAATCTGTTACAAAAAATGCCTACACTTAATCTTGATGTGGTGTTTTTTAGCGTTGGATAGAAAACGATGATAAAAAAATCAATCCCAATTTTGATGTGCATGCAGTGTACAATGAAAGTGAGTGTAAGGATGCATTTTGTAACTTGAAAAAATAGTGTATAAGAGGTAAAGCAATGTTTTTAAACATACCTTTCTAATTGAAACTTCTTTTTGCAAAAATATAGTAAGGGAATTTACATTCCTGCATATTTGTTTTTGCATGATCAAGAATTGCATTTTCATGATCAAGTATAAACTTCCCATGAACATAAAACTCACGCAGTATGTAGATGGCAGTAGATTTATCCTTCAGATAATCTTCATCTGATAATGTTATCAGATCTGAAAATAGTTTCCTTAAGATGTCACCTTTCAATGTACATGATACTTTTTGATTATCTGATTTACTTATGAGACATTTTAACTGATGAAAATAATTGATAGGGGTTTCATTTTTGCATTTGATACATTGTAACATTGCTCCCTCGATTGATCCAAAGGATTCTTTTGGTAAGTCACATTTTGAACATTTAGGTTGAAAGGGATTAGAATATATGTTTGACACTTGTAATGTGCCTTCAACCTACTTGACATTGTTGAATGCATTTGTTCACTCGTACAAAATGAGAGATAATTGACCAGGTTACCAAAAAATGTGGTCGCCATAGTTTTTCAAGGGATAAATGAACAAAATTGAGAAATTGTAAGTGAGCTAACTAAAAATAACCAAGATAAATGACCAATTTGGTCACAGGATAAAAACTAAACTAAAAATGACCAAGATAAATGACAAATTTGGTCATGGGATAATAACTAAACTAAAAATGACCACATAACAATTGGTCATTTTTAGTTGTGTCACTCAGACAATGGAAAATTACAATTATGACAATGAATTTGTACAATTTACTAAATTTTAACACTGCATATGGATTCAGAGACCCCTTTCTATGGATTCAGAGAGGGGGTCTCTGAATCCATCTACAGTGTTAAAATTTAGTAAATTGTAACATTGTAGATGGATTCAGAGACACGAGCTAGTGTCGAAACATGATGCCATAGGAGAACCTATTGGATGTTTTTGCAAGATCATTTCATCTATACTGTCACATCCAATTCGATGTGCTTATCATGTCCATATCTTATTTCACCATTTTTGCTTTCGTATTATCCCTTCGACGTATCTGTCAAGTTGGCACATCAAGCTTGGATATTTGTTGTGTCTTCACTAGTAGAAAATTGGGTGATAAATGACTAGGTGACCAAAAACGTTGGTCACCAAGTGAAATAAAAAACTAAAACACCCAAACAATTGGTCACCACAGTGTTTTTAAGTGAAATATGACCAAATATAAACAATTTTAAGTGATCACAACTAAAAATGACTAATTTAGTCGTGGGATAAAAAATATGAATAACTTAGTCATGGGATAAAAAATATGAATAACTTAGTCATGGGATAAACAATATGACTAGACAGTCTAAGTTAATAATTATATAAGATGTCCATTGTTAAAACTTACGAAATTGTAATTATTTTATTACAATTTCGTAAATTTTAATGTTGCAGATGGAGTCAGGGACCTCCTTAAAAGGTGTCCCTGACTCTATCTGCAGCATTAAAATTTGTGAAATTTAAAATTTTATTGTCAAAATTGCAATTATCCATTGTTTTAAAGGCGATTTAGAGAGGTATAAATAGCAATTACTATATCCTTTAACCAAGGTCGGCCCAAGCGAATTTTTCGTTGCATGAGTCGGCTCAAACATAATTCAAATAAACAAGTTGGCTCTAGTAGAAATGATAATATGAATGAATAGGTCGACCTAGGAAAAAATGATTTTTCCATGTGCCAAGATGAAGGTTTATAGTTGTGGGATCTTTTTTCAAGCATTCTCTCACACCCTATAGACTCAATAAGAAGCTCATCCAAGGCCCATTCTTGCACCTTTTGATATTCTTTCTGTCTAACTTCTCAATTCCTTTTTTTTCCAGCAATTTCCCTCTTCTACAACAAGATCTGCTTCATATATTGTTTTTATTGTCTATTTTTAATCCCCAATTACAATTTGTTCGAGGAGCACTGTTAATTACTAGTATGAAAATTGATAGCCAAAGGAGAACCTATTAAAATTTTTCGTAAGGCCATTTTGTTTGTACGGTCGTATATTCTAAGGTGACGTGCTTGTCGTGTCCATACGTTGTTTCACTATTTTCACTTCTATATGCCCCCTTCAGCACACTTGTAAAGTTTCATATTATGTGTCTCCATGTGTCATGTTGAGTCGTCGCATGGAGTTAGTCGTTTCTCTCTATAAGCATCATCATGTCATGATTTCTATATCATTGGGTTCGGATCATCACACAAGTCATGTCCATGTTTCATTTGATGAAAATCGTTACCTTTGAACCTTTCAACAGTCTGTCAAAGTTTCGGCAAGTGCATGTATTTTGAGTCATGATAGAAAAATTTTGTTAATTTCCCATCCTCCATTAATTCACAAGCTGCAACTGTCTGTCGTGATTGTCACTCTGTCTAAGCTTAGAACGTTGAAAATTTCCCCCGTGGCTATCTTCATGCATTTGAAAGTTCCAATAACCCCTATTTCGAGAAAACGTATCTCCCCTCCTTTTGTAAAGAGTCTCTTTTCATTTTCCCTTTCCTTATTCCCTTTCCCAAAATCCTCTTTGTATATATTTCCTTTATAACCTATCCCCGTCCTAATTTTTAATTAATCCAATTTTATCCATTAATTCATGTGTTCTTTTCACACTAACTTTTCATTTTATCCAATAACAATAGCATTTGGATATGGCTAAATAGTCCTCCAAGGTACTTCACCATCACCACCCTTTCTTCCAAAGGAATACCTTTGCTTCCAGAATTTAAAAGTGTATTCTTGTAAGGCTTGTCATTATTTTTGCCAAAGGTAATGACATTTCATAAGCTATTCATCTTCATAGCCTATTAAATATTTTTCAAGGTAACATAAAGACAAACAAAAAATCTAATAGTTAATTATAACATTATAATAATTATTAATATATTATATATGTTAATATATTAATAAACTATACAATATATATTAATATATTATGTAATGTAATATATGTAATATTGTATTAATATATTAATACAATATTACATATATTACATTGCATTGTATATTAATATATTAATATATTATATTATATAGTTTATTAATATATTAATATACTATGTAATCTAATATTCTAATATTAATATAATATGATTGATATAGGTAATAAAGGGGGTCTAGGTCTATGTAGAGCAACATTTTTGGGTTTAATTTAGGGGGGTTTTAATTTTTCGTGGGCGTAATAGAGGTGGTGTAGGTCTATGTAGAGAAACATTTTTTACTTTAATTTAGGGGGGGTTTAATTTTGGGGGGAGTTTTTAATTAATGTGTGGAGAGAGTGAAGCCATTAAACCCTAGCCTTGTAGTTGAATCACAAAATTGTTGTAAATATATTAATGATGAGCATGGATTTGAAGGCTTTGGTGTTGAAATTTTGTCTAAGAATAGCCATTGTTGGATGGGTTTTCTTCATATGGATGAAAGGACGTTCGTTTTGGTACAAATATTATAAGGTATGTGAATTTTTTTTGCTTGAAATATGATGATGGGTTTGGCTATGTGTAGCTTGAATTGTGACATGATGTAGTAGCCGTGGCTCCAGAAGTCATGGAATTTGATTTTTCTTGATTAGATGATTGCACTTTAGGCATGGGTTTGGATTGGAGAGTATGCAATTAATGTTTTCTAACTTTGGGCTTTGTTGTTCTTCATTTGATTATTTTTAGTGTCTTGATGTTATCACCCATGTCATATTCTAAAGGCTTTTCAACAATTATACAATTCCATCTCCTTTTACTGTACACTGGATTTAGTTTTAGCAGATATCATTAGTTTCCTCATCTCTTTATGGCATGGCATAGGCAATTTTGATCGGCCTCCCACAAACAACTGTCTAATTTTGCCTATGAAGTGTCATTGGCTTGGGACGAATCATCAGCAATAGCATACCCCCAACTCATTCTCTATATATTTTATTTGTTTTCTAATATATTATGAACTCTATAGGCTATGGCGAAAGCTCAGTATCTATGTTTTTTTTAAAGGTTAACTTGCAAAGTTAGCTAAGGGATTGTGCGTTAGATTTGTTTAATAAACGAAAAAATCAAACCATGCATGGATCGTCTCAAAAGCAAATTCCCTTTATTATAATAGTTGTCAATGACATTTGATGCTCAAATTTCTCTCATGAAACGAACTAGATCTAGCTCACAAGCAGAAGACTAGGGATCTCGCTCTCAAGATCCAAAACCTGGATCTGGTTCTCTATCAAGCTCTGGATCTCACTCTTTAAAGACAAAATTTATATCTGGATAATTAAGAACTAGATCATGCTTTCAAAATTCACTTCTAACTTTTGCTGAGCCCAACAACCATTTTGTTTTTTTTTTCTTAAGATGAAATATGAAATGCAACATGCTTACTTATTCTAAATGTGTTATAAATGCAAAGCTACATATAAATCTATCCTATCTAGGAGTGGAATCTATATTTGCGAGCAACATAGATATAAGCCATCACAAGTGTGGTGTTATTCTTATCCTCTTCTTACACTCTAGTAAAAAGAGCTACCATAACCACAGATAAGAAAGCAACACCATCTTCGTTCTATGATCTTCCAATCAATACTAAACTAGGGAAGTGGGTACCCGTCCCTAAACCCTTCATGGCGTTGTATTGGAGGTGAAAGGACTCGAGAAGCACACAGTTAGGTATACAAATATTTGTATGATTTGGTTTTGATTAATGGAAATTGAATTTCTCTAGGTGGACTTTAATCATCTAATTCTTTTAAAAAAATGGACACCAACAGTATTAAAATTTTAGAGCCTTCCATTTCTAATCTCCAACTAGATTCAATATCAAACATATAACAAAAAACAATTACTATGAAGAAGTTGTTATGGATGACTCACGTTCAAGGATTCTTTGTTGCCATGAGGAAACATGATGTGAGTAAAGAATATGAATGCTTGTTAAAGTCAATATTTAAGAATCCTTTCTATGCCCTAAGATTCGAAGCTAGAGTATGCATGCTACAAAGTTGTTGGCATCGATAAGATTCATAGATGGGTGATGAAGCTAGAGGCTTTGCATGGAGTGGAGAATTGTTGCGATTGAAGGGTTGATGCATGCTTCTTTGGGCCTGCTATAATGAACATCACTCTAATCTCTAGCTATGCTTCCCAAAAGGATGAGACTACCTCCACAAAACTATGCAACAACAACCTAAAAGGTTCTCCCCAGGCATCGTTCTCATGAAGCATGAACTAGGGAAAAATATGATGAAGGGTGAATTTGCAGCTGAGGGAAAAAAGAAGGCTACAAAGCTTCCTCCAATCTGTAACCAAGTAAGGAGAAACCCTTTCAAGAAACTAAAACAAGATTATGAAGGTTACGGTGGACCTCAGATAATTCCACAAGCTATCTGCTTAAAGGTCAAAAGGATCCTGTGCAAATTTGAATGATGATGTTGAGATTTGGGCAAGGGACGATGCAAGTATGAAGGATGATGCAATCAATGTATGTCAGGATCCGAGTTGTTTATGACTTATAAGGGGTATTTTTGCTTCTACTGGGGATGAGCTATTTGAGCATCATATTACTGCAAGTTTAAGCCTCTAGTTGTCGAAGCCAAGACTTTTTTAGGAATTTTTTCAAAATATTCAATCCTGGGATTGTATTATGGAGTTCAAGTTAGCAGTTGAAATATTTAATAAGCAGCATTGTCTTGTTATATATGATTCTCTTCCACGAGACAACGAAACATAGGAAAAAAATTTCAATAGTCTAGGTATGAATATGATGTTCTTGAGGCAAGTGATGTTGTTGGCATGGGTCTTAATTTAAATGTCAGAAGAGTTGTAGTCTATAGTCTTGTAAAACACTTCATCGGAAAAATCACTAGGGCATAGTCTATAGGACATAGTCAATATCACCATATCCCTTGAATTCACCTGTTGTTTTATCCTTTCCTAATCGTATAGCAGGTATTTTACAATCTGTAAAGGCAACTTTAAAAATAATCTTCTGCTATATCCCAGGATAGATTTCCAATGTAAGCTTTGTCGTGGAACATAAAGATATCACTTCTGACCATTCACTTATGCCAATAGAAGCGCCTCAAACACTAGAAATACCAAATAAATTACCATTGAGACTGAAATAGGAATAAATCATTTAGTTTTTGTTTCACACTATGCACATCATGCTTCTTTGATAGTTTTTCTCCTTGGCTGCCAGTAATTTTTCTTATCCAGCTTAAAGATATGTGAAGCAGATAATTATGTCTTCTAGGAAAATACCCAGTGTAAATAATGTAAATAATCCATATAGGAATATAATAGAATAAATGATAATGTAAGAGATGATTATTACATAGGTTTGGTCGCCTTTAAATATGGCCATACCTTTAAGACGAGAAGACACGTCTTTTCCTAACTATTAAACTATTAACTATTTAATTATTCAATTATTTCTTTATTTATTTTCGTTACATTGCCACTCTCTTAGAAAGGCTTTGTCCCCAAAGCCTTATAATTTTGTCGCATTATTCTGATACCACCGAAGCAGATAATTCTGTCTTCTAGGAAAATACCCAACGTAAATAATGTAAATAATCCATATAGGAATATAATAGAATAAATGATAATGTAAGAGATGATTATTACATAGGTTTGGTCGCCTTTAAATATGGCCAGACCTTTAAGACGAGAAGACACGTCTTTTCCTAGATATTAAACTATTAACTATTTAATTATTCAATTATTTCTTTATTTATGTTCGTTACAATATGATAGTGAAGCTGACTGTCTAACCTTTTTCCATCCATTTAACTGAGTGTGCACCAATTGTGCCCAGAACAACAACTTGAAAGGGGATGGTCATAGTCCTTGCTTAACACGTTGCCATTTGTTTCATATGCAACCAAAACATATAGCTTCAGAACTCGTGGCTTGAAGTATTGGTATTGAAGTTTTGTATATAGTCCTCCATTTTCTTTTTATACACTTCTGCAAGACAACAAGAATAACTGCCCTCTCTTCCGATGATAAGATTATTGATTCCACTTCCTTTTACTGAAATAAGCTTTGCAACTGGCCACCTGTAGATCACCATGTTGCATACATGTATTCACAATGGAGTCTCTTCTAGAGGGAACAACATCACCGGTGGACTCTGCATTTTTTAACTACATGGCTTACTGCACCCGAAAACCGCATCGTCATAGTATTATGAATCTAAACTACTCATAAACAAACCATTTCCCCAAACAAGTGGAAAGCACCTGCTAAGATAGTGTGTGGCCTGCCTCCAAGATCTCTTTTGGTGTTCTCTCTCAAAATTGCTTGTTTTTCACTAAATCTTTCACACTCAATTTACATACATATTATCAGTTCGTCTTTCGACTGTGAAGATCATCATTGATATTAACACACTTGAAGATTAGATAGCTTTTGATCCCAACTGTTTGCTCGAAGTGTAGAGGGAGAGCATACACTACTGACTTCTTACAGACTCTTTGCACTTGAGATATCTACTTTTCAGATGCCAGCTCGCACTAAGTGCGGGCACAAAGGATACACATACCTCGACTCAAATATTTGCATATCTCTCCATTCGCAAAAACCGAATGCCTAAATGAGAGCCTTGGAGTCTTATTTATACAAAAATTAGTTAGTGGCCTGGTGACTCTTGACTGACAACATTCAATCAAAAGTAAATATCCAGGGTGGAGTGTGGGGACAACCACATCCGTTATCTCATCCCTTAAGTGTTCTAACAGACATATGGGGACCTGAATAAACTACTTTAGATGAACTTTAAGACAGAATTAGACCAACTTGCATTTTTTAAAACAAAGGGACATAAATTAAAATTATTACAATGTGGAACCTATTAAGGTGGCCCACCATGCCTTTCAATCAATAATAGGGGTCCCACTCCTGCAGACAGATACAGATTTATCGTCCATCACCGAGATCCACTCCACCACACAGACAATTAAAAGGATCCCCGTCAGAATCCACGGGTTCATTTGGCATAATGTATGGGTAGAGATTATAGTCAAAGCATTGCTCAACATCCGACCCAAACATAACCTGGTTATTTCCACACATAAAATTTCCCTGAAAAATTGACTCCACTCTATAGTTAAGAGGAATCCTTCTGGTGTGAACTTTGCTATCAATTCTCTTACCGTCTTGATCTCTTTTGATGAACTTCTGGGTTGTATAAACAATATGTTCAAGCAGCGTATATCTTCCTCCAAGGTGTCGTAATTTAAATTTGAACCACATGCGGTTCTGGTCAACAACCTGCATATCAGCTTGAAGGTGGAGGATTAAATTAGCCCTTCGATGAACTCAATCTTTTCTTGGAAAAAACTTATCCAAAAGTATTTCAGTGCACCCTGACCATTTATTGTTGATAATATTTGACGGATCTGCACATATAATTATCTCGCATTATTCTCTGCAGAATTGAAGAATACGGTTATATGTGGTCCAGGTAAGATCACCATGTCCCAATTTGACATACCACATATCTATGCCTTCTTCTTCATTGCAGTCTAGCCAAACTTCTCGACAACCAATTAATTTGTCTTGTGCCTTTCCCAGATCAAGAAAGGTATCTTTTTCCCATTTCTCCAAAATTTGGAGTTTAAGTGGAGACTCTTGGATTTGTCTTATGAGAGTTAAAGACAGAAACTTCTTAGCCTATGCTCAGTTTGCATGCTCTTAAGACTATTGACGCTCTTCTAGTGTCAAGGATTCATCCCATGGCTTCAAGAACAAACCTTTCTGAGAATGACTAAGTGGGGATGGAAATGGCCTTGCTGGACTCTTTCCTTTATCTTGTTGTGAAGAGTTGGATGTTCCTGTACTGAACATACTGATCCGAGGAAAAGCTTGAGTATGGAACTCTTCTCTGGTTAACATATCAACAACACAATTAAGATAACCAGGCTTATAAACAATGTCAAAATCAAAATTCTGTAACCATAAAAACTATTTTAAAATCATAGAACTATTTTCTGCCATAAGATTTTCATTCTTAAAGATACCAGGCATTATTTTCAAATCAGTTCTAACTATAAACTTTTCAGGCTTAAAAAATAACCAACAATGGTTGACTGTCTTTTTAACAGCCAGGATTTCTTTGTGGCTAGATGGATAATTGAGTTCTGCATATTTAAATGATCCTGAGGCATAGCCACAAATATCTTCTCTCTCGCCATGCTTTTCAATTAGAACTCCACCCCATGCATTTGTCGAAGCATCTGTTTCAATTACAATATTACCAGTTCCTTGGGAAAGAGAGAGAGCGGGGAGTTGCTGCACTTTTGTTTTAATTTTCTGGACTACAACAGTCAAATCTGAAGACCATTTGGGGGGATTCTTTTTCAATCTCTTATGAAGGATATGAATATCTTCCGCTTGCCCTTTATAGAATGGTCTGATGTAGTTGAGACTTCCTAGAAATCTCTGAAGATGAACTTTTTCTAATATCTGATCCAGGAAATGCGAGAACACCTTTAAGACATGGTCCTGAAGAATTACTTTCCCTTTGTTTATCTTGAAACCGAGAAACTCGATTTCAATCTTTCTGATTTCGATCTTGCTCTTTGAGAGAACAAGACCATGCTTATAAACTAAATGATAAAATTCATGTAAATGCTTTAAATGATCTTGCAAGTTCATAGAGCATATCAGTATATCATCTATGTAGAGTAATTCCCATCTCTTTTCTCTGAAAATATCCTCCATTCTCTTCTGGAATTTAGAGGGGGCATTGTTTATTCCAAAAGGTAAGACTTTCCATTGATATTGTCCATGGGGAACAACAAAAGTAGTCTTACACCTATCTTTTGCTTCAATCCCGATTTGATAGAAACCAGATTTCAAATCAAAGTTACTAAATATAGTACATTCAACAATCCGTTGCAGAAGACTAGCTTTATCAGGTAATGGATACCTAATTTTCTGGAGCACTGCATTGAGAGGTTTATAATTCACAACTAGTCTTGGCTTACCTCTCTTAATCTTTGAGTGTTTGTTAACAACAAAGGATCTACAAGCCCATGGAATCTTAGAGGGTTCAATTAACCCTTTTGAAAGCAACTCTTTAATTTCACTAGTACAAAATTCTCTCTCAGAGGGAGACATCACTCTAGTAGAGGCTTTCATTGATTTATGTTTTACCAGAGGGTCAAAAGGAAGGGAAACAAAGTATTTTTCTCTGGTCCAGAAAGCATTAGGGATTTCTGAAGTGTAGTCTTTCTCAAGCTTTTTAGAGATATCAGCAAGGGCCTTGTCCTTATGCATTTTTGCGTAGGTAATGCATCTCTCCCTCATAAACAATTCTACAATGTTTGTTTTAGACTCATTTCTTTTCACATGGATTTTGCATTTCAAATGAGGTTCAAAGGATAAAGGACAAGAAACTGGCTTTCCTTTTATGGTACATTTAAACAACATCTTAACAGTGTCAAAACTAATAGGGCTCACTCTATTTAGGAATTCAGAGCCTAATATACAATCTTCTTTTATACTATCCAACCTATTCAAGGATAAAGCTTCTGTACATCCTTCTATTTAAATAGGAAAGTATACTACTCTACCCAAAAGTTGTATAGGGGTACCTTCTATAGCAACTCCTTGTTTTGAATCCTTCTCGCAATAGAATGAAGGGATTGCACTTCCTTTTGCTAAATTCATCTGACAACCTGAATCAATCATGCAATCTAACTTATAGGGCTTGAACTCTAGAGGACAAAAAGAAACTCGAATGTACATTTTAGGACCTGTGAAAAGTCCTAAGGAAGGTTCAAGGAAAAGAGCATTATCTTTTGAATCTTTCTTTTCTTGCTCGGGGATCTTAGGAGCTATGTCATATTGTCGGCACATCTCATCTTTGGAAGACTAATCTTTTTCTCTGACTATTACTTCAAGCATTCTTTTCAAATCTTCAATTTCCCTTACAAGATTCCTAAGGAAATTTTGTTTTTCTTTGATTTGCAGGTGAAGCAGATTTTCTTTATCTTTTCTAAACTTCTGCCTATGCTCATGCTCTGTAGGATAGTGCTTATATAAATATACAGGATTGTAGAATGCAGGATGATGGGAAGGAGAGAGTTTACCTTCTTTTGATTGCTTCTCTTTTCCTTTAAGTAACGACAATAGCTTTTTCTTTTCTTCCTTTAATTCTCCTCTGAGAATATACTCAAAAATAGGAATCGCTGATAGTTGTTGATCAATTGCAGCTAATCATTGTTGAGGAGATGGTTTTGTTGAGGCAGAAAACATATAACAAGAAAAATCAAAGTCTAGAGGTCCCTCACACCCCCTTAAATTTCATGGATCTTAATACCACCATAGAGTCTCTTTAGTTCTTCTTAATAAGGAAGATTCCTCTTACCATTAACTATTCCATACTATCGTGGTCATTTGTTGGACATTAAGAAAATTATCATATCTTATCTTATCTCAATGCATTGATAATATTCATTATTTCATATGAATTACACTCAAGCTCAATGTGTTCTACTTTGTTGTGTTGGTTTTATAGTATTTATGTTTAGTGATGCAATAGCTATTTGATATCCATATTGTTCCCATTTGTTCATAAAATGGGTTTATTTGGTAAGTCTAGCAGAAATATTTTCACGCAGAATAAAATATTTAACATAATGGATACCTAGACCAAGAAGCCTAGTTTGGAAGTGCAAATGCATACCTTCATCACTGCATTTTGACACTGAGACTAGCCCAGATATTCCACCTCTGTGCTGCTTTTGATAATCTCTCTGTGTTTTTTTCAAGTGATTTGTTTTGTTGAAATGTTGGATTTGGATTCAAATAAGTTATGTGTATTTTAGTGAAGTGTTAGAGTAAACAAGACTTTTCTCAATATTACTCTCATTAGCCAGGAGAGTTTCCTTTGGAATGGGAAAAATACTATAAAATAATTCTACACCCAACATTATTTAACAAATTGTCAAATTCATATCATTAGTTTATGTGCCCTTCTCATTAGGTTCTTATTTGCTTGTTGTTTGATCTATTTTTGTGCAAGCATATAAAGATTGTTCCTAAGCAGTTGAAGAGTATATTGAATTAAGATTGTCCCAAAGAATTTGAAGGGTATCTTAAATCTTTTGTCTATGAGTTGCAATTATTAGAACCTTAGTGCTGGTAGGAATAAAGTGTTAGGGTTTGGAAAAGTACAGTCATAAAGTACTTCAAAAGGGGTCATCTTGGATGTTGCATTGCAGAAGTGTTATACCATTATTTTCTTAGGGTTAACCATTTAATCTATTATGATTGTTTGTTGGTAGCTTAGTAATGAAAGTAACCTTCAAGGCACTTGTTCAAAACCTCTATTTGGCCATTTGTTTGTAGATGATAGGTAGAGCTTATAACTAATTGGGTGTTATGGAGATTAACTGCTATTTCTAGAAATCACTGGTGAATTTAGGATACTTTTCAAATACAATCACCTTAGGAAATTAATGATGGAAAACATTTTCAATTTGGCTAGATTTGAATTGGATTGAACTATATTTGCTAAATATACCAACAATAAGCAAGATGGCATCTTTTCCTTTGGATTTAGGAAATCTTGTAATATGAGATAATAAAATAAGATTATGTTATTAATATCTAAGGAATGGATCACAAATAGTTTAATCATTGATGAGACTTAAAGGGTACTAGCTCAATGGAAGAGCACATGCCTCATAGGAAAGAGTTTGGTGGTTCAATTCCTCCATACCCTATCTATACAAATCAATGAATATTCGCTTATAAAATGACTAAAAACGGCTAAATTAGTGACAAAAAATGAGAGATAGGTGACCAAAAAATGAGAGATAAACGACCCAAATTTGCATATAAACGTCCAAACGGTAGTTTTTGTGGTCAATTTCCGGTCTTTTATCACGCAATTAAAAATGTGGTCATATTTAGTTGCGCGATAAAAGACCGAAAATTAACCACCAATGATCGCCAAATCAAAAGTGGTCATTTATATGTGGATTTTGGTCTTTTTTTGGTCACTTATCTCTCATTTTGTACTAGTGGCCTGTCCACAAACAATCTCTTCCAAGAATAAAAGAGATGCCACCTCTGCCAATGAAGAGACCGAGCATTACTGATGTTGAAATGAAATGTGATGATAGGCGTCCTAAAGAGAAACTAAATCTAGGGGAGTGGGAATGTCCAACGTAAGTTTTCTATAGTTCATTAGGATATATTAATTCTATAGATAATTTAATTTTTTGTTTCTTAATTATGATTCCAACAATACAATTTTAGGAGTCATTTTCCAATATTTAGTGAAATTAGGGATATTTTTAATATTCCGTGAAAGGTCGTGCTATGTAACAAGTTCATTGAGTGAACCTCCCGTGTCCAATGCATAGAAATATGACTTGAAAGCAGTTGTTTCCTATTTGTGAAATACAAAAAATGTTTCTTGCATTAGACTTTGGGGAAGATCAATGGAAGTTGTGACAAGGTATTTTCTATTTGTATCAAGTAGTATTTTGGTCCCATGTATTGAAATAAGCACAATTAAGCCAACTACAAGTAACAACCAGTTGCATGATTGTTTACTGCTTAATGTAGGAAAAATCCATTGACTCTCTTGTGCTAGTAGAGGCAATGTTTACCCAAGAAGTTTAGAAGTTGCAAATTCTTAGATCACTGATGTAAAATTATATAATATAATATTCTATTTAAGGGTGTTAGCTCAATGGAAGAGCACATGCCTTATAGGCAGGAGGTTGGTGGTTCAATTCCTCGGTTCCCTATATATATAAAATGACTACAAACGACCAAAAAGATATAAATGACAACTACAAAAATGAGAGATAAGTGACCAAAAACCGACCAAAATTTGCATATAAACGACCAAATGGTGACCAATGGTAGCAAATTAGCAGTCATTTATCACGTGACCAAAAATGTGGTCATAGTTAACTTGGTTGTTTATAGCTTATCTTGTAATCATATATTTGGTCATTAATTTGGTAATATATTTGGTCATTAATTGGTCACGTGATAAATGACCGCTAATTTACTACCACTGGTCACCAACTCAAAAGTCGTCATTTATACGCGGATTTTGGTCATTTTTTTGTCATTTATCTCTCATTTTGTACTAGTGAATGAACATATTGAACAATTGATTTGAGACAAGACCAAGATTTGCTTAATGAAGTTTTATGTGGATCGTTTGAACAAGTTTCATACATGGCTTCCCGTTTATGAACCTAGCTAGGTACGATATTATTTTTTATTTTTAGGCATATTAAGCAGTTTTTGGTAGTTTCTAGGTGATATTTTAGGGGTTTTTTGATAAAAAAATATTTTCAATGCAATGAATACAATGATCCTTGGCCTTTACCAGCATTCCAGATCATATACTGAGTCAATGACTACATTTTCCATTTTTGTTTCTTATCTGGCCATAATTTGATCTCAACACACCATTTTAGAAGAATATTTAATTGTGTAGAATCCATGTGATCGTTAAATCTTATAGGGCTCTTGGTGCACAAAGATCTACCATTTTTCATAGTGTATAAAGTCTCGTGTGTGTGTGAAGATTTTTTATTTATTGTTCTTAAAGGGCCCTTGGGTTTTTCTATCACACTATATTCCGAGTCATGATCTCCGGGATGGCTGGAAAAGGTAGTTGTATAAGGAGGCCAAATATCCATTAGGGAGGCTGGATGGTTCCCTAGAGTTAAATACCTAGATAGAGTTCTCACTCTTTCTCTGATGGTGTAAAGGCAGGCCTAGCCAACAGCCCAATAGACCAGAGGACCTTCCTTCCAATAAGAAAGTTAATCCCGTCCCTGTTATAACCTCGTGCCATAATAGAGTTTAGTTGTCTCCAGATATTTCCTACCAACCTCATTCATTATGTGGGTTGGACTAACTTCCTCAACCTAAAGAAATGAAATCTCTTGCAGCTTCAATCCCTTGGTTGGATTAACGTCGCCCAAAAAACATGCAGGCATAAAACCTTTCTTCTAATGAGTCTCGGGTTCTGCGTGCATGTATTGGCACGGGTTAGTTATTCTACATGAATAATTTGTGGACCTTGCTGCAGTCCCAATATTAAGGATAATAGAGTGGGGTTGGACAAAAAATAAGTCCCTCTTCAATAAAACGTCCTGATCTGGACTACCACTTGTAATCTGAGGCATTTCGTGCAAGAGAGCAAAAAAGGATAGTTTCATTATTATGTGCGGAGTGCAGGAAACCTTGTTGCAATGTTTCCAAGAGCACACAGCAGGTCTAGCAGGGCACCTCCCTTTGGGGGCACGTTGAGGAGGCGATTGCATCATGGGGGAGTGAAAGGAAGAAAATTAGAGTTCTTTGATTCAATGGGTTATGATGGATCAAATGAACCCCTTATATAGCATAGAGTATCCAGTAGCTCCCATGGTGGCTTAGATGTAAGTGCAATATCATATTGATAGCTCTCTCACAGAAGAAATATGGGTTTCAGTTTCAAAATATATTTCTGAAGAATATCAATTTTGTGTTGTCCTAATAAATCTCGATTTGCTTCTCATAAGCATACCATCCTATCTCAGGAGTTTCATGAGGAAAATCAATGCTTGGAAATAAAGAAAAATAATGGAATGTAATGTAATATAACCATGTAAAAATGGGTATATATATGCCCATAGAAAATTACTTTTAGTGTTCATGATAGTCATAGTTTATTACAAATACAACAAACTGGTGGAGATATATCTCCTAATTCATTTTCTTCCATACTATGTATAGAATCAACTGTTTATGATACCTTATTATTAGAATTATGTTTTGTAAATGCCATACTAAATATTATGCTTCTGAAGTTCAAAGATTGACACTTTTTTTTATCTGTAGTTTGATGAAGATGGAGGCTATTGGAGGTAAAGGTGGGTGAATCTAGAGCTAGCTCGATAATGGAATTTATCTCAATTGTTAGCACAATGGAGTCAATGCGTCATTAAGTGCTTATCGTTCTTGGATCACATCTATTTGTCCATTATGATCATATTGAGGTGCAACTTTTTTGTAATTTTCAGTTTCTCTGTATCTATCGAATTTCTTTGGGTTAAAGCCATTTCTAAGAGATTATTCAAACATGCCATCCAAATAAGGGTGTTTTCATAAAAAGGTAAGGATATTTGTATCAGTTTCTCAGGAGTGCACATGTGACTTTTTGAAATTTTGCAGTAAAAGATCATCTTTGTTAGGATATTTCAATACTCCATCCTTGTCCTACCTAGTATTATTTATTTTTCCTAGTTGTTGATGATGTCATTTTCCACCTAGTGGTGTGCAGATGTCATCCAGGATCCATCTACCACCTTCTGATCCCTACATGCATCATTTTAGGACCACTTCAGTCTGTTCCCTATTTTATAGGAACCTACTGAGTGTTCTGGTACAGTCCACCTGAGTTACCTGACTCTTGTGGGGGGTTAGAGCTCCAGATGCCACTGATTGTGGCCTCATGCACCCTTTTATGACTGGTATGCATGAAAGACTCACTATTGTGCCCTCTTTAGTCAGTTAACTGATTGTGACTTCGGTCAGCTGAGTTTAGGTTCAGTTCAGTTGACTTTAAGTCTTCCAGAGCACTCTAGTAGTGATAATCCCTATGCTAGACCAACTGAGGTTCGAATTCTCCTGCATGATTCAAATTCTCTCCATTGTATTATCATTGTTCATTATACTGATAATTGAGTAGTGTGACATTAGTCTACTCCTATCTGAGTTTTGCTGCACATTATTATTCTGCTCTTTTTTACTGCAGTTTTCACTCTTATTCTAATTTTCTGCTCATTCTTTCTTTGTGAGGTATCCTCATCTCTTTAGATCTGTTGTGACAAAGAATTTCACATGGTATCAAATCCATTTGAGCGAATAGGTTGAGCAACTGCTTTCGGTAGTGCACCAGAAGCCTCTGGATTTCCACAGCAAATCCTGGTGCCATTGCATTGAATTCATTGAAGAAATCCAATGAGGTCTAGCCAGGTGTGAAGAATCTAGATAAAAGTGCCCACTGTCCTAAAGAAGTGCTCGGTAGTAGTATACCTCCATTATTGAGAGTTTTTTGCAGGTTATTTGAAGTTTTTGAGGGCAACAACAGTTGCAGTAGTTGTAGCAGTTTTCTGCAGTTGCAACAGTTTTCTACAGTTGCATCAGTTATGTTGCAGTAGTAGTAGTAGATATTTTCCATTGTTTTTGCAGGTATTCTACAACAACTTCCATGTATCTAAAGGAATTCCTCCTCTCTCTCCATTCAACTATGATGAGTGGAAACCAAAGATGATAGCATATCTGAAGAGACAAGGTCTTTTTGATATGTGTATTGGTGATATGAGAGATTTTGATTCCTACGAAGAAGAGAATGATTGGCTAAATGAATGTGACAAATCCTTTGGGGCAATGTGTATTGCTATGTCTCCTAGTATGCGCTACCTCATGGAAACTACTGAATATCCAAGTGATCTATGGGTCCAACTGGACAAAGCATTTGGCAAGCAGAATGAAGCTATTCGTGCAAATTATTTGGAGAACAAGCCCAGTGATACCTCCTTAAGTGTTCTCTCTAATTATGTCTCGGCCTCAATCATATCTCATGATGAAGTTGTTCAAGATGAAGAAAAAACTATAGATTTAACACTCATGTTCTCAATGTCTCCTATTTCTAATTATGAGCAAGATAAGCCAGTTCATACTCTAGAATCTGAAGAGGTTCTTAAATCATCTCTTTCACATGAGTCTGTTGGTGTGCAAAATGATGATCTATTGAATGTTTTGGAGGTAATGCATTCGCCCTCCTTGTGTCAAAAATTACGATCTAGCTAAACTAGCTTACCTATCTAAGCAACAATAACATATCAACATGAACACAAAGAAACCAAGAAAAGGAGAACACCAAATATACGTGGTTCACCAAATTGGGATACGTCCACGAGAAGGGTTGCATCTTCAATTAATATGAAAAAGGTCTCAAAGATTACATGGCATCCTCACATATGCATCACACCAATCTCCATCATACAATGTGTGTACAAATGACATACACAACATGTGATGTGTGATGAATTACAATCAACACATACCCAAAAGGGTCTCCTTCAACTCTCTTATATACCAAGAGGTTTGGATTACAGTACATCCCATAAAACACGTGGGATAAATGAATTCCTCCTCTTTATATAGAGAATGGTTACAAAGGATATAATTACAATGATGCATGTGGGATAACTCTATTTTATAACATTAGATTTATTTTATGCCTTTAAATGATATTTTACCTATATATTACATAAGTCATCATTATATATTCTAACACTCTCCCTTAATGATGACTGGGTGAAAGATTACAAATGTAAGGAAGGTGGAAACACCCCAACATCCCCCATGATGACAAATTCCAGAATTCTCCATAAGATGTGAATAAAACACACTTTTCCTCATGGATTTGATGAAGACAAGACCCGCTTCTCACTGAATCATGAAAGTGCACACGAACCAGGTTATGCAATGAAACAAACATGTGATGCAATCCACCAACAAGATGCCCAGATCTAAAGAGAAGCCATCATGGCTACTAGATCCACAAGATGCCTAGATCACCACAAGAATAATCACAACCATAACTGATAGCTGAAGAACTTTGATATAACATCCACACCAATGTACAGATACCTTCTAACGACTGATACAACAAAACATGTGGCTAAGAACACCACAATAGTGTACAAAATACCGAGATGTCCAATACGCATGTAGACAACAAACATTCTTCCAATCAAGGTGCAATATATGTAGAAGACCTCAATTATCGAAGAAACAAGACCCCAATGGTCTATACATCGAAAATGATATCATACAGATGAACATCAGGACTTTAACAATAGAAGATGGATGTCCATCATACAACATTACTGAAATATGATAGATCATGATAAAATTCGACATTACGTTCCTTCTTAAGAGGAACCAGAGATCCACAACCAACATAAGCTTAAACAAGGAAGGAATAACATAAGCAAGCTATACCACAACATGGATAACAAACTTGCACAAAGGAACTTCCAAGAATAAAGCATATAAAAAAACATGATAAGACCAAAAGACATGAGATATGATAAAATGGCATTGCTCAAGAACATATAAATAAATAATGTCGATTCTATGCAAGACCATATAAATTTGAGCAAAAGATTATAAAAAAAGGACAGGATAAGTTATGATAAAGGAGAGATGAGCATAAACATGAGTGAGCATAATAGATACCAATAGATACCAAGATAGAATAATGAGCCAAGATTTCACTTAAATATATGAAAATTTAGTCATAAAGCAACTAATCTTAAGCATAGGTGCATTTCTTATTAGTATGATTTTAATATGCAAGAGATGAATGCCGTGAAAATGTCAATGCTTCCATATAGGAACATTAGAGACAAGTAGGAACAAGATAACCTCTGCAATCATAAGAATAGAAATCCCATTGCAACAAGAACAAGGTGTTCATGATAAATATTTCAAGATTATAAGATTGGCCAAAGCCATATAAATATTGAGTAAAAGATGATCGAAATAAACATGACATGATATATATGAAAATAAATAAAAAGTTTAATATGATCAACATATAGCAAATTATGATCAACACATGATATCACTTATAACAAATTATGAAAGGACAAGTCACTAATGGTCTTAATCATGGGTTCATTTCTTGTTAACACTATGTAAATATGCAAGAGATAAAATGCCCTGGAAATGTCAATGCTTCCATATAGGAATGTTAGAGACAAATAGCACATGTCAATGCTTCCGTATAGGAATGTTAGAGACAAATAACAGAGGAACAAGATACAATCTCTGCAATACATGAAAAAGAAACTATATCCCAATTAAAGAACTTATGACAAGCCAAAAAATATGATATCACATAGATTCAAAATATTGACTTTACTCAAGAATTTTAATTAGCAAGAGCATATAATGATCATAAAGATATTACTTATAAAAACAATGAAATTGCTTTTACACAAAGGTCAGCAATAACATATAAATAAAGCAAATAATGATTAAAAGATAACACAAATAAAAGATTCATTATCATGATTAGAAGAGTGAGACCAAAATAATATCATTTATAGATATGAAAATTTAGTCATTAAACAACTAAGTCCTAAGCATAGGTTCATTTATTGATGTCACCATTACCATACTAGAGATCCATGCTCCTGAAAAAGTCAAAACATCTTCCACACAAAGAAGGTTAGAGACATAAGAACATGACAACCTCTGTAAATACGATGAATCATAACAATAATCCTAATGCAAAAAGATCAAGAAGCTCACGACAAGAATTTCAAGATAAGAGATGAAACTTTTCCAGGATAAAAAACATAAACTTTACCTACAACCCTTAGAAAAGGTCACCAAATAAAGTCACTCGCGGGTTATGCACAGAGAAGTCGCGGGTTCACGGGTCTGTAAAGGATAAAGCCGCAGTTCTGATCGAAAATTTGTGGGTCTCTGTACAATAAGGGCGCAGTTATGCCGAAGCACTCGCGGGTCCCTGTACAGTGAATTCACGGTTATACGGAAGTAAACGCGAGTTCGCAGTAGAACAGTCGCAAGTATGTTGTAGCAAACGTGGGTCTGTACAGTGAAAGTTGTGGGTCTGCAGTATACTAGCGAGTTCGCAGTAGGGAAAGTCGCGGTTACCCACGCTGTCTACGAAGCAAAAGTCACGAACGTCAAGTTTTAGGCCGAAAACAATGTCGAATCTGTCGAACACAGAAACCTGCACAAAGTCCACCAAACTTGGACCAAAAAAACTGATATGATAACCGGAAGAGAGATCTCCTTGAGGAGAAGCCAAAAAACATATAGAACTGTAAAAATAACATCAAGAAACCCTTGAAAAAAGTTCTGCAAAAATCTACACAACAAGGTCAGGGTTAGAAGAAAAAACTGCAGAAACATGCCTAGATCTGAAGAGAAGCCTAATGGCTACCAGATAGAAAAAAAAATATACAAGAAATAAACAATGCCCAAATGATAATAGTTATTGATGAAAGCTATAGAAGGTGCTAGATCATAGCAACTAGCTCTGATACCATGTCAGAAATTACGATCTAGCTAAACTAGCTTACCTATCTAAGCAACAATAACATATCAACATGAACACAAAGAGACCAAGAAAAGGAGAACACTAGATATACGTACCAAATTGGGCTACGTCCACGGGAAGGGTTACATCTTCCATTAATATGAAAAATATCTCAAAGATTACATGGCATCCTCACATATGCATCACACCAAGCTCCATCATACAATGTGTGTACACATTACATACACAACATGTGATGTGTGATGAATTACAATCAACACATACCCAAAAGGGTCTCCTTCACCTCTCTTATATACCAAGAGGTTTGGATTACAATACATCCCATAACACATGTGGGGTAAATGAATTTCCTCCTCTTTATATAGAGAATGGTTACAAAGGATATAATTACAATGATGCATGTGGGATAACTCTATTTTATAACATTAGATTTATTTTATGTCTTTAAATGATATTTTACCAATATATCACATAGGTCATCATTATATATTCTAACACCTTGATTACATGCCTTCTATGTACTTCTATTCGATCATTGGCACATATTCTCAGAGTTTCATTCAAATATGGAGGAAATTACCATTCGCTTGGGTTCAAGTCTCAGGCATATTTTATTTTTGATCTCACCCCTGCTGGTTCAAAGGAGATCACAAGAAACCATCTATCAATTCTTGGAGCTAATTTGAATTCCAAGCCACCACCATCATGCCATAGTTCATTTGGTTATGATATCACCAATGTTGGTTCAAAGGAGATATCAAAGAACTATCTACACATTCATGGAGTTGAAACTACATCAGCTGGTTTGAATCACAGGTTCCAAGATGATCTTCATATCTTTGGATTTGTTCTCACCATGTTCGGTCTGAAGAGCAAGTTCAAAAAGCCTCCATATTCGCTTGCATCCACTGAAGGAGAATACAAGCACATGTTTTTGGAGCATGATCCACTTCTTCCCAAGAGGAAGATACCTCCAGACATATGATCAAGCATCACACCTACTTGAGTTTGGAGCAATTAATCTTTTGGTGTGTTTCAGTCCAATTTGAGGGGGGGGGGGTTTCCCATGAGGTTTTCCCCATTTCCTTGGTTCATGGAATGATCTTTATTTTTTATCATTTATTTGATTGTATGGGTGACCTTTGGTCTCAGTAAACAGGTCCCAGGATGCAAAAGTATGGATTAAGGGGGGGTGTTAGGATATTTCAACACTCCATCCTTGTTCTACCTAGCATTATTTATTTTTCCTAGTTGTTGATGATGTCATTTTCCCCCTAATGGTGTGCAGATGTCATCCAGGATCCATCTACCACCTTTTGAGCCTTGCATGCATCATTTTAGGAGCACTTCAGTCATTTCCCTATTTTATAGGAACCTATTGAGTGTTTCGGTGCAGTCCACCTAAGTTACCTGACTCTTGTGGGGGGTTAGAGCTCCGGATGCCACTGATTGTGGCCTCATGCACCATTTTATGACTGGCATGCATTGCAGACTCACTATTGCGCCCTCCTTAGTCAGTTAAGTGATTGTGACTTCAGTTAGCTGAGTTTAGGTTCAGTTTAGTTGATTTTGAGTCTTCTGGAGCACTCTATTGGTGATAATCCGTATGCTAGACCAATTGAGGTTCAAATTATCCTGCATGATTCGAATTCTCGCCATTGTATTATCATTGTTCATTATACTGATAATTGAGTAGTGTGACATTATTCTGCTCCTATCTGAGTTCTGTTGCACATTATTCTTCTGCTATTTTTTACTGCAGTTTTCACTCTTATTCTAATTTTCTGCTCATTCTTTCTTTGTGATGTATCCTCAGCTCTTTAGATCTACCGTGACATATAATTTCACAATCTTAGAGGCTAGATTTTACCTACAAAAATTCCAAATTATCTTCTGAAAAAGATTCCCTCCTTGTATATTATAGTTAAAAGTTGCTAATAACAATGCATACATTTTACGTTTACCATTTTTGTTTTGTGTTGAATAGTGAACCATTTATCTCAGGCATCAAATCAGACATGAGAAATTATTTTTTACGATATTGCAAAATTAGTTCAAGGAAAACATACCAGAATTATTTGCTCAGAAGAATCTTGCTGCATTTACATGTTCACTCTTTATTGTTCACTTCAGAGATAATTAACCATTTGTAGTTGTGAAAGAGTTGATGCGAGAAATAGAAATTTCACGATGGAGGAATGGTGAGATAACAAAAAATTATCATCTTTTCATGGGGAGTGCTAGAATCAAAGGTGGCTTTTCGAGTACTAAATACTAAGCAAAACCCAATGTTGGAGCTGCATAATATTTTAAATATCTAGTAGCAAGACTATCTCTTCAAATACATTATGTTATAACTGATATGAAATCAGGAACACTTCTACCTCACATTTGAGGAGTGACCCTAGAAAGACAGAACTGGAAATTGAACCGTGTGCCAGTCTATTGTAATCACATTCGTTTTTTGTTTGTTTATTTTTTTTCAATTTTATTTTTAAATTTTGAAAATTTATTTGTTTCACACCATTCTAAAATGCAGCAAGAAAAGGTCCAATATACCACCCAACATCTACAAAATGTCATGAATTTGCTCCTAACTATTGCACATTTTAGTCATTTCTCAGGTTGCTTGCATTGCATAGCTTCTCTTGTTTCCGAACTTAGGCCACAAGCATTTGCTTAGCTTCCTCACATTATTAAATATATCCTTAAGAAGGCATGGCATGTTTGATCATCTTCTTATAAAGAAGCAACAGTGTCTAAGATGACAGACATTGAAGAGAGCACAACTATTAGGGGAGCTTTTTTTATCTTTGTTCTAAGTGTTTTAGAAGCAGGTCTGCAAAAGATGGTCGGGTTTTTGAATCCATACTTGGAAGAAATTGTTGCTCTTTTAGTAAGGTAGGGTTAAGAAAAATTATAGGCCAGCACCATTGAATGGAGATAATATGGACCCCAAAATCAATCCCAAATTATTATTTCCAGTGATGCCTTATCATAAAGCACGTCTAGCTTATGGTCCTAAGCTATCACCATATAAGGTGGAGCAATCAAAGAATGGCCAACTGTCTACTCAAAATATCCGTCGGGCATATCACCTAGTTCATACAACAAAGCTGACACAGGTTAGAGAACAACACAATAGTGTTGCTGCAACCATTGTTAGAGATGAAGAGGAGGTTGATGCAAAATTTAAAAGAGAGGTGATTTTTCACATGACATTTGTAATGTAGTATGTGAGACAATTATGATCAAAGTAGGTCAATTATTTTTAACTAAAACTCATTAGCTCCCTTGCATTTATCATTTGTCTTGATTTGCGGCTACATTGTTGTGTAAAAATATCATGGGAAATAGTAGGAATTAATTGTGACTGAAAATAATAAGTAATTCATAAGGAGCATGTGATTGTAGTTTGGGTGTTTCTCTTCTTTATTTTCAAGGAAAAAAATAACTGGGAGGAATTCAAACTTAAGTTGAAGAATATACTCAAAGAAAAATCAGATATTTTCAATTGTGATGAACCAGAAGGGGATAAGGTACAATTTACAATTTCTATATTGAAGGAATTCAATTGACAGTGTTATGTTTTGATTTACCAATGAACTGTAACCATTCTATATACTTAAACATTGAATATGTAAATTCTATAACTTCCATGTGAAGGTGTCTGCAACAATTTGTGTTTTGTGCTTGTCTAGTCTTGTGTGATGTGTATACATATTTGTTGAGCCCGTGTCTTTCTTTGCAAGTTAGACTAGGAGAGCCTAGGTGGAAAGAAAGGACTCCTAAATTTTTTACAAGATGAAATATTATGCCATTTATTGAGGCTTTTCGTAAGCTTGTCTATTGTGTTGGTGTGTTTGCTTTGACACATGCCCTTCTTTTGAGTTTTAAGGGATTTACACCACTCGATAAAATTGCATTTTCATGCAAAATTCATTATTAGACTAACTGCACTTTGCACTTATAGATTTTGTAGGCCCATAAATTTTTTGTTTTGTCCATGTGATCCTTGTACATGTTTTAGGTGTTGTTGGTTAGCAGGTGATCAACAATGTTATCTAGATGTCAATTATATAAGCAAATCTTGTTATATCATGTTTGCCCCTTTTGCAAACTTGTAAATGATTTTTTTCATGCATGAAAAAGGTTCCCTAGCAACAAAGCTATTTCTTGTTAGTGCAATATTAAATATGATGTACTGTTTTCAAATTTTGTTCACTATAGAAAACCAAGCCAACACAACACAATGTCTGAGAAATTTGATGATTAGGTTTGACACCCAATATTCTAGCATGCTACAATGCTAAGGTATATTTCTTCTCTTTTGTTTGTAATAAATTTCAAGCCCAATTGATCTGTATGGGTTTTGGAACATAATATGAACTAGTATTGTTTTGGACTGGCCTTGGAAGAGAATATTAAGGAAAAGTTATCACAGTTTTGTCATGTTCCAATAAGTGATACTTGTACATTTTCATAAGGAAACATTGAAATATCTTTAAAGCCTATGCATGCCATTGGATACTCAGGAGTTGATTTTCTTTTACTGTTACAGGCTGAGAACATTCTCACTATATATGATGATTCAAACATTTGGTATGTCCCTCTACAACTAAGGGTGAGCGGATAGAAGATATTATTACAATATTATTAGGTGTTGGTTGTGTATTTTTTAATAAGATAAACATTGGTAGTTTATCATGTTAGCCAATAGAAAAAGTTTCACTCCATATATTCATCACGTTCTTTCTCTTAGTTGTATCTTATCCTCCATCAATGTCTTCTAGAATTCTTGGAGCTTCATATCTATGTATAATAAAATCATGCGACATTAACATGTGTTGGCAATGAAGTGTTTACATTTACCTTTTAGACTTATGATAAATTCTGACTTATTCCTTTTTAAATAAATGGTAATTTCTACATAGGATAGCATGCCTTTTTTGTGCAATGTGTTTTTTAAGATTTTGTTATTATGTACTCATTAGGCAAGCCCATATTTAGATTCTTACTAATCATATTTGGTGGTAAATGGGTACAACAGGAACAAAAGGCTCATGAAGCAATCTTGAAAGAGATGAACCTTTTAAGGTGAATACTCACTTTATATTTTCCCTAAAGTTTTGGATCATTCCGCTCTTCCTGGACTTCTTAGACATTCTATTTAATTGATGTTGAGTTGTGAGGGAGGAATTCAACAAAAATGTTGATAATAAAGAGGAAATTTGGGAAAATATGTTGATGAGAAAACTAAAATCAAAGAAAAACATGTACAATTTTTATTACATGAGTCAGGATTTTTTCGAACTTTTCAGCATGCCAATAAGCAATTTGATTAACATGCATCCTAACACCAATTATCAATGTGGATAGGTCTCATTTACAAAATTTTTATTTTAACTACTTGAACATCTTATGCACTTGATAATTATGATGGTCGCAATTTTGATGGTTGAGATGGCCAATTTATTACCAGGAATTGGTAAACATCATAATAAATAGTCAGCTTCATGGAAGACAATAACGTTTGTTATGGAAGATAATAAGGTTTGTTGGGAGTTAAGGAAATCATTGTATATCTATTTTGATGTTTTTTAAACTTGATGGATGTATAAGTTATATTCAACTAAACTTATTTTTTTAGTGTTAACTTTGATTCTTCTATTTAAGGGTGCTAGCTCAATGGAAGAGCATTTGCCTGAAAGGCAGGAGGTTGGTGGTTCGATTCCCCTGTGCCCTATCTACATAAATCTATGACTAATAAACAACAATCAATGACTAAATAAATGACCAGTTAACAACAATCAATGACTAAATAAATGACCAGGTAATTGCACTTAATGACTAACTAAATGACCAATTAACAGTAATCAATGACTAAATAAATGATTAGTTAACAACAATCAATCACTAAATAAATGCCCAGTTAACAACAATTAATGACTAACACAATGACTAAATATACTACTAAACTGACCAATCACAATAACCAATAAATGACTAAATTTTTTTAGTTGCGTATTTAGTCGTCAGATAAATAACTAGCAATTAACTACTAATAGTCATGTGACTAATGTTAGTCATTTATATGCAATTTTAGTATTTTTTTAGTCATATATCACACTTTTTCTGCTAGTGTAAGTTACTGAGCCACAAACTGAGTATTTTCTTCTTGATATCTTCAATCTACTGAGGAAAATGACGGCTACAAAGATGTTGTTCAAAAAATTGAAGCCTAATGGAGGCATGCAACACTTTCTGGCAAAGAAAAATGATTGCTCCATGGTGCAAACCTGTTATTCGAAAAACTGATGGCTTATGAAGGCATATGGTTGAAATGCCTCACATATTGAAATAGGTTTAGGATTTTTTTTTTCATTTAATGTTTATTTTTTTTCTCAAGCAACAAAGGAAATAAGAAACTAACCAAACTATTATAGAAAGTTAGAAGCGGAATGATGGTTGTTGAGAGATGCCCTTAAGAAACAATCTATTTCTCGAGAAACAATTTTGTGGTCTTAGAAACCCTTAGGAAATGGTATGTTTCTTGAGAAATCACTTTAGTCTTGGTAATGGAAATGGTCATAGAAAACTCCTTTTCCATTTCTATACCATTTTATGACAGGAACTCCCATCCATTTCTGTTAATAGAGTTTCACAGAGGTCTGTTACAGTGTTCTTATACAACTCATAGACTTTAAACTAATCCCACATTGTTCAATATGTAGAGGATTCTTGTGGTGAAGAGATGAGACAAGGATTCAATTCATTGTGCCACTTTGAATAATAACACACAATAACATTAACACATGAAATGCATTATGGACAATGGACACATGCATGAAATGTTACATCATTGCAACAAGTATAGACACTAAAATATATATGCACCAATAAACCAGTCTGGGTTGTGCATATTACTCATTAATGGATGATCATTCAACTCAAAGAGAATCGTGTACTTACACTGCAGAAATTTCCATTCATCAGGGATTAGTAGACTCAGGGTATCATTCAGGTATGTGGGTTTCCTTTAATCAATTTATATACAAGCTTTCTGAGGTAAATCGTTATGTCCTCAATGCTAATTCACCTTGCCAATTCACCTTGCTTGCATAATGATTTCTATGATATTAGTAGCAAGTTGAGTTTGGAATGGAAACAACCATACTGGAAATCCCACGTAGCCATATATACAAATTGTTATGCTAATTAGGTTGGATGAAATTCGTGTCTTTGATCTTATAAGTCTCCAAATGAAAGAGCGAGGCAAACACATTGATTTTCCTTGGCCCTGGGTTTCCCACCAAGTTCATCAATTAGATTCTCGATCTAAAATAGCCAACACGTCATAACAATCGGCTAAGTTTTAGCAAGAATCGTTCAAACCCAATCATTGCGTGCTTTGGATCTTTTTAGCACTGAACATAACTTCCACATGTTCTTAGAATCATGCACCTCGGTCCCTTATTGTTATCGTGTGCATTTCAAAATTGATCCAAGAAAACCTTATTTGCCTTACCTTTTAGCGTTACACAAGCGATAATCCTTATGGTCTAGTGACACATGGGAACCACTTAGCATTAGCATTATTAATAACTACATTTATAACATAGTTGAACAAACCTATGGAGTCCTCAGAATATCAACCTTTAGGCCATTTTTTAGGAGGTAGAGCGTATTATGCACCTTTTTCATCATATCTCCTTCCAACACGTGCATAGGGAAAGGAACACCATGGCTGATCAACTATCTAAAATTGGGCTGCAATATGAGATTGGCACGTGGGAACAATGGGAATACAATGATGATACTACTACAGAGGACGACCCAGGATCGTTTCCATTTTGAATGGGGCACAATCAACTCTTTATTTATGTAATCATATATTTGATTTTTTCCAAGGATTGATAAATAGATATAACAGAACTGTAAGTAAAGGAAATATTAAAATAATAGATTGGAAGAACTAGAAGACACTACTTTTGAAGAAGCCTATTTATGGGCTATGTAAAATGTGTTTTCTTAATTAAAGAATGTGCGAATTTTTTTCTGTGGAAAAGAAACATAGTTGAACAAAACCCTTTTATGGTAATACAAGTTTATATACGCTTTTATTACTAAGCTTTTAATTTAGATTCAAAAAATTGAAGGCATGATAAATCAGTTGAAGTCCCATGGATTTGAAAGAAGCCTCACGGTGACTAAAGTAAAATTGATGAACCCTCTCTCTAGAAAGTGAAGTGTACTGCCCCTCTATCTACTATATTCTATCCCATAGTCCAAATCCACACAAGGTAGATCATCTTTGTGTACAAAATATGATGTTGTGTAAAGATCGAGAATGGAATAAGCTACAAGTTCAAACCCATATATAATGCTTCTTTTATTTTCATTGGTACTTCTTGTTATTCCTTCAACAAATCAATCATCATATCTTTGGCATCCCCATCTAGCAATCCTTCTGATTCCAAGTCTCTCCCAGGATTCTCTGTAATCACTTGTTATCCCTTGCAAAAAAAGGAATCCAAATGATATTTTTGAATTGGCATCCTCTTATCAAGTTGAGGCTAATGCTTTTAGATTTAGCATTATGGGGGTACCATTAGCACCATTCAATATGTTTACCTTCAGATATGCAACTGCGAATGGGGTATCTATTCCACCAAAGTCACCTAGGATTTGCACTAGGCCCCAACTGTTGTTGTGCATCCACAAGTGCGAGCACAAAAACTAGCATGTCACTTGATGAAACTTGTTGGTGGAGGCTATATTAGCTACCCTCTTTACATGTGTCACCAATCCCAACCAATAATACTTATCCTCGATCAATGCCTCAATTTATGTTAAATAATCCTACTTTTCCAAAAATACACAATCACTGCAATGCATGTATCATCATGTTGGAAGAACGTGTATTCAACTACCCACCACTCCTAGCAAGGATTATAGAGTGAGCTAATCTTTTAGCAAAACTAGCCTCTTTTCGACTACAAGAATATTTCCACAATGCACAATGCCAATAATGTAATCGCTAATAATGTGAATAATCTAATGTTTTGAGAATATTGTATCAACTCTCACATTTTTGCTTTTAGTTTGTGATTCTCCTTCCAATAGTCTATTTTGCCTCCACCTTCTTCATCTCCCGCCTTCCCCGTCAATACAATATTCTTTTATTGCACCCCAAGGTGCAATTGCTAGTTTAATAATTTAGAGATGTTTTAAATTAAATAGTTGTATATAGTCCAAAGTTAAAGCTAAAGTTTTACATAAAACAATTGGATAATAAATAAGAAATGGGTAAGAAAATGCTATTGTCATTTGGAAATATCAAATTTATATTAAATACTTAATGTTGAAGGTATTAAATGTGTAGTAGTTTCTCAATATTTTACAAAATTTGAACTACCAACCAAAAATGTGTATGTGTCA
This sequence comes from Larix kaempferi, assembly GCA_027924585.1. NCBI lineage: Eukaryota > Viridiplantae > Streptophyta > Pinopsida > Pinales > Pinaceae > Larix > Larix kaempferi. Next base: position 3,479,555 of record BSBM01000223.1, on the reverse strand, counting down.
CCACTCACTACTTGTCAATAAAAATTATACATAGAGTAGAATAAAGGTTAAAAATACAATAGAAACATGGAATAAAATCTCCCTATAGTAAAAACAATTATTACTTTATTTAGTAAGTTTAATAGCAACTTACATAGAAATCTACCCTCTATGTTACTCAACATGTAAACTTAGTTAAAGTTATACATAAACATAATTCAAACTTTCGTGTTAGATTTCTTAGGATGGAGTATATTAATATCTATAGTCTTTATTTTCGAATTAGAACAAAAGTATCAAATTAAACCACAATTTAATTACAAATTTAAATAATGTGGTTATCTTTCTTGATAATGGTATATTCTTGCCCACAGGGTGTAGAATAGACGATGAATGGATGTATTGTTAAGGCACTCCTTGTGTTAAGTCACTGGTTTGAAACTCCATGGGTACTAGCTTACAAAAAAACGATATTGGTATATTCTTGTTTTTTGTAAGCTGCATAGTAAAATTATATTATGGTACAAAAAAAGTTACAGTCTTCATGAGAGTCTGAATATAGCTTTCTAAAGCTTCTCATGGAACCAGTATTACAAAAAAAGACTATGTTGACAAGCCCAATGACATAAACTTCATTACAATCAATCAGGAAAGACAGAAACATAGTAGGATTGTAGATATAGACTAGACAGAAACAGACTAAACATAAAAGCTGACCGCAAAAACCAGGAGAGCTGTGCTCGAACCGAACCATATAAGGAGCTAGCTTCTACATTCTTGGAGTCATGATTGTCTTCAGAAATGAGGCAAGGGCCAAAGAAGTCGTCCTCTCATTGCTGCTTCGGGAGATTGATAGGCAGTGGTTCATCGTTTCGAGGGAGAACCATCTCTTCGTCCACCTTCCGAGTGCACTTGTACTGCAGAACCTCAATGGTAGAGGGGATAGGGAAGGGTATCGCAGGAGGGGAAGCACCCCGCACCGCCACTGCTTCCGCTGGAGAGTTAGGACCGGAGTTGTGGCTGCGAGCAGGAACGACACCATCAGAGGCGGTGATGCCCTTGTAGTCATGGAGGGAGCTGCCAGTGGCCTGAGTAGCCATGGCAATGGCAACACCCTCAGTATGAACTGTTAACACCTCCCCAACATTGGTGATAGGATCCACGGGACCATAACCAATCGGAGGAGCAGTGTGAGGAAACAGAGAGTAGCGACGACCAATTAGACTGGCATCCAGATCCATGAGCACCCCGTCCAGATGAGCCATGTTGGCCCTGGTATCCATAATGGTGACCTTGGCCATATTCCAGTTGGTGAGAATCTCCTCCACCAGGGTGCCAATCATGTTTTTCAAAAGCCAATAATAATTCACTTGGGTACCTTGGATGCCATAGGCAAGAATTTCTGCTACACTGCACAACTCCCAATCATCAACCATACGACGAACATGCATGGAAACATTGTCTTTATAGCCGATATTAGTGGGGTGCTCCTTCTCGGCTGCAGACGTCGATTTACTAGAGCCATGTCCAGAGCCTCGCTTGGAAGTTCCACGCGTGTGCTTCATGGCGGTATCAATAACGTCACAGGATGACTGAACAGGAGCTGAGCTTTCAGCTGTGGATGTAGACAGAGAATGGCAGCGGCGGGTTATGACAACAGGAGCGTGGATAGGGATCCTCATAACAATGGAGGCTTCGCTAGAAGGAGGAGATGTCACACGAGAGAGATTAATGGTGGAGGTGAACCATAGTGGGTGAAGGGACATAGGAACCAGGGCTAACATTAATGCCACCCACCAGGCCATGTGGGTGATAAAACTAGGAGCATGCGAGATGGGCAGGTGGAGAAGGGTCAAGTCCTCCATTAAAGCGGATGTCTTGGGGGATGCACGGCACGGGCGCTGATGCTAGGTGGAGGCACTGTGTTGCCAGGTGGGTAGGTATCTAGTCCCGCAATCACGCTAGTTGTCAGGGTGTCACTTGCATCACAGTTGGCAGTCAGGGTGTCACCCGCATCCGAGAGATATTGGTATATTCTTATTCTTAATAGTATCCACTAATAAAATTTAATGAGTTAACAACCTTGCATTTAAAAACTATATATTTATTTATTTATTGACAATATATTTATATTTATATATTTATTGTTCCAACAATATATTTAAAAAAATTATATATATTAAGAAGTAAATATATTACTAAATCCAAAATATTAAGTTATTTATATTCTTTTAGTTACAAAGTTTATGTATTCATATATATATATATATATTAGTTGTTTAAATGATGTACCAACTTGAATTTATCACCATTTATCTAATTCCGAGTTCTCATGATACATATCAACAAATGTGGACATATTAGTATAATATTCATTTGAATTCATAACAAAATCCTATTTGAGGATCTATATATAAATAATACTACATGTCTAAATAGGAATATAGTAGGAAATTCAATAATAAATTAATGAGAACAAGAGACACGAGGTATATTGTTAATTATAGTTAGCCAATGCTTTAAGATGAGCATAAATATTAGACTATTGACTTGGAAAATATCGAAATTGGGTGCCAACACATTGACATAGCCAACCGTTGAGAATAATCTCATTTCAAAAGTTTATTATTCGAACACTTGAATAATAAACTATTTTTCCTACAATACAAGGTCTATTTACAAAATTCAAAACAAATATAGTACTACCAAACACCTTTGAACTTATTAATAAGCCTGCCCATAAGTAACATGCAAACTTGTCCTTTCAAAATCTATATATCCATGTGAAATTTTAGGAAGGCAAAAATTTACCCTTTGACAAGAAGAGAATGGACTATGCCGATCACGTGCTCTCAAGCAAAAGTAATTTTGAGCACAACAGGGGTGAATGGTGATAGCTAGGGTTTGGCTGGGGCGATGGCTTGGGGCATGTTTTTGGACCGAGATTCTGTGAAATGTTCTACCTCCGATGGATAGTGTCAAGGGTCTTTTGCTTTTTCACTGACCGGTTTTGAGTTTTTATCCTGGTTCTATGGTTTACCATTTGTAGGAAGAACTGTTTCGTTTTTTCTGGGACCGTTTTTGAGTATTTTACGGGGATGTGGGGGTCTTTGCTCTGGTAGAATATTAAGGTAATTTTTACTCCCATCTATAAGTGAAAGTGCCAGTTTTGTCAGAGCTTCTAGGTGGGAGTTAATTTGTGTTCCATTCAGATTCCAGTTTTTGTGATTGTGGGTTGTCAGGGGAACGGTTACAAATCGTTTATGGGTGAAGCACATAACATGGCTGGTCCAAGCATGCTCTCGCCAACCGAAATAGATTTTTGGATTGAAGAAAATGGCATAATGAAACCGAATGCTTACTATAAAGAACTACTAAATGGGAAAAAAGTGGCTACGACAAGTGGTGAACATGTGAAATCAAAATTGATGTCGGGCGTCGGGAAAGGCCCATTGACCAAGATGGATAGGGCGATGGGTGTCAGAAACAAGGGGAGTATACCGATAGTCGAACAGACTTCTGCTAGCAGTGGTATAGATGCAAGAATATTGGGGGAGAAGGATCTTTTGGCCGTGCAACACACTATCAGACCTAGCAAGAGAAGTAGACAGTTGAATCGGTGCCCCAGTGAGCATTGGTTGAATGTGGGCAGGGATCTGGGGGTAGAAGAGCTAGTTGAGCTCAACATGACCTCCCTGGTTGGTAAGTTAAGCTATAACTCCATGAACAAGAAGGAAATTGTGAAATGGTTGACGAGAACATGGGCACCCATTCTGGACTATACCCCCAAGGTATCCATTCTAGACAAGGGTTGGTTTGGGTTCAAATTTTGGGAAGAAGCCCATGCTACCTTGATACTGGATCGGCTTTGGCTCAAAGGGTCGGGTAGCCTCATGATCCAGCGTTGGAATACGGATTTTGACCCCGAGCAAGCCTCTATAAAGCTTCGACACCTATGGGTGTTATTGTCAGTGTTTCCTCTTGCAATGTGGAACATGGATGTTTTTGAAGTGGTCGACAACAGATTAGGCCGTTTCCTACATCTAGGGGAGGATGTACTTAACGATGTAGACAAGCGCATTGGGCGCATTTTGGTGGAGGTTGATATCTCCCTTGAGCTGATCGATGAGATACATATTGACTAGCGGGGGCGTCATCTCACCCAATTAATTGACTATTGGGGTATCCCGTTCAGGTATTCTAATTGCAAAGTTGTTGGACATCTATAATGGAATTGTAAGGGTCCTTCGGTTAGCTTGGATGAGGCTCGTTCGATCAAGAGGATTGCAGTGATAGGGAGATGGATGCGGCGAGCTCCATTGATGGCTACTCAAATCAGATCTCTCCACCGGGGACTGCTCCTTCTGACCTTTTGGGTAAGATTCAATTAAACAATCCCTCCTTTTTTCAATCATTGAATGAAATGGAGAAAGCATTTATTATCTCATTTGAAATAAAAAAAGTTGATTTGGGTCACCAAGTAAATGAGATTGCTCCACCTTCCTCTATGTGCCCAATCTAGAAATTCCATTAAGCTCGGATGGGTCTTATCCTAGAGATATTCATCATTCAAGTGATGGTATTGGGTCGGATATCTAGTCTCAGGCCGATATAATACAGATCTCATCAGATGTTGAACCTACCCTTTTGGTGTGTAAGGGTGTGGGTTTTGTTGAGGTGGAAACTCCATTAAACCCCATAATGGTTCAGCGGGATCGGGACGTGTTACTCGATCCCACGTTAGTTGCGCAGACTATGGCTAATCACTCCTCACTCACTTTTGAGCACACTCCATTGGATCATCTGAGATGTATTCATGTGCCCTCTTTCTTGGATATAGTTAAGAAAAAATCTATCCCTGTTTTTCATAAAAATCGTGAAGTAGTTCTGGAGGTGGGTACTATCGTAGGGCCGTCTTTGGGAAACCGCTTGAAAAACACTTCTCTTCATGGGGCCAGGGAGGGAGGTTTGGTTATGGATCTCTCCCCTCTACAAACTAGATGTGCTCGAAAAGGTTCTAAAAAGGGGGGCCCTTTGAGCAATTCGATGGACTCTTTGGGAAATTGTCAAGACTCTCCTTCATCTGATTCCAGGGCATTTAGAGATGTAAAAGCCCTTGATCGGGTGAAGAAATGATTTGTCTTTCTCTGAATATTCATGGAGTGGGGGGCCTCCCTAAACAACTATCCCTTCAATGTATTCTTATGTTAAATAAGCCTGATATTGTGATGCTTCAAGAAACAATGGTGTCTTCGGAGAAAGCTCGGATTTTCTTCACCAAAATAAAACCTTATTGGAAAATGTGTGCCATTAGTGCGGGGGTCTTCTAGCTACTTGGGACCCCCAAGTTCTAAAATTGTGCCCATTTATGTCCCAAGCATGGATCCTTCTCACTGGAAGGTTAGTGGGTCTGGAACTAGATTTAAATTTCATTAACTGCTATGGGCCCTATTCAAATAGACAATCTTTTTGGGATTCGGTATGCGTTGATAATCCAATTAATATAGAGAATCTAATCCTAACAGGGGATTTTAATTTCACTTGGTCGGTTGGTGAAGTGTGGGGAAAGCATGCAAAAATTGACCCCTTGGGACCATTCTTTCAAAACATGTTCTCTTCCAGGCATTTGATTGATATTGAACCGACTCCATTGTCTCGTACCTGGAGGAATGGTAGAAATGGAGATGATTTTGTGTCCAAGAGATTGGACCGCTTCCTCATTGCGGGAAATCTCTTATCAAGGATCACTCGATATAGATCACGGATTCAACAAATTCGTATTAGTGATCATCTACCAATCCTTTTCTAGTTTGAGTTTACTAATAAAAAGGTCAGCTACCCTTTCAAATTCAATTCAACTTGGTTAAAAGATATGGATTATAGAGCGAAAGTTGTTGCTTTCTGGTCAAACCTGGTTGTGGAGGTCAGGGTTTCAACTATGGATTGTTTGGTAAAAAAACTAAAATGCCTTAAATCTTTCACCATCCAACGGGAAAAGAGAAAAAATCAGTTGATGTTGCAGGAACTAACTCAGTTGGAGGTGGATATTGAATCTATCTTATCGAAAAATCTTTTGTCTTCCATTATGAGATCAGACTCTATCAAATTGATTGAACTTGAAAGGAAAAACAATACATTTTAAGGTTTCAAGAGGAATCATGGCATTTAAAATGTTGGGCTCTATGGATTCAGGCAGGGGACAACAACACTAATTTTTTCCATAAATTTGCTGAATCCAGGAAGAATCAGAATACTATTTGGGAATTAAATGATAGTGGTGGGGGAAATATCTCCTCTGTAAAAGAGTTACAGACTGAAGCTGTCCAACACTTTCATAACATTTTTCAAGACCCGAAATCAACCATTCTTCTAGATCAGTTTAAAGTTATCAAGGAATATCCTAGGCTTTTCACCGAGGAGGAGGGGGGTGGGATATATGCCCCGGTTTCTATGACTGAAGTTGAGGATGTACTTAAGGGATTCTCAAAGGACAAAATATGTTAGAAAAACGGGATCGCAGAGCAATAACAATAAACATAAATGCAAATATAATCACACATACACATTAAAAGAGAGACACCAATATATCATGGTTCACCCAAGATGGGCTACGTCCACACTGAAATTGCTAGTCCTTCTTATTATACCATCCAGCAAAGTGAAGGGATACAACCTGCAACACAACCACTGCACTTCTTTTTCACTGTCTCACAGTCTCTCTTCCGATCTCAGAGATCTTTACAATGCATAATACCTAATACATCAACCCTAGCCGTATTATAATGTCTTTCTTTTATAAGGGAAATACAATGGGAAAATACCATGGGTTACCCAAAACCATGGCCCCTGGGGATCATGTGGGGATCATAACCAAACATGGGGTACAAACGTGACTGAATCATCATCTATGAGACTAGAAGATCAGGATCCACAACCAACAAAATCCATGGATCAGATGGCTGGTCTATGGAACTGTTTCTTTCTTTCATTGACATCATGGGGCAGGATATTCTGAATGCGGTGGAAGAATCCAGGTTGGTTGGATCTGTCTCTGGTGCGATAAACTCAAAAAAATTTACTCTTATTCCTAAGTGCTCACATCCTGATGGTTTCAATGACTTTCTCCCTATCTCTCTTTGCAACCTAATTTATAAATTCATAGCTAAAATCATTGTTGTAAGATTGAAACCGGGTTTATCAAAATATATCTCTAAGGAACAATTTGGGTTTTTACATGAACACCAAATTTTGGATGCGGTGGGGGTGGCAAAGGAGGCTTTCTACTCTATCAAATCCAAGCACTTAGAAGTGATCCTATTAAAACTGGATCTGGTGAAGGCATATGACCAAGTGGACTGGTATTTTTTAAGATTAATATTGATCCAGATTGGCCTCCCTTAGGCGATCAGTAAGTGGACTATGGCTTGTGTATCATCAGTTAATTTTATGATTATTATAAATGGTATGCCCACTGATTTCTTTAAAAGTTCGAGGGGGTTGAGACAGGGGTGCCCACTTTACCCTCTGTTATTTCTTCTGGTCATTGAGGGCCTCAACATACTTATCCACAAAGCGAGGGGGGAACAAAAACTTCAGGGAATAAAAGTTACTCCACACTCGGTGGTGACTCATACCTTTTTTGTGGACGATTTTTTGTTATATGGGGGTGGAACACTCTAGGAGTGGTCTCAGTTAAATTTGATCCTGGAAATATTTTGTAAAGCCTTCGGTATGCTCATTAGTAAGGAAAAATTTGTGCTTCTTTTCTTAGAAGTGGAGGAGGACGTTCTTGAGCAAATTAGACTCTTTATGCCTTTCAATTTCAAGCGGTTAGAGGAGGGTACAAATTACCTTGGGTTTTACATTAAGCCAAATAATTACAGTTGCAGGATTGGAAATGGTTAAAGAGATTCGATAAAAGGATTTCCCACTGGTGCTGGAGATGACTATCCCTGGGTGGTCGTCTTACGCTTGCAAAATTTGTTTTGCAAAATTTAGTTGTGTACTGGTTCTCTTTGTGCAATATTCGTAAGGCCATTATGGCTAGTATCCGTAAACGAATTTTCAACTTCATCTGGGAGCGTGGTGCTATTAAGAGGAATTTTCATCGAGTGGGATGACAGAAAATGGCTTAGCCTATTCAATACGGTGGATGGAATATTAAAAATATGGAGTTATTTGGGAAAGCACTAAAAGCAAAAAGCCTCTGGCAGGCCTTATTTTTTGATTCACTATGGGGTCTGATCATTAAGGATAAATATCTCAAAAAAAGTTCGGTGATTCAATGGTTTCGGAAAGGACGGCCTGAAACTAGAGGTGTGTCTAATATATGGAAGGGACTGCTTGGTTCATTTAAGACTATAGCTTCTTGGCTATCCTGGGTCCCATGGAATGGTCTTCAGATTCATTTGGGAGAAGATCCTATCCTGAGAGGCCCTATTTGCTTCTCAGTCTCACCGGAACTTAGGTTCTTGTAGAGATCTAAGGGATATTATACACTGAATCAGATTGTGATGTTCAATCCATTGAGAAGGAGTCACCACTCTTGGATTATGACTAATCAGCTGGGATTATATGGCCAGTTGGGGGTGGAGTGGATTGAGTATATTTCGTGCCTCAAAAGAATCAATCTTCAACTATGTGAGGACCTTGAAAAAGTGGTGTGGTCTTGGAATAATATGTTGGGGGTGGCCACAACACGTCTGGAATATGATCTCTGGTCCTGTCAACTGTTTCCCCTATGCAATGGTGGCATAAATTGGTATGGTATCTAAACATTCCGCTCAAATTAAAATTCTTTGTGTGGTTGGTACTTGACAACCAGATCCTGACCTGGGATAACCTCATTAAACGTGGAGTCTGTGGCTCGAATAGATGTGCCTTATGTGGAGCCAGCGATGAATTGATCAATCACATGTTTTTTATTTGTTGTTTCTCCCGATCTGTCTGGATGGAGATTTTCAATAAGGCTGGTGTTGTTTGCAGATGGAATCAAGGTTCGTTTAAATATAACTTCAGCAACTGGTCAAAATCTGTTTTCCATTGTTTAACTCTTCCTATTTTTGCAGTGTGGGATATTTGGAAAGCCCACAACTGTCTTATTTTTTAGGGGAAGTCTTCCAATCGCTCATGGATAAGCAGCTGTGTTTTGGCCTCGTTCAATGAGTTTACCGGCATCTCTCATACCGGTGTGCGTCATCTCATTCATCGGCCGACCCTATGTGTAGAGGTGTCCCGTCCCTGGGGTGCTTTTGATGGTGCCTCAAAACAATGTTTGCGTATTAGTGGGGATGGGGCAGTGATTCATTTAAGCGAAAATCACATGCTTAAGTTATGGATGAACTGTGGTGGGGGATCGAATACCAGAAGTGAACTTATTGCGCTATGGTTACTTATTTATGTTGTTAATTCCTGAAACATCCCTCTTCTACATATCCGTGGGGACTCTAGTGTGATCACCGATTGGGCTCGGGGAGAATTCTCCCTAAAAGTTCTCCAGCTGGATTATTGGTTACAGGACACTAGACGCTTCATCAACTATTTTGGTCAGATTTCGTTTGTGCATGTTTTCAGAGAATACAATTTGTTGACTGATGAGCTCTCCAAACAGACTTTATCGGTTCCAGAGGGAACTATTTTTTTGGAGGATTGGTGTGATGACCTTTTATGCGACCGTTCTTCTTTGGATTTTTTATGAGTTTGGTGGTTTACTTGTGAATATTTGTTTCTATTTTGGGTAAGAGTATATTGTCCTTCTTCATGTTGGTTTTTAGCCTGTTTGTTGGTTGCTGGTTTTCGGTCACTTGGTTGGAAGGTGTTTTGGTTGGACTACTTCCTTGCTCCTTGAGGAGTCTCTGTTCTGCTGGCTCTATTTAGGATTTTTACTTTTTCTGCTATGGGACTGTATGTTCCTCAGTATTGATCCTTTTGGTATTGGGGATACCCTTTGTTTTTTATTTATATCTGGTACTTGATACTATGAATTTGTTTCTTAGTGAACTTATGGGATAATATGTATGGCCTTTAGCTTTTATATGTCAGTTTGTGGCTGTCTTGGTTGTGGAACTATTTAACGCATTCTACTGTTTTTAATATAAATAGTAGGTCTTTTTTCTTGTGAAAAAAAAGCAAAAGTAATTTTAAGAAGTTACAATACATTATTTCATTTGTATCTACAATTACAACATTACTTAATACATTATATTGAATGTGATTTCCATGCATTTACATTTTGACTACCAAGAAAGTCTATGTAAATTCCCTGCTTCCGCATATAATTTTTTTTAAATGATTTATATTTAGACAAACTTCATGCAAATTCCCTACATCCACATATACATTTTTTTAAATGATTTAAATTGATACTGAGAAACAAAGAGATATTCACAAAAATTTAAAAACAAACAAAAACTGAGCTAATTCTATCCAAGGGGAAATATTGGAAGTCAACTTACCACTTTACCAACGAGGAATGGAGTCGAAATAGTGGCAGAAGGTTTGTGGAGTTGACACGAGAATGTTAAATCGATCATATTTCAAACATTGAATGTGATGGATGTGATTTTTAAGTGAGTTTTATCATTATCATTCGACTCACCTATGTTGGATTCCATTTAATACTGAGAGGGGTGGTGAATCAATATTAGCGCAATTATGAGCAGTTTTTAACTTCTTTAACATATTAGTTTGAACTTAATCTCGATCTTTAATTATGCATCCAACATAAATAAAACCTTCAACCACATATGCACTAAGACATAGAACACACATATTTTTTGATGTGGAAACCCAAATGGGATAAAATCACAGAATGAAAATATTGCATTCAAGGAAGCATCAAATTCCTGTGTTTACTAGAACCAACTAGAAGGAGGCACCGACCCCTTGGTTTTACAGGCACCGACCTGAAGGAAGCACCAACTCCCTGTGTTCTCAAACACCAACTGGAAGGAGGCTACGACCCCCTTCTCCTTGCCCCGTCCTGTCGCCCCAATATACACAATTAGATATTTCCTTGTTGAACTTCCAACACGTGCACACTTCTGATCTTCTGATGTTCATTCTGTTGCGTGCACCTTTTGTATGCAGTCGTATTGCTGTCACTAATATTTTTTGTATCAAGAAGTCCCACACAAGTACTTTTCTAGATAAAAACAACCAAAGAAATATTACGCATTTTAATGGACATTTCAATATATAAATGAATGAATGCCACCAGTTCGGTGGAGGTTGATCATGTTCAGATCTCAAGACAAGATAAACCTCCTTCTGAATTTTGAACCCATAGCAGTTCATCAACACTATCGGATAGCTTAATATGGGAGTCTCTTAAGGCCTTTGTATAGGTTTCCCAATCAATTCTGAAGTCCCTTATGACAATCCCCAATTGATATGCACTTAGCCATTCTTGAGTGAAGTGAGTAGAGTTGTTTGGGTCACTAACCTGATCCAAGTATATATAGACCTATTCTCTGAGATATTCCACAAGTTGTATGGGGAGAATGTGTTTCCCCCCACCCCTAATCCACGGGTCATGCCCAATTCTGACCTTCCTTCCACTACAAATTTTCCATTCGAGCTTGTTTACCAACGCGACTCCAGTCAACAGGGGTTCCACTTCATTGTCGACACATGCCGCAGTATTCCTGGGCACCGGCCCGGATAGGTTTTATCCCACCCAACAACACCTATAGAGTAGATGAGGTCTCACCCGAGACGTCCAGGAAGAGCAGACGAAACCATGTTTTCGCCGAGGAAGGAGGAGGGTTGCGTCTATATGAACTAACTCTATTGCAACACTAAAGCAGAATCTCAAACGTTTGACATGTATTCATAATGCATTATTCAATCGCAACATTCATTATCACAACAGTAGCAACAGTAAAACAACATTGCATCAAGGAAACATAGCATTATTCGTGAAGTGCGACATTGCATTACCATAAATAAACAGAAAGAACCCAAGAATTGCACCAGAACAGTTTCATCATATCATATTATCACTGCAAAACCTTAGATACAACATTTATTCAAAGATCAGGTCTCGGTAATATCTCACAGATGCGCAGAAACAACCAAAACATGCGCTTCTTTTCACCTTGATTCCACTCCTATCTCTCTGATCCCGCTCCACAATACCTACGACTCTTATCTATATATAGGCTTCCGCCATTACAATGTTTGTCCACTTACTAACAATTTCCTAACCGATATTTAGACAAGTGACCCAATATCTAACTAACTTAGTACAAAACCGACCAAAAATCCGCATTCTGCGGTATAACTGACTCAATATTACATAATATGTGGTCCAAATGACCCAAAACCTGCATTTTGCGGTACAATTGACCCAAAATACATAACTAATCTTCCAATCCTCTCCATTTGCGTCATCTTCTCGCCATTTGCGCCATCTTTTGCCTTGTTGCAGTATTGGAGATGCTGCTATAACACTCTACCAAACCACCTACCAACAGGCCCCCAACACAATCTTGTGGCTTGCCCTCGAGCCACGTCAACTGCTGGACATAGTACATTCGGACTGAACTATGTTTCTGCAATTTTTCTTGCTGTCTGAATCACGCGGTGTTGTTCTGCTCCTTCTGCTACACTTATCGTCGACTCACTGTCATGTAATTCTCACCCGAAAGTGGTCATCGCCCGACTTGTTGTCATGTACCTCTCAAACTCATCCTCCAGTCTCGAGGAATCTGGTGCAGACTGAGGACAAGTTTATGAACAACCCTGAGGTGCAAACCAGATGAACGGCTCTGGCACATCTGTTTCGCACCGGTAAGCACAAGTCACAGGGATCTGGGGGCGACGACCCACCCTTTTGTGTGGTCGCTGGGACCACGAGAATTCGAACTATCATCAACTGCCTAGACATCTCGGATGAAACTTCATGCTTGTAACCCCGGGGTATCCGAGGCGTAGCCTACTCCAGGCGCTCATGCACACTCGTCGTTCGGGCCCTCAACGCACTTGGTGTGCTACCACACGAAATGAAATGGATCATTTCCACAGCCTCCTTGGAATTCCTAATTTAACAAAATGCCAGAACCTTGCGTAGCATAACCCTTCGTAACTAAAACAATTTCTGTGTTTTTTTTCCCCGCAAGTCCTTTATTTATACAACGCACTCTTTCATAGATCGGCCTTAGCAAGCCATTGCACCACCAGCTCGCACCCCAGAATAATCATAAGTCGTTGTGTTCCGATTAGCCTAACAGCGGATGAATCGTACCTTTACCTGGTTCCCTTCATGTAGAAATGTGCAAAGCATTTCTTGGGCCATGCTGGCATGGTGGATACTTTAGGCCAACCATGCAGACCATCGTGGTAAGTACAATCGGCCATACTGCATCGGTGTATCCCTAAGCTCAACCAGGCTGTCATCTGTCACGATCGACTTGATTAACGAGCATATCTGTCAAAGCAGGAAAAAGTCCCATCGTCATTATGATTGCGGATGTGACCTAGGCGCAACATTCCTAGGGGTTAACAACTCCAACCTGGCAGCAGAAGCCCCCCTATTGCCGCATTCCATCCATGGTGGGGCGACATCTGGCCACCCATCATCCGACAACACCTCAAATTGTTTTTTTTCCCGATGTGACTCAGGCATCACGGTGTTCTAAGCCCATGCGATAAGGCTTCAACCTATGACCATTTACCAGCTTGGGGAGCATCGCCCCGTCCAACTGCTGCAACTGAACCACACATCCTGAAGTAATACTACTGATGCGATAGGGACCAAGTCAATGCATCTGCAACTTCCTTGGATGTTTCATAAAATTGTTGTCTTACAAAAACACCCAATCGCCCTGCTGAAACTATTTATTTTTTATGTGGCGATCATGCCATGCCTTTCGTTGATCCTTCTCGACCCCCTGGTGGAACCCAACGATGAAACAATCTTCTTCCAGCTGCACCAATTGCGCCAGACGTTCATTTAATGTTGTGACATCATCCATGCCCATGGCAGCCACAATTTGTAGAGTCGGAGCAATATACTCCATTGGCATAATCGCTTTTTGTCCATATACCAACTTAAATGGTGTCTGTCTGGTCAGTCGCTTACATGTGGTGCGATAGGCCCACAACACTGCTGGGATTTTGAGATCCCAGTCATTGCGGTTAGCATTGCACACCTTTGTCAGCGCATGCTCCAATAATTTGTTAAAAGCCTCCACCATGCCATTTTCCTGTGGATGATAGGGTGAACTCTTCTTTTGCTGTATCTGCAATTCCTCCGTGAATGCGCTGATGGTGAGATTAAGAAATTAGTTGCCTTGATCACTCAACAATATCTTGGGGCAGCCGAAGCGAGTGATAATGTTATCAAACAAAAATTGCGCCATCGTAGCCACAGAACAATAAACTACAGGTGCTGCCTCGGCCCATCGGGTCAAATATTCTGTCGCCGTGATGATATACCATGCACCCGTGCATTTCGCTGGTGGATTGATTGGTCCTACAAAATCCATGGCCCATTTGTCGAACGGTTGCAATGTTATTTGAGGCATCAACAACATCTCATCGCGACGGGACGGTTTTCCAGTTCGCTGACAAACATCGCAGGACTGCGCATAGTCTGTCGCATCATTATGCAGGGTAGGCCACCACAGCTCCGCACGCAACACCTTCCTAGCCGTCGCCCAACCGCCATAGTGTTCTCCTGCTACTCCTCCATGTGCTTCAGCTAGTATCAACGCTTTCTCATGCGGCAAGACGCATCTGTGCAATATCTCATTAGCGCCCATTTTATACAATTCTCCTGCGATTAGCTGGAAGTCTGCAGCCTTGACTACCAATTGCTTCTTCTAATTGGTGGTGAACTCATCTAGTGCAGTACCCATTGTCAGAAATTGGAGTATGTCATCAAAATAGTCATCAACAATGCCAACCTGAAATAGTTATGCATCCGGCAACCCGTCTTCAATATTGGTTGGTTCCTCCCCTATATCAATCCGCGATAGATGATCAGGACTGGCATTCAATCGGACTGGCTTCACAATGACTTCAAAATCGAACTCTTGAAAAAGAAGTAGACAACGGCATATCTTCCCCCTCAACACAGGCTTATTGACTAGGTATTTCAACGCGGAATGGTCAGTGAACAGTTTAAAGTGCCCACCCAACAAATAGTGCCTGAACTTCTGCAGCGCGTAGACCATTGCCAGACCTTCCCGCTCAGTGGTGGTGTAGTTGCGTTCAGCGGACGACAAGTTCCGATTAGTGAAAGAAATGTTGTGATCAAGATCTCCTTTGCCGAGCTGAGCCAATACTACTCCCAATGCGATTGATGAGGCATCCACATGTACATGGAACTCCTTACTCCAATCCGGAAATACCAGTATTGGTGCCGAAGCCATCTTCATCTTCAGTATGTCGAAACTATCTTGACATTCCAGAGTCCATTGAAATAGCGCATATTTCTTCATCAACTTCTCCATAGGGGCGGTGATCACTGCATATCCCTTGATGAACTTGCGATAATACCCCGTATGCCCCAGAGTCACTTGTAACTGCTTAACAGTGGTCGGTGGTTGCAAACTCAAAATGAGCGCAATCTTAGCGGGATCGACCAACAACCCTTACTTACACACAATATGACCCAATAATATCCCAAATGGTGCACAACAAATACATTTCTTCAAGTTCAGCGATATCTGGTGCTGGCGGCAGCGCTCAAGCATTAATCGCAGATTGGCCAGATGATCGCGGATCAACCCATAAACTGTCCAATCATCCATGTATACTTGCAAAAATTCTGAATAAAGTCTTTAAATGCAGCAACAATGACCCAAGAAAAATATCGCAGGTGCATTCTTCAAACCAAACGACATTACAATGTACTGAAAGCAACCCCATTCAGTAACGAAAGTTGTCTTATGGCGATCTTCTTTGGTAATGCGAATCTGATGGTAGCCAAAGAACCCATCGGTGAATGAGTACATATCTTGGCCACCCACCCCTTCAAGGACTTCGTCAGTAAACGGGGTCGAAAAAGGGTCGTGCAAGCAGGCATCATTTAACTTCCGCAAGTCAACACAAATGCGCACTTCACCGGTTTTCTTATCCTGCACCACCATAGAACTGATCCATTCGGACTCTTCCACTGGTTCAATAATACCAGCATCCAACATGCGATCAAGTTTTGCCTTGACCTTTTCCTTATGTCGCGGATTCAGCTAATAAGGTCGCTATCGGACTGGCTTGGCATCTAGTTTAAAAGGAATCCTCATCTCCCCTAAATCACCCAGGATCCCGTTCATATCGGAAAACTTCGTAGGAAACAAGTCTTGAAACTCATGGAGTAAATCAGTGACCTTACTCATCATCTCGTCGTCCCAATAGTCCCCAACATTTGCAAACTTGGGAGTGGCCTTTGTGCCGATATTGAACTTACGAAGCTTCAATGGTTGACTGAACGGATTACTTGGTGCATCAGGTGGGACCACATCACGACTTCCTTCAGATTCAGGAATGTTGATATTTCGGGGATCATCCTCATCCTCTAGCCCACCAGTGATGTTGAAGCACTCCATAAGAGACTGCATCTGATAGTATGTGTGCGCATCGACAGTGTAGGCTGCCGGAACAACCTGAAGAACCACATCGTGGATGAGCTGTAAGGCGTTATTGACGTTAGGGTTGGCATCTGCAAAATTGAACGTATGAGTGAAACAGACCGTCAACTCCCCCCATGTTTTAATTTCTCGGTGCAATTCGGCTGCAGTATACCATGAGCACGACATCTCATCTAAGGTATGGATAAAAGCATGGACCCACTCATCTCTGGGTCGCGCTACCCATAATCGTTGGCATTCCATCACATGATCACTGGGATTCTTCCGGCCATCATACTTACCAGTGTGATAAACCTCAGTATCGCCGAACCGGACCATCATCAACCTTCAACACTATGACCAACCATCAATAGATTTCTTGTGTGTTGCCCACCAGCGTGCTAGAGCAGCCTTTAGTGCTTCCTCCAATGCCAGCAATCGCTGTGGTTTTGAGACTTGTTCTTCAAATGCCATCAAAAAGTTGGTTAAGCCAAGAAACCCCTCATAGACTGGTAGTGTGACTGTTTTTGTCGCAACACGACATAAATATTGCATAACTAAGCCACATTTTTGGAACGATACTTCGTGCAAGCGGTTCTGCCAATGTTCTAATGCATCATACGAGTCGGAAGACGCAGAGCTCTCGCTGCGCCATCCCAGCTCACCATTGGTAGTGGGATGAATATAGTCTTCAGAAATATTGAATGCATGGTCCCATCTAGTGGGATCATCATCTTTTACAGGCTCAACGTATCGGCGTCCTTCAACCGGATCCAACGGGGCTATGACTCTGAGATCGCAATTCTCAAAGGTCATCATGCGCCTCTTGAAGTTGATTACAACTCCATTATCATTATCCCATTCAATCCCCAATAGCACAGGATAGGAGCTTCCTCCCTCAACCACTTCAATGACATCGAAGTCAACATAAGTCTTCATGCCCTCAATATTGTCACGTCCCCTCCCATTCTACCAGCTAGATGGAGAGGATCGTGAGGTTAAACTGGGCATCCAGCCCCATACATTATAAAGAAGCATTCAAACAATCATTCAGATTTTTAAATAGAGATATGAAGATGCATAATTATCAGAAATCAAGCGGAATTTATTTATGAATTGCACAATCTTCACACATTCATAATATTCATCAAATGGTAATTGCCAATTTAACGCACAAGAGAATACTTATCTTATACAGAAGTAGTCCCACGCAACTGGCTATGCAACTGCAACGTTCCACCCAACCGTAGGCCAGTGTGCTCCTCAATCTCTCAGCACCACTGCCACCCCCGAGCTGGGCATGATCTCTACAAGGAACCAGGGAACAACAGACTCACACATAGCCAAGCGTACACCAAAATGAGCCAAGCCAATCTACAATTGGGTTTATCAGGCTGCTAGGAGATGGAAAGGAAGAGTCGCTAAGCTATTGAGCTCCAGCACAGAGCCAGGGATAACCTTGCAAGATCTATCTAGCTTGGCACCCACAATACCTACACACCCAGCACAAGGAAGTATTCTTTTCTCTGCTATACAGTCCCTCAAGCCATACCTTCCCTATCTAGTGCTCTCAGGGTATGCATAGAAGAGTAACCAAAGCCCTCTTGATCTTCTTGAGAGGTTGCCTCCCCCACTAGGTTTATCAAGCCACTTCTATCCACTACCACTCCAAACTTCCATTCACAGGTTCAAACCAAAAACGAGGATGCACATAACAGCAGAACCCCACTTGCTGGGCATGAGAAAAACGTTTTCCACAGTGGGATGCATGAGATGGGGTTTCAACTAACCCAGAAAAACGTGGGAACCCACAAAAACGAAATGGGAAGTTGGTGAACAATCCAGGAAGCCAAATCCGTTTTTAGTAAAACGTCCAGGGTCAATTCGGGGCAAAAACGACCTCCCTCCTAGTCCCCAATTCGTGGCCTTCCTCTCCCAACTGTTATACCAGGCAAAAACGACTCCCAGGCATGGAAAAATGCAGTATTTAGATGAGAAACGTGAATGGAAAGGACCCAGATAACTCCAACTGCGTGAATTAATGAAGACTGCCCATTCCCCATGGCTTTGGGCACCATTTCGTGGGTGGTTTCTTTCCCCACAAGCAAAAACACGATTTTCCAAGTTGATGGCTTGCCCATGCACGAAAATGGCTTGCCCATACTCTTTCATTCCCAAGGCATTAACTGCCTTAACCAATTTCTTGGAAAAATTAAATGATTGGGTACATGAGACAAAATGGGTAGTTGGTGGTTTATGGGTTTCCCCATTGACACATGGATTAATACTATTGGCTCAAGGGTTTGAATAATTTCCCTCCCTATTCCTTGTAGAACCATGCCCCATCTCTTTTGTTGCATTGCATAGCCGGTTGTGGGTATTTTTCATTAAAATTCGTATTTACATGATGTCTTATATACATTGTGCCCATCTCGCACAAGAACCATAGGCATCTATTTTAATTGCCGATACATAAATGCTAAATCAATGGTGGGGCCTTGGCCTTGAGCTCCTCACCATGATTAAGTTACAATATTTACATCATTTACAAAGGGGGTCAAAATGGGGACGTGACAAATATCAACTATTAGCCGCGAAAATCGCCCAATGGGTGTTACTTTCACATGGTTAGCCAACCAAAGCTGCACATGAGACCAACTCAATGGGGGACTCCCCATTTTCTACCACGCCTGCTTGGTTAAGATGTTAACATCCGAACCAAGATCAAGAATAACTGGATCGACATCATATTCACCAATCTGGATGTTCATTCTCATCTCCTTGCCAGTCTTCCGTCGTTGTAAAGAGTTTACTGTCGACTCCCACCCTCCTTGTTGAAATCGCTACAACCATCCCCCAATCTCAACCAGGGCGGCCGGATCCCGGGCCAATAACAGACAGCTTTCAAGAAATCTTTGCAATGTTCCCGATGGTGTCGACGAACCGCCCTCCGATGTAGTGTCAAAGACAGGTGGCATATCGCAAATAACAACCTTACCGCGGTCTTTCTCCAAGGCACAACGCGCCTGAAGGAATGCCTCCCATTCAACATCGATGTCAAATGATACCGTCTTCTGGCTTGCCAACCGAATCATCGGTCACGAGCTATCTTCCCCAGTTGTTTTGCCTCCACGAGTTACAATAGCCACCAAAGCATCTTGTGGTCGTGGTTCTATAGAAATTGTCACAATATTTGTACCCTGCATATGGGAGTGCTGCAGATTCCCCCGTGGGTTCCCATTTGGATTTGCATTCTGATTCGGTCGCGGGGGATGGTTATGTACTGGTTATGGTACTTGGTTCTGGATTGGTTGCTATACTTGGTTCTGGGTTGGTTGCTGCGACTGGGTCTGATTCTGTATCTGCAGAGCATTCCCAGCCTGCCATCGCGCAATCAACTGTGGACAATTCTCAACTATATGATCATTAACAAAACATAACATACACTGATTCTGTAGTAGTGGACAGTCTGGCTGAACCATTTGTTGACCAATGCAACTCCAGTCGACAGGGGTTCCACTTCATTGTCGACACATGCCGCAGTCTTCCTGGGCACCGGCCCGGACAGGTTTTATCCCTCCCAACAACACCTACAGAGCAGATGAGGTCTCACCCGAGGCATCCAGGAAGAGCAGATAGAACCATGTTTCCGCCGAGGAAGGAGGAGGGTTGCGGCTATATGAACTAACTCTATTGCAACACTAAACCAGAATCTCAAACATTTGACATGTATTCATAATGCATTATTCAATCGCAACATTCATTATCACATCAGTAGTAACAGTAAAACAACATTGCATCAAGGAAACATAGCATTATTTGTGAAGTGTGACATTGCATTACCATAAATAAACAAAAAGAACCCAGGAATTGCACTAGAACAGTTTCATCATATCATATTATCACTGCAAAACCTTAGATACAACATTTCTTCAAAGATCAGGTCTCGGCAATATCTCACAGATGCGCAGAAACAACCAAAACATGCGCTTCTTTTCACCTTGATTCCACTCTTATCTCTCCGATCCCCCTCCATAATACCTACGACTCTTATCTATATATAGGCTTCCGCCATTACAATGCTTGTCCACTTACTAACAATTTCCTAACCGATATTTAGACAAGTGACCCAATATCTAACTACCTTGGTACAAAATCGACCAAAAACCCGCATTATGCGGTATAACTGACTCAATATTACATAATATGTGGTCCAAATGACCCAAAACCCGCATTCTGTAGTACAATTGACCCAAAATACATAACTAATCTTCCACTCCTCGCCATTTGCGTCATCTTCTCACCATTCGCGCCATCTTTTGCCTTGTTGCAACATCGGAGATGCTGTGATAGCACTCTACCAAATTGCTTGCCAATAGAGCCAATATCCAATTAAATAAAATGCATGCAACATTGCCTTCCACATAATGGAGATGTTCCTTTGGTTCTTATCTCTTTCACAGAACTAATATTCAACATATAAAGGGTGCATGTACTTATTAATGACAACTGCAGACCACAGACCTTCACCTTTTAGTAGCCTCCAAACACCTTTTGCAGCCAAATATTTTGAAAAATAGTGTAGGTCCTTTATCCCCCAGCCTCCCATATATTTTGGCCATTCAATGGAGGACCATGCAACACAATGAAATATGACCCTTCTTGTGTGCCCTTACAAATGAAAGCAAAGCTTTTTTTATTTTATTTTATTTTATTTTATTATTATTCTGATTTGGTCAAGAGTTCCACTGGGGACATATGAAATGGAAACCCAGTAGACTAGGATTTCCTCTATGATAGATTTAACCAAAATTAATCATGCCTCCTCTGCTAAGCCACTTGTTGCACCAGAGCAGAAATATTTTCTCATCTTTTGCAATAAGCCTAGCCCAGACCCTTTTTAGATATGTGTTAGACTTGAGAATAAGCCCAGATAGCAGAGTCCATTATCTACCTCAACCATGGGATAGTTCAACCGAGAGAAAATCCAGTCATATTCCTGGTTAATGTTCAATAGGGGTATGGAAGATTTGGTGACATTAAAGACCATACCCGTAGCTGCAAAAAAGAGATCCAAGAACCCCAGTATGAGCATAATCTCTCTCCTACTCCCATTAGAAAAAAATAGTATATCATCACAAAGAACAAGTGAGAGATATAAACATGTGCTCCAACATGAATGCATTTATAAGTCCCATTCTACCTAGCCCAATGGATAAGTCTACCTAACCCCTCCACCACCAGAAGGAATAATAGGGGTGCAAGTGGACAACCTTACGTTAGGCCTCATGTAAGCCTGAAGAAAGGGGATGCCGATCCATTGATCAGAACAACAAAAGAGATTGTTGTAACACAAGTCATAATCCAATTAACAGTTGGCATATTGAACCCTATTTGTTGCAATACAAGTCTAAGATAGAGGCAGTTTACTCTATCATAAGCCTTTGATAGATCCACTTTAATAATCACCGCAGGGAGATGCTTAATCTTAGTCCAGTGGAGGACTTCATGTGCAGTTCCAACTACATCATGGATTTTTCTTTCAGACAAG
The DNA here is from genome assembly GCA_027924585.1 of Larix kaempferi. Classification (NCBI taxonomy): domain Eukaryota; kingdom Viridiplantae; phylum Streptophyta; class Pinopsida; order Pinales; family Pinaceae; genus Larix; species Larix kaempferi. Next base: position 3,457,451 of record BSBM01000223.1, on the reverse strand, counting down.
AAGGTAAATTTCTCTTGTGACACATAACTAGATAGGATTCCTTTTATTCTGACAACAAAAATCTTTGTTGTGATCTTGTAAATACAATTACATAATGAAATAGGTCTGAAATTTTCTATATTTTCAGGAGAGTCGGTATTTGGAATCAAGGTAATAAGAGTAGTATTGAAAGAAACAAGTATATCACCTGTGATATGATAATCTTCCACAACTCTAAGGAGATCATATTCAAAAAGGTCCAGGAAAGAAGCAAAAAATTCAGTAGGTCAGCCATCCAAGTCGGGGATTTTATCTTTTTGCAGTGACTTGACAACCCCCCTTAGTTCTTCCACATTCACTTCCTCCATCAACTCTTGATTTTTCTCCTTGTTTACATAGGATGGATAGAAAGCAATGATTTCCATCATCTTTGCTATGGATGAAGTACTATCCTCCTTAAAAAGGCCACTGAAATGTTGAACACCAATTGAAGCCAGATTATCAAACCCATAAAATTTCTTTCCTTCCTCATTCTCCAGCTACTAGATAGAATTCACATTCTTCCTGTGATTAAAATGGTGATGGAAAAATTTTGTATTTTCATCGCCTTTTTGAATCCATATAGCATGACTATTAAGTCTCCATGTTTCCTCGTTTTCAGTTAAGATCTTCTTTTTCTTTGTTTTCAACTCCATAAATTCCTTTTTATGTGAAAGAGTACTAAAACATGTGGTGGAAGTCAAATAAAGTTGCTAAAGGGCATTCTCCACAAATACCAAAACCACATTCTTTTCCTCTTTCTTTACAGCAGTCCATTTCACAGTTTCGACTTTGATTCTCTTAAGATTGATGACAAATTGGATTGCTGCAGATTGTCTTTTAGAATTATCAAAGGGTATCTACACCCTTCTAACCAATTGGATGTATTTAGGATCCTCCAACCATTGAGCACAAAACTTGTAAGGGCTAGGAGGTTTGTGCATCCCCACACAAGCTTCTAGAAAAATATGGTAGTGATCAGATTCTCCTTTTGTTGAAACCCACTATTTTATGTTGGATACATTATGTATAAAGTATTCAGAAACTAAAAACCAATCTAGCCTTTTAACAATGGATTCATGTCCTACACGCATATTTATACATGTGGGATTGAGGGAAACAAACTCAATATCAAATAGAGAATTTCACCATCTCCAAAGTTGAATTTTAATTCTCCCCCAAGAATAAGCCTGTCCTGAGCAATACAACTGTGACTGAAAATATTCTCCCAAAACTCAATACGGTGAATGTATAGACCATAGATATTTATGAAGGATAAAGCATGCCCAATCTCCCTTGAGAATAAAGTTACTCCTAGAACAGATGGCATCGCCCAAGAATTGGTGCATAGAATGGCCCTTTTTTTCCATCTGGTAGAAAGCCCTCCCAACCTTCCAGTCACATCTATACAAATAAAGTCCCATACTGGAAAAAAGACATGTAGATCATCGACAATGGCATCACCACAATGAATAGTTTCTTATAAAAAGAAAATATCTCGTTTATGACAGTCAACAATGTACTTCAGGGCTAAATGTTTTGTAGACATCCCTATCCTACGACAATTATAGGACATAAACAGCATTAAGGACACCTTCACCTGGTATTTCTTGCTCTAAGAGTTCCTGAGATGGTTTTCTACTTTCTTGAACTAATGTTGCAAATAGCCCGATCATGGGGCGATGCTAAGGTTGATCTACACCCTCTAATCCTAGGAGAGGTCTTAATTGGATGAACCATTCCTCTACTTTATTTTTTGGACCATTATGAGGTAGAGCATCTATAGGAACATACGTTGTATATAGGGTTTAAAAAAGAGGAGGGAGAGTCTCGTACCATTACTATAGGAGAAAACTAAAGTGAAGACGAAGGAGTCATAGGATTATCAGCTTCATCCTCCTTCCCCATTAAAAATGGGGAACCCATGGGAGCCATACTAGTGTTGTCAGGATGCTAGATAGATAAGGGAGAGACTTCAGCAAAAGCATGACTCGTGTATAGTCCTGTCGGGGAAGGAGAGGGGGTTAAATATAGAAAAGGTGGGGGGGGGGAGTTCAGAGAAAGGGATGGTGAGGTTGGTAATGGTAGAGAAGGAATGCTAATGGGAGAAATGGATTCAGAAAGAGGGTGATAGGTCCCCTCGGGGTAAGGAGGGGTAAAAATCCTTATGGTTGAGGTCGCAGAAACAAGCAGAAGAGAAACGGTGGGGTCAGAGTAGGCCATAACTCTATGGGAGGATACTAAACAAGAGGTACATGCCATATAAAAAAAAATGATTATAACAGAGTTCGACAGGGAGAAGATAATCCTAGCCCACATAATCCTTGAACAATAGAGTAAGCATCAACACAGATAAGCGCAGATGAAAAACTCATACTTGGGGATTCAATGGCCCGAGAAAGATTTTCAGTAAGCTTTGTTGACACTAAAGAAGGCTAATGAAAAACATGTCGTAGAGGAGTCCGATGTGGTAATTGGTCCGAAGAAGGAGAATCCTCCTTTGCTATGTTGCACGACTTCTGTCTAGAACCCAAAATGTTCAGAATATCTATATTAACCTCCACCTCCAGATAGTGGCTAACCTTCAAAATCGAGTTGGTAGACGGGGTCAAAGGTTCAGTAGAAATCTTCTTTGTACCTATCGCAACCTAGTCCTTCAACAGACCATGTCAGTAGAAAGACAAAGGACATTCCTGAGCTAGGTGACCATGAGCATGACACCTATTACAGTAGAAGGGTATCCCACTGTAATCTATAATATGCATGAAAGCACATTGGCCCACAGAGATGTCCAGTTCCACTACTAATCCTTCTCTTAAATCCACATCCATAAGAATGTTTCCTACCATCATCAACCCAGAATCTTGGAAATTAAAATCCGCTGAGATGTAGTCACCAAGGGCTTGACCAATATGTTTGAAGATGGTTGAGTTCCAAAAGATTGGAGGAAGGCTAGGAAGCTTGGCTCAAACCCTTCTCTTATGATATTTCTCTGTCCTGGCGTCGAAAAAGGGCGACCATGGTTGCATACAAAAGGAAGTATAACCCCATAACCAACACCTTCTATCATAGTGTCAACTTTATCCTTAGAGTTAAAGGTTTTTCCAAACCATCAGAGAGCCAGTTGGATGATTTTAGGTTGAAACCCCAGAGGAAAAGTCCTTTTCTCAACTACCCATTTTCGGAAATGTGAGAGACTCATGGCCTTACTTGTAACCCAGTCGATAAGGGCCCTTCTCGATAAAGAAACCCCTTTAGACATATCTATGTTGTCCCCAAGAGCCAATTCTCTTGGATTTAATTTTTGCCGGACACATTTCTTCGATAAAGATGATATAGCTCTTCCCTCTTCCGCTGAGTAGGGTGGCTCATTGAAACCAGTAGAATTTTTTTTTTGCAGGGGTAGGCAGAGATGGGGGGTCGTGAGACCTAGGCGGCGATAGAGTGAAAAGGTAGGAGTTACAAGGAGAGTCACTAGAGACCAAGCAGGAAGGACCAACCTTGAAGGGTGAGCCATCTCGAGAGACGGGCACCGAGGGTCCTAACTGAGTACAACCAACAAGGTCCATGTGACCTATTGGTACTCACAAAAACAATTAATAAAAGGCTCTAAACATAAAAAAAATATCCAACCTCCGAGAAAAAAGAAAGTATATCCACCAATAGTGCAAAATATAGGGACCATGACGAGGGCTAAACCCAAGGTGATCTCATGGTGGAAACCAGGGGCGAGGATATGGTAAAAAACATACTTCCTGTAAAGGCGTTGACAAGGGGGAAGTATATAACCCTAACATCGAGAGAGCTCAGGATTAACCTCCTTGAAAAAAGTTGTAAGCCATAATATCTACCACCATGGAACCTGCAAAAAGTTGTTGTATGTGGTTTATCTATCTTCAAACCCAATTATTATAAATTTCTTATAAAGTTGGATAAAGTTTAATAAAATTTAAATATTAAATTCAATATTTTAAAAATTGAAAAATATTTTGTATGTTTTAAAATATAGATTTTTATTTTTTGATTGGAGAATACTGTGAAGAACCTGCAATAATTAATTAATGAAAACACACGAAATCGTAGAAATAACAGAACTCAGAATCACTTTTATATTGATCGCAGGCCACTTCGAGGGGGCAAGCTCAATACAAATAACTTCACGGTGCCTTCATTGGTCTCAACACAAACTTATATACTAAGTCTAGGCACCTATACCATGGGTCAATACCATGTGTCAATACAAACCATGGGCCAATACAAAATATGGATCAACAATTACTACGGGACGGCTTACAAAGCATATGCGTCCAACAACAATAATACAAACTATGGATCAACAAATACTACGGGACGACTTACAAAGCATATGCATCCAATATACTAACAAAGTAAATAGAAGGGTTGACATGGGTTCCTAACATTCCCTCTCCCTTAGAAAAATCTTTGTCCTCAAAGCTTTAGATGTGGAAATTGATGCAGAATCTGAAGGAGTGGTTCCCCTGTAGCATCCTCGGGTTGCATTCCGGCCCACTGACGCCTGTTGAGTTTCAGGGAGGATTGATTGGAAGGCTGTAGATGAAGAAGGACCATATCACCTGCATGAAAAGTGCACTTAGAACGGTGCTGATCGACTTGTTGTTTCAGTCGAATTCTTGCCATGTGAACATTGTCCTGCAGAACGAGAAGAATCTGATCACGGTTTCAAAGAACCAAGTCAATTGCCTGAACTGGGGAGCTGATGAGTGTGTATGGAAGAAGAAATGGCAGTGCCTGTCCATAAACTGCTTCATATGGTGTCCTTTTAGATGTGGTATTGTACCACTGGAGTGCTTCTAGGAAATCCATAGAAATAGCTATCCACATCTGTGTAGGGATGGGCAAGGGTTCGAGCAGTCTCGAAAGGAGTGTCATTTCACCCTTGTTGACCTGGCAAGTGTCACACTCAACCACCATCTGGTGAATTTTCATTTTCATTCCCTGCCAAAAGAAGTTACATTGTTCCCGGTCATAGGTTTTGAGGAACCAAGAGTGCCCTGCCGATGAAGAAGCATGGAGTTCATAGAAGAGATAGCCCTGTTGAACATATTGCAACCAATTTGGAACAAGTAGAGAAATAGCTGTAAGAGAAACTGGGTCATCAAATTGACGAGAAGGAGCATCTATCACCATATTATCCTTACCCTTCTTGTAAGTGATCGCATAGTCATAACCCATGAGTTGGATAACCCATTTCTGGTGTGCTGGTGAGGAGACCCGTTGTTCCATAAAATGTTCCAGACTCTGGAGATTAGTCTTGAGGCAGAAATATTTTCCTAATAGGGATGGCTGCCACTTCTGTACTGCATGCAAAATAGCCATCATTTTCTGCTGAGATGTAGATGCGGCTAAATGCTTACCGGAAAGGTCTCTTGAAGGCGTCAAGCCCACTGGTGCAACAAAGACACCTGCATATCTATCCAAGGAAGTAGTGGAGACCATTGGTGGTTGCATCTGAATGGAATGGAGCTGAGCGATGACACCATGTGAATTCTTCTTAAGGATCTTTTCCAGGCGATGTGAACTGATGATGCAGAGAGACTCTTGTTGTAAGCCCATAAATTTGTGTTGTGTCCCATTGACTGAAAACTGCATCCAAAGTTCAACAAAATCCCATAAGATGGGGGCAAGTGTGCGTAACCATTGAACGCCCAAAACCGCATCACATCCGCCTAGGGACAAGGAAAACATGTCAGAGCGCAGGTTCTAATCTTCCAGAGAGATACGCACATTGTGACACTTCCCCTTGCAAGGTAAGGTGCCCCCATTGGCAACCATGACTTCAAAGTTGGAGCAAGGATGGACAAAACAATCAGCCTGTTTGGCGATCCGAGGGTCAATGAAGTTATGAGTGTTGACAGAATCAATGAGTATTGTAAGAGGAAGCTTCTTGAAGTAACCCCTGACCCGCATTGTTTGGGAGGTGGTGACGCCGGATAAAGCATGGAGAGATATCTCTGGGTGGTCCTCTTGAGATGGAAGGTCAATAGGCGGCTCCTGAATGTCGGCCTGATCATCCGGTGTATCTGGAGCCTCTTCACCAACTTCAGAGGCGGGCGGAGAATCCACATCCAAGAGATAAAGCTTTTGTTGAACACATCTATGTCCCCGAGTGAATTTTTCATCACAATTATAACAAAGCCCTTTTTCTTTGCGTGCCTATGTCTCTATTTCGGACAAATGCTTGATAGGAGTTGGTCGAGGAGCTGGCGGGATGGGAGGTCGTTGAGAACCCATATTTCGGAAGGGAACAAAAGTGGGTTTGGAGCGTTGTTGGGCAGCAATCTTGTCTTTTTCCAACTTAGCCAACCCCAGGGCTTCCATCATTGTGTTGGGACATAACATTTTGACCTCTGGGTGGATTTCATCCTTAAGACACTGATAAAAAACTCCTGTAGAAGTCATCAGACAATCCTTCTATGTGGTTGGCTTGTTTCTCAAATTCTATCTGATACTCTCTCACAGTGCGAATTTGACGAAGTTTAGTGAGTGCTTCGGTGAAGTCATCAAAAGCACTAGGACCAAATCATTGCAAAAGGAGTTGGCAAAAATTTGTCCATTTTGGCTCGTCATGAGCCTTGATGTACCAACGGTACCATTGAAGGGCTTCTTGTTCCAAATGAAAGGATGCAAGTGGAACTTTTTGGACATCAAAAGTACTATGTAGACTGAAATACTGTTCTGCACGATAGATCCATCCAGTCAGATCAATACCATTGGAGTGAGGAAATTCAAGCTTCAGTCCACAGAAAGTGCTGGAAGAAGAGAACCCATTGTCTGCAGAAGATTCTAGTTGTCGGTTATTGTTCATGGATGCATGCTAAAGATGGAGGCTGAGAAAATTTTCATCAAGATCTTGGAGTTTGGTTTGGATGGCTGCAAGTGCTTCCTCCATGGTTTTTGCTCCTGCGTGGGTGACAACCATAACTAGGAGTTTTTTTTTTTTGGGGGGGGGGGATGGATAGAAAAACACAAACAAAAGCTTATTTAGTAAAGGAAAATTTGGATTTGGGAAAAACTCGGATGGGTAATTAGGGTTTGACTAGGTTTTGGACACTGTCGAAGGGACAGGGAAGCAGAAAAGGAGGATTTCAGAAGCGAGATGAAAGAATGGGAAAATTTGGCCGAGAGGGACAAAGAAACAGAATTAGGAAAGGAACTCTGTGGTAAAATTTGAAGGTGATTAGGTAAAATCTAAGGAAGTTATGGCAAACCCTAAAAATAGACAAATGTGGGATTTCGGGCTTTGGGAAGTGGAATTTGGGATAGGGTCCTCAGGAATGAAATATGCAGAATGGGATTACAGGGGTTCCAGGGAAGTTTCAAGGGAAACAGAGTGAAAATAAAGGAGATATGGAGAAAAAACTGATCTGCAACGACGCGGAAATGATCGAAAATAGAGGGATCTAAAACGACGCCGAATGGATTGAAAACAACTGGATCTGAAATAGATCTGAAACGGCTGGATCTGGAATGGATTTCAGAATGGATCTAAAAAGGCTAGATCTGAAATAGATTTGAAATGGCTGGATCTAGAACGGCTTTCAGAATGGATCTAAAATGGCTGGATCTAAAACGGCGCGGTAGTGATCGACAACCGTTCAGTTGAAAATAGATATGGACCCCAGGTATGTGCAGCTTCCTAACAGTTCAGGTGTTTCACTCGGCCACCAATGTTGTCTGATGGCTTGTGTATTGGGGAAGTACCCCTCACTCCACGGCTCAAGTAAAACTGATAACCGCTTTGCCACCAACGACAGCTCTTGGTTTACCTCACGAGTGGAACTAGTCAATCAGGTAGGGGTCGTTGCCCTTTTCGCTGGCAGGTCCTCTCAATGGGCCAGCTACTTTGGGGTTGCTGTGGTACTCCTCACAATGAGTTTTAGGGATTATGCCCAAGTACTTCCCACAGTTAAGCGGATAGGGATTATTCCCAAATTCGAAGCTACAACAGATGCGAAAAAAAAAATTGGCAGAAATTCCATCCAACAAGCCCAAGAAAGTGCTCTGATACCAGATGTGAAGAACCTGCAATAATTAATTAATGAAAACACATGAAATAGCTGAAATAACAGAACTCAGAATCACTTTTATATTGATCGCAGGCCACTTCAAGGGGGCAACCTCCTTTGAGCAAGCTCAATACAAATAACTTCACGGTGCCTTCATTGGTCTCAACACAAACTTATATACTAAGTCTAGGCACCAATACCATGGGTCAATACCATGTGTCAATACAAACCATGGGCCAATACAAAATATGGATCAACAATTACTACGGGACGACTTACAAAGCATATGCGTCCAACAACAATAATACAAACTATTGTTCAACAAATACTACGGAACGACTTACAAAGCATATGCGTCCAATATACTAACAAAGTACATAGAAGGGTTGACATGGGTTCCTAACAAATACATTTGAAATGACTAATTTCATGTGGATTAAAATACAATTGCGAGATATAGAAATTAAAATAAAATTTAAAAGTAAAAAAAAAAAAAATCTAAATTAGCCAACTTTCTTAAATCATTAATATCACTGACATAACTAATCATCACTATAAGAAGGTAGCAAAACATCCACGTTCGATCACAGTTACATCCACATCCAATCACAACTTTCTATTTGTTGTCCAATTACATACATTAGACGATATACGGATGGATAAAGTTGCAACATTAATAAATTTTGCTCACCACATCTTCTTCATCACCACCAACTCCAAGGATAAGTGAAAATGATAAGATGCATGGCCGAGACAACAAGGAGCATTTATTAATGTAATAATTTTTATGTTTAAACATATGTTTTGATGGCAAGATTTATGAAATTTCCATGATATTTTTACACCAAACTAATATATAGGTTTACTCTCCACAAATACACAACTTTTTTTATTATGTCCCTGACGGGGGACATTTATTTATCGTGTATGGTTATTAGTTGCCGCAGGTTTTTTTTTAATTTTTATATTTTTCAAGGTTCGATGTTTGGGTAGGAGCGTTAATTTTTTTTAATTTGTATGACTTGTTAATTGGTTATTGGCTTGGGGTGCCTGATGCAAGCCTCGGGAATCCCTCCCCAGGCTCCATCAGCACGCTTGAGTCATGCATAGAGTACTATGGTGTACTGTGGTTATTAATTTGTGGTGCGGTGTATTATAAAAGCATTTACCAATAATTCCTTGAGCCATTCACCACTATAGAGACATTAAATGTGAAGGATAAGTTATGGTGTGTCAAACTGGAAGATCTATGAGAAGGCATAGGCTTCGGGTTCCAAGTGTCCAATAATAGATAATCAATAACATATAATCATATTAATGATGAGTTAAACAATTGTACACCAACATTTAATAGTTATATATTGATCGTACAATTTATTGGAAGAATGGCCTATAACAATAAGATTTGGATTGTGCAAAAAAGTTACAATGGAGGGATGATAAAATGACTATGGACCTTGTGACACAACTGGCCCATATGCAAAGTAATAAAAACAAGAATTTAGATGAGACTACGATGAATCAAATTAGTAATTCCAACAACCAAGTAAGGATCTGTTTAATATGTTATATACAATGACAAATTTGCATTGTATGTAATCTTTGTTGGAAGGGTAAGGTGAATGAGCAGTAGAACTAAAAACACAACAAGTTCACCTATAGGGAGGTTCGAAAGGACAAATTAGGTATTGAACTTTGGTTGTCATTGATGTCAACTAATGTCAAAGAGGATGTTAACTGATTCAATTTGAGTCATTGATGTCAATTGAAGTCAAGTGGATTCAATATTCTCATGCCAGCTTGAAGAAGTATAGAAAAGCCACATTGAAGAAGTATATGCGCAAGAAAGATGGTGAAGTATATGGATGCCAGACTGAAGAAGTATATCTAGAAATTGCATCCAATATGAAGAAGTGTGTCTAGGGATACATTGTGTGTATCCAGTTTGAAGACGTACATAAGGCACGTGTACTTGAGAAGGTCACAAGTCCATCCAGTCATAGTCCTTCAAGGTACAAGCCAAAGTGTTGGTTGGACAAGAGGTTTGAAGAGTGCGCAAGCGAACCAAAGAATACATGGGACAAAGTCTAGTGTGTGCAAGTAAGTCAAGAGAATATTCTAGAGTGCGCAAGCAAGTCTAGTGGAGTGCGGAAGCAACATGGAACAAGAAATTGTTGAACAATTATGCAAGTCCCGAAAGCGCAAAAGTATCACCAATCAGGAGAATCTTTCAGTCGTTGAAGCATGCACAAGTTCCAAGAAGGGTGTAGTAGTTGAAGTCAGTATATGCACAAATTCCATAGTCCATGACACAACAAGTGTGCAAGAGCCACAAGTGATTGTACTGCAAGGGTCAAAGTCACCTTCATATATGCAACTACGAATGGGGTATCTATCTGTATACAAATGAAATAATGTATTGTAACTTCTTAAAATTACTTTTGCTTGATAGCACGTGATCGGCATGGTCCATTCTCTCTTGGTCAAAGGGTAAATTTTTGCCTTCATAAAATTTCACATGGATATATATATTTTGAAAGGACATGTTTGCATGCTACTTATGGGCGGGCTTATTAATAAGTTCAAAGGTGTTTGGTGGTACTATATTTGTTTTGAATTTTGTACGTAGACCTTGTATTGTAGGAAAAATAGTTTATTATTAGTCCCTGCCAAGGCAGGGATATACTTTATGTTGGAAAATCAAACCTGCTTGACTTGATATTATTTCTTAATTTTTGATGTGTTTCTAATAATGTTTTGCTATGTTTTAAGAAAATAGTTCTTAAACTAATTTTTTTGAAAATGAAAAATATATATTTTAAGTTTTCAAAAATTAAAATGAGATTTTTTTATTGGTGAAGGACACTTGGGATTTGACATAAATCCCTAGAAGAGAAATTTAATTTTCAGAAATTAAAATTAATTTAAAAATTGAAAATAGCAGAATTTTACATATGTTATCTTATTAACTGATGGAATGCAGTACAGTGTACTTTACCCACATGTTTATGTACTTTTTGGAGATGAAAAAGATGATGGGATCAGTGGTAAGAATAGGAGATTTATCCCATCTGCAATTCTATGGATGTAAGGCTCTAGTTGGGCATGTGTTACTATAGGAATGCATGCAATTCTCTGGATGTAAGGCTCTAGTTGGGCATGCGTCATCAGAGGAACCGCACTTGGGGATCATCGATTCTTTTGCTGAGATTATACTGGATCACCTTCAGTGTTTTCCTCTCAACAATATTCTCTGCATCCTTAGTCATCGCCTCAAATTCATTCATTACTTGCTCGTAGTTTATCATTTGATTGTGCATTTCCTTCAGCTATTTTATCACCTCACTTGGGTGGATATGTTGGCTCAAAGCTGGAATCTTCCTTGCCCAATCTCCATTATAGCTTCTTAATTTACAACATTGTATATGGAGATTCCCTCTTCCAAACTTAGTTATGTCCAGTATGGGGGATTCGGTAGAATAAAGTTGTCCATTATCTTCTTTTTCTTGATCTTTGCTGGCAAGTCCTGGTTGTGGGATTGTGTAGAAAGTAGAATGAAAAATAAGCTGAAGTCTATTCAATATTTCTCTTTGTCGTTGATATTTACTGACAGTTCGCTTTCTATTGTAGAGCATATCATGATGCCAAGAAAACGACGAGGGAGTTCTTACTGAAACAAGACACAGACATGTCGATATCGATGGCGAGTCAAAGGCAAAGGAAACCACCCATCTATATATATACACGAGTATATATTCCTCGACCCAATGTCAAACTCTATTAAACTGGAAAAACAGATTAAAAAAACTTGTCTCATGCATATCAGGGCCCCCACAGCTTGGTTCGATCTGCTTATGAAAAAATTGCAGCATAATGAAGTAGCTTTATGTAGTAGCAGATTATGACCTGTAGAAGCACATTATGTCCTATAACTTCATCTCATAGTTATATATTTAGGATCTGGTTTTGAAATGTGGAGGACTTTTAGTATTTTCGGGGTGATAGTAGCTTACGCATTGTTGCCGATCTAAAACAAAAATGTGGAACGCGAGCTCTTAAGATTAAATGCGTTGATTGTCTAATGCATATAAGGGCCTCCAAAGAGCAGTTCATGATTTATGCCTAGTTCCATTCTTTACAAAGATTAAAGAAAAAAACATATTTTCTTTTGTATTAAGTCTAAAGACCTAGGAACTAATGATTCCTTAGCTTAAGGATAAAAACATATTTCCCAAAATCTTTGTCGGCCTGAGAATTCTAGGACTAAGAAAACCCTTTCGATGAATCAATCACTGGGATTGCAATTTGCACCCCGCTCTGGCCAACCAATAACATCTAGATTTACTTGTATAAACAATATAGCTCATGGTCAGGCTGCTACTAACAAAAACATGGGAGCAAGAATGGATTCCAAGACCACAACATGCTAAGCAGCGCCGAGTTACCAATATATGTAAGCCCATATTCTCAATTATGTCTACCTTACCAGCGATGCCAAAATTCCATTCAAGATCAGTCACATGGATTGGTTTTGATGGCATGTTCAGAAAATCATCTTTTATTGGGTTTTTAAGCATATAGAATGTAAAATTTTCTACTCTTTCAAGTAATGGTCAATTTGACCTGCAAAATAGTGTAACGATAAGTTAATTACAACCTTTCCAGGGCACTGCCATATAGACTATGGCTTGGGGTCATTCGGAGAGGCAGTTACTTTAAATTAATTTGAATTAAAATAGGTGCAGCTGAATAAGTTGAAGTATGCTGAAATAGAAGTTCTTTAAGTACCTCATGAGCTCCTTTCAGAGGGCACTGAAATGAAAATACATAGGGTTTAGTCAAATCTTGGTTGAACTTTAACCTTTCAAGAAAATTCAATGGAATGAATTAAATATGGTTACGAGCTTATCTTAACTTTTATCTACGGAAGTGGCCATGAATCTAACATACAGTAGGATAACCTCTATTGAACTTTTGAATTGTAAGGTGCATATCAACAATTATATGTTCCTTTAAATAAAGCTTTGTTTTCGCCGTAATTTTATAAGTTTTTGCTATTTCTTGATTTCCTTTGTCCAAGCGACTGGAAAATATTTACAAATGCCAGGAATTTATGTTTCTTTTATTGGAATGACGATGCAAACATAAATGATGTAAGAATTGTTCCATGCATATCCGTTTTAGATACAGCCACTGCACTGAGCTGACTGAAAACAATGATAATGCATGTCGTTTGAAGAAATATTTAAAGGAAAATGTGTTTTATGTAAATAAGTACTTAAAAGCATTGATTTTTTCATCTTTAACTACCATCACAGCATCGAGCTAACTGAAAAAGGATTTCATGATGAAAGTTGTAAATAAAAGACGATTGCTCTGTTCGTTACATATAAATCGAAATTTAAAGGCAACTAGCATTCAAATTTAACGAAAAATATATGATTCTCGTTTTTTAGTACTATCGACAAGAGAATTTATTAACGGAAACATAAATTTCCTGAACTAACTTTACCTACAAATAGTATGAAAATGCTTCGTTACCATGACGTGATTCTATAAATTCTCGTCATGCCAGATCAATTATACTAAGCGGAAGCTCCGACAGGCCATTGGAACCATTGGCAGAAGCATAATCACTCCACGACCAAAATTTCTCTTCAAATTTAGCAATTAATAATTGATAATAGGAACTGGCAAGGACCGAGGGTCGCACAACGCCAGAATCGGCTTGTAAATCTTCGCTTACCACAGTAAGAAACAGATCAGTTGAATATTCTTCTGAATCAGAAGAAGCTAAAAAGAAGGAAGGGGTAACATCCACAGCAATACAAGAAGAAGCAACAACCTGTTCTTCATCGTAGTTATCATCATCAAGTTTAGATAGGGTCGTTTGAATTTCAACATCAAATACAGAGTCAATGTTCTGGAGTCTGAATACACAAAACTTTGTCCAAAGTCTTGCTTCCAAGTTTTCTGTTGGTTTGGAGACTCGAAGGTGAAATTCGTTGTTCTGAATAAACGAGTAAGGAATTATGTTTTCCACCTTCACGCCGTGCGGTACTGTTCCTGCACGAACAGGAGAGTTGTATAGAAGTGGTAGCAGCAACAATTTCCAAGCACGAGTTTTCAGAATTAGACGCGAATTTAGTTTCAAGAAGCGGCCTCTTCCCTCATAGACCTTGAACTCGGACAACTTGACTTATTGCTACAATGCTTGTGCTTGAGCGTCCTGACATTGTCTTACCGCTTAGACGGAGACTTACAACTTGGTGCGCTGATGGTTTTGCTCAAACCTCTGCTAGCATGACACCTGCTCCAACCTTTGACATGTTCACCCTTCTCTTCCACGTGCTCTAGCCTTCTCCCTTATGCTTTTGCTTATGCGTAGTTTCCGGTGGTGCGTGGCCCACTTCCTTTGGTAGGGACTAAGTTGCCATGCAACTTTTTCCCTTGTTATTCAAGTGTTCGAATAATAAACTTTTGAAATGAAATTATCTCAACGGTTGGCTATGTCAATGTGTTGGCATCCAATTTCGATATTTGCCAAGTCAATAGTCTAATATTTACGCTCATCTTAAAGCATTGGCTAACTATAATTAACAATATACCTCATGGGCCGTGGCTCTTGTTCTCACTAATTTATTATTGAATTTCCTATTATATTCCTATTTAGACAGGTAGCATTGTTTATACATAGATCCTCAAATAGGATTTTGTTATGAATTCAAATGAATATTATACTAATATGTCCACATTTGTCGATATGTATCATGAGAACTCAGAATTAGATAAATGATGGTAAATTCAAGTTGGTACATCATTTAAACAACTAAGTATATTACCAAATCCAAAATATTAAGTTATTTATATTCTTTTAGTTACAAAGTTTATATATATATACTTTGTAACTAAAAGAATATAAATAACTTAATATTTTGGATTTAGTAATATATTTACTTCTTAATAAATATAATTTTTTAAAATCTATTGTTGGAACAATAAATATATAAATATGAATATATTGCTGGATCAATAAATAAATAAATATATAGTTTTTAAATGCAAGGTTGTTAACTCGTTAAATCTTATTAGTGGATACTATTAAGAATAAGAATACACCAATATCTTTTTTTTGTAAGCTAGTACCCATGGAGTTTCAAACCAGTGACTTAACACAAGGAGTGCCTTCACAATACACCCATTCATCATCTATTCTACACCCTGTGGGAAAGAATATACCATTATCAAGAAAGCTAACCACATTATTTAAATTTGTAATTAAATTGTTGTTTAATTTGATACTTTTGTTCTAATTCGGAAATAAAGATTATAGATATTAATATACTCCATCCTAAGAAATCTAACATGAAAGTTTGAATTATGTTTATGTATAACTTTAACTAAGTTTACATGTTGAGTAACATAGAGGGTAGATTTCTATGTAAGTTGCTATTAAACTTACTAAATAAAGTAATAATTGTTTCTACTATAGGGAGCTTTAATTCTATGTTTCTATTGTATTTTAAACCTTTATTCTACTCTATGTATAAATTTGTATTGACAAGTGGTGAGTGGTGACATATACACATTTAATACCTTCAACATTAAGTATTTAATATAAATTTGATATTTCCAAATGACAATAGCATTTTCTTATCCATTTCTTATTTATTATCCAATTGTTCTCTGTCAAACTTTAGCTTTAACTTTGGACTATATACAATTATTAAATTAAAACATCTCTAAATTATTAAACTGGCAATTGCACCTTGGGGTGCAATAAAAGAACGCCATATTGAAGGGGAAGGCGGGATATGAAGAAGGTAGAGGAAAAATAGAGTATTGGAAGGAGAACCACGAACTAAAAGCAAAAATGTAGGAGTTGATACAATATTCTCAAAACATTAGATTATTCACATTATTAGTGATTACATTATTGGCATTGTGCATTGTGGAAATATTCTTGTGGTTGAAAAGAGGCTAATTTTGCTACAAGAATAGCTCACTCTATAATCCTTGCTAGGAGTGGTGGGTAGTTGTGGGGTAGTTGAATACGTGTTCTTCCAACATGATGATACATGCATTGCATTGATCGTGTATTTTTGGAAAAGTAGGATTATTTAACATAAATTGAGGCATTGATCGAGGATAAGTATTATTGGCTAGGATTGGTGACGGATGTAAAGAGGGTAGCTAATATAGCCTCCGCCAACAAGTTTCAACAAGTGACATGCTAGTGTTTGTGCTCGCACTTGTGGATGCACAACAACAGTTAGGGCCTAGTGCAAATCCTAGGTGACTTTGGTGGAATAGATACCCCATTTGCAATTGCATAACTTGAAGAGTTCTTGGAATTTTTACATGATATGCATGGGATTTCAAGCTATGGATCAAATATGAATCTCAACACAGTGCCATACAACTGATCATACATCAATGGAATCAAAAAATTATCCTCCACAAGTTTTATGCAACCATTAGCGCGTCATCAACACTAGAACAATGGACATTGAGAAGTGAATGTGAGAAGAGAAAGTAGAAGAAGTTGTATGAGAGGAACTCGAACTAAAGAGGGATTTGAACCTGCATTAAACACATCCTTTAAGCTCTTATAATAGGTTTTAATGGCCTCTCCTCCAACCAACTTGGACAAGGATCTTCCACCTTCGAAATTGGTTCAATAGTAGGGAAGGTAAACACCCACCATGCAAGGAAAATCTAAGCTCTCCAAGAGTTAAAAAAAAATGATCCAAAAGTTGCTCTCCTTCCTCATATTCCTCTTTTATTAACCTCATGTGGACTCATGAGGTCTAATTCCCTCCAAGCCACTCACCCAACTCGATTTAGTGATAGATTCCCTTATGAGACACTTGTCCACTTCTTCCTTGCACCCCTCTTTCCCCAATTCGAATTGGGAATCTTGGACGACCATAACTCCCTCTATGTGCCCTGTTGATGGCTATTTTTATCCCTCATATGTCATATTTTCCATAGGTCTGCAATCAGGTCTGAATTTGTCATAGATTCCTTCATTATTGTTGTCATAGATGCCATGGAATCTTGTTACAAGTGTCACAATTTCTCTATGATTCATCTTCCTCTTTGTTGTGAGTTACTCTTCCACTCCAAGTCGAGCCTCATTGATTCTTGCCATGAATATTGCCTCTTCACCTACCCCAAGTACATTACCCTCCTCCTTGAACTTGACTTTGTGCGAGAAGGATGCCAAGTGTAGTGAGGAATCTTGCCACATGTGGGTCCCACAACCTCTTATGCACCCTCATGATCCAATGCCACCTTATTTTCCTCTTTATTATTGTTTATTTGACCCATTTAATGTGAATTTGTAAGTCTAAGGTCAATTTGGGTCTTGTAGCTCCCTTATTCCAAATTTTGATGCTTCCACCCCAACCTAGGGAAATTTTTCCTCCATGATAATTTATTTGGATGGGGACATTAGAGTCCTCCCCACCCAAGATTCCTTGTCCCCAAGCAATTTCAAACTTGGATGCTGTAAAAAAAATTCATCTTCCCAAGTGGCATCTTCACTTGGTAGATCCTTCCATTGCACCAAATATTCTCTTATGGTTTTGTTCCTTAATTTCCTTTCCCTTACCTTCATTTTTTTTTTGGAATGAGTATGAGTTTCCCTTCATCATCCATTGGAGGAAGTATTTCTGAAACTGAGATTTGATTCCCTGCCACCTTTTTAAGACATCAAACATGAAACCCATTATGGATTTTACTCCCTTCCGAAATCTCCACTTCATAAGCTATCTCCCCAATTTTTTGAATTATTTTGTATGGGCCATAGAACATGGGCTTTAACTTTTCTGAACATTTTCCTTTCAAGGTGGTTTGTTTGTAAGGTTGTAGCCTCAAATAGAACAAATCATTCACTTGGAAATTTCTCTCTTTCCTATGCTAATCTGCATATTGTTTTTTCTAATTTTGGGCAACCTGCAAATTGTCTTTTAAAACCTTCAAAATTTCTTGACTTTTCTCAATCCAATCCTTAGATTTTGGAGCTCTACTATCACAAAAAATGTGATCAATAAATATAGGTTCTTCATAACCATATAGTGATTTTAAAGGAGATGTGCCAATGGACATATGAAAGGTAGTATTGTAACAGAACTCACTCAAATGTAGCCATTTAACCCATGCTTTTTGCTGCCCACTAAAATCGATTCTCAAGTAGCTCTCCGACCATTGGTTTACCCTTTATGTTTGTCCATCATTTTGTGGATGGTATCTTGTGCTAGGAGTCAATTTTGTTCCCACCAACTTGAAGAGTTCTTGCCAAAATGCACTCATAAACCTGCTATCCCTGTCACTAACAATGTTTTTTGGAAGTCCATGCAATCTGAAAACATCTCTAAAGAATATCTTAGCCACTTGTGCAACAATAAAAGATGAAGAAATATCAAAGAAATGAGCAAATTTGGTGATTCTATCCACCACAACAAAAATATAGTCCTTACCAAGTGCCTTGGCAAACCTGTGATGAAGTCCATAGAGATGCTCTCCCATTTTTGTTCAGGAATAGGCAAGGGTTGTAGGAGACCAACATGATGGTTGTGCTCAACTTTTTTTTGTTGACATATCTTGAATTCATTCGCATACTTTAGAACATCACCCTTCAAGCCTTTCCAAAAAATTCTTTCTCTCAACTACCTATATGTTTTAAAGAAACAAGGATGGCCTGCTAAGGGAGAATTATGAGTTCCATTCAAAATATTTTGCTTCAAATTCAAACCAGAAACTAAGTAGATTCGATCTTTATAGTATATTAGGCCATTCAACACTTTATACCTATCATCACCATTGGCCCCATCTAAAATTTCACAAGCAAATTTATCTTTGGCATACTCTAATATTAGTATTGCTTTCCAACCCTCTGAAATGTCCATAAGAGAGAGTGAGGGTTTCCAAGACAATGCATCCACTACAACATTATTCTTCCCTTTAACATATTCAATGTCAAAATCAAAGGCTCGAATCTTACTCACCCATTTTTGTTGCCTTTCACTCATATCTTTCTGTGTAAGAAAATGCTTCAAGCTATTGTCATCAGTTTTGACCACAAATTTGTTCCCCACCAGATATTGTCTAAACTTGACCAAAGCATGCATGTTGGCCAAAATTTCCTTATCATATATGGAGTAGAGTCTCTCATGTGGCTGCAGCTTCTTGCTTTCAAAATATATGAGGTGTTGATTTTGCTTTAAAACTACTCCAATGCCTTCCCCTGATGCAGCACATTCCAAGACAAATGGTTTAGAAAAATATGGTAATGCAAGTACTAGACAACTACTCATTACCTCTTTCATTCTTTGGAAGGCCTTTTCTGCATATTCATTCCATTGGAAAGCATCCTTCTTGGTCAAGTCAATGAGGGGAGATGCCAGTTGGGAGAACCCCTTCACAAATTTCCTATAGTAAGTGCATATCCCAATAAAATCCTTGAATTCAGTGATATTCTTAGGTGGTGGCCAATCAAGAATGGCCCTTATTTTCTCCAAGTTCACCTTCACACCATCTTTCCCAATGATGTTTCCAAGATACATAATTTATGTCAACCCAAACTCACACTTGGACAACTTAGCAAACAAAGATTGTTCATGCAATATTTTCAATACAACTTCTAAATGATGCAAATGCTCCTCCCATGTCTTACTGTAAATCAAAATATCATCAAAGAAAACCAAAAAAAAAATTAAGGAGCTTCTTGCAAAATATTTTGTTCATGCTTGACTGGAAGGTTGCAAGAGCATTGGTCAAACCAAAAGGCATGGCAAGGAATTCTAAATGACCATGATGGCACCTGAAAGCAGTCTTCTGTACATCTTCCTCCTTCATTTGAATTTGATGGTAACTAGATCGAAGAACAATCTTTGAAAAAAAAATTGTTCCAAATAGTTCATCCATGAGATCATCTATCTGAGGATGGGATATCTATTCTTCACTGTCTTCTTCTTTAGAGCTTTGAAATCAATGCAAATTCTCAAGGTTCCATCTTTTTTCTTCACCAAGACAACTGGGACTTGAACTTGGCCTTATGAGCCCCAACTCCAAAATTTCTTTGATATCCTTATCAATCTCATCCCTAAACCTTTTTGAGTGTTTGTATGGTTGCATTTGGATAGGTTGAGTGCATGCCTCCAACACATTGGCATGTTCAACTCCCCTATTAGGTGGCCTTCTAGCGGGGAGGTCTCCAAAAACCTTTTCATACTTGTGCAATAGCTGCCTTATCTCCTCTGGATGTTTTGAAACCTTTATGCTTGGTTTGGGGGAAGTGATTAGACATTCTGCCACCCATTCAATGTCTCCATGTCTCAAAATGGACCTCATACCGTGGGAGGACACTACTTGGTTAGGATAGGTTTGCATTCCCCTCACCAATATTGGATTTCCCTCTAAATCTTTAAACCTCAATTCAAGTACTTTATAGTTCATTGTATGATCTCCTATAGAGTACAACCATTGGACTCCCAAAACCACATTCGTATCAACAACATTCACCACATAGAAACTTTTAGTAATACTGTAATTTCCTATGGTACGTTTTAGCTTTGGAATCCATGTGTTACAGTCCATAGAATTGTTACCTGGGATGATGACTGTAAACCCATCAAATGTTTCAATTGGAAACTTTCTCTTCCCCACCAAGACTGCAGTAATGAAGTTATGGGTTGCTCCTCCATCCACTAGTACTGGAACCTTCTGCCCTTGGACAACTCCTTTGCATTGAAGGGTATGAAACCAAGGCACCCCCGACAGTACTGCCATCTTTCCTGTTTCAGGTGGTGGATGATTTTCTTCTACTGTGTCATATCCTTCTTCCAAGGCTGATTGTTGTGCTTCTTCCTCCATTTCCTCATCATCATCAGAAAAAACTTCAATGAAGTGTGCTTTCCCCTTAGCACATTTATGCCCGGGGTACCCATGGTTGATGGCATGTCAAGCATATCTTCTTCCTATTGAGTTCTTCCTTACTTGGTACCTCTTTCTTATCCTTCCCAAATGAGTCTTTTTGCTATGGTTTCTTGTCATCTTTGAACTTGGAAGGAAAATTGGGCTTGGGAGGATACTTTGTCTTGGGTATCACATTTTGCAAATCTCTTGTCAAGTTCAGGGCATCTTTCAATGTAGTTGTCTTGTGAGATTTAACCAATTCTTTCAAAGTTTCATCCAACCCTTCATTAAATATCAATACTAAGTGAACCATAGAGATATCAACAACCATAACTGACAATTTTTGGAACTCCAACATGTAGGCCTCAGGGGTTCCAATTTGCTTCAACTATGCTAATTTCTTGAAAGGCGTTTCAGGGTCCTTTCGATCAAACCTTTCCACCAGCCTGTTAACAAACTCTTCATAGGATGTTATTTGGTCATGTCCTAAGGTTTTAAGTCCACAGAACCACCAATAATTAGCTTCTCCTTCAATATGTAGAATAGCCATCTTCAATGCATCCTCTTCAACCATTGGATTCAGCTAAAAATACACATCCAATTTTTGTATCCAAGCACTAGCAGAAATTTGTGGTGATCCATCAAAAGTGGGAAGGGATACCTTTCCTAGGTTAGACTTCAATTCCTATTTTGGAGAAAGGTATTCTGCTACCTCCTCTGGATTTGAGCTTGTTTGAGACATTGAAGAATTGTTCAAATTGTAAGGTCCTCCTAAACTCTTCACTCATTTGTTGCCACTCATCAAGGGATTCCTTCATCCCATACTAAGTATGAAGATCCTCTTTAGGCTCAATAAACTTGGGTGTATTGGCTCTTGCTTGACTCTTGAAGTCATTAGGTTGATTGTGAGGCCTGATCCTTGAGAAGATTGTTTCCCCACTTACTTAGTGCAATGGGCACCTATCAACAAGTGATAGCAGTTTCAAATATTGAAAGCAAAAACAACAATTATAAATCTAAACAAAACTAGCATGTGCATATAACAAATAAAATTTTCTGAAAATGATTCAAGAACAAGAAATAAAAAGAATGAGTATTGTATTAAGATACCTCAAATGGTGAGGATTTGTGTTGAGCAACTTCCAAGGTGAGTAGCTCCAAGCTCCAAAGGTCTCTTCTCCAAGATAGCTACAATGGTCAAAAGCTCATGAGAGATTTTGACAGCATGAGGATAGGATGATGGATGGATGGAAAGTGAGGATCCCCTACCACCTTTTTATAGTTTTTGGTGGTGGGGAATACCTATGGTTTTGAGGAAACCAATGGTATTGACTAACATGGTTTAGGTACCTTTTCCCTCCTTTTTCCTTTTTTGAATATTTTGAATATTTTTATTCCCTTTTTAATATTTTTGGGAATTCTGGACCTTTTTTGAGGGTTTTTTTATGCTTTTTGATGAAAAATATTCATTTTGAGTGGAAAAAAGGGGTGTATTAAGGTCTTTTGGTGACCTTTTGATGGCTTTAGAGGCTCAAATGGTGAAAAAGTGGACAAATGGGTCATGTGAATAAGGAAATGAGCTAGTGAGCACTTTTTGGGTGTTAACAGATTGCCCCCTGATGTGTGAGGGCAGGAGCTCATCGTATGGCCGATAGACATCATAGTTCTTTTGTCATTTTTTTGGGGTTTGGGGAAGAGAAGAGACCGATTGGAGACTGGATCCACGGCCCATGGAAGCTGCAAAATAAACAATATTACATGGCCTCAATATGAATGAGGAATAATCTCTGATAATGAACGAGGCGGGCATACCCATGCTCGTATCAAGACATATACATAACAATTGGTCCCAAGAAGGGGGACCTGAAAAATACATAAACAATCTGTTGGTACATCATAATGGTCCAGAGGGGACATCATTTTGGGATGTACTCATGATCATAACATGACTGATCTCAATAACTGATACACTGGAATAAAGCATCAACCGTTCTGAATAAGGTCTCAGAAGGGTTGATGAACTGCTGAAACGGAAGGTGTCAATGACTGTGAGTCATTAGTGGGAAGTACTTGTAACTGTATACTCGAGGGAGTATAAAACTGGGTTACATCTAAATACTGTCACCATGCGCAACCCGGATGTCTATAGAAAAAATGTAACTGGTTGTATCCATAGGTAGACTCTCAAATGTGGAAGAGTCGGGTGGTATCCGGGGTCTTGAACAAATAAATGAAAGGACCAATACCCTGTGCGAGTCTCAACGATGCGATCAAGGTGTTGAAGTTGAGCATGTGAGAAACAACCATTTGGAGAGGCACTGAGGACTCTTCTCAAAATGATTCGTAGGCACTCATCGTAAATGGTGATGAGTCCAAGACACAGGGACCTCTAGGTCTATCCTCTGGAATAAATTTGGTTGTCATCGACAGAGGGATACCAGCAACTAACAAGGCAATGATGTTTCCTTGATAGGAGCGCGAGGTGTAGAACTGAAGTGTGGTAGTACTGATGGTAGGACTGTCATACCTATGGGGATGGGAAGTAACTGGGGTC
Source organism: Larix kaempferi (assembly GCA_027924585.1). Lineage (NCBI taxonomy): Eukaryota > Viridiplantae > Streptophyta > Pinopsida > Pinales > Pinaceae > Larix > Larix kaempferi. Next base: position 3,433,910 of record BSBM01000223.1, on the reverse strand, counting down.
CTGGAGTGGGTAGACTCAAACTTCCTTTGTTCAGAGCATGATGACATGGTTGACCTGGCAGCGTAGGGAACTGACTTGTAGGTGTGGGGATCATATCTTTTAGGGACTGAAGGGTATGTATTGACTCTGGGGGGGATCAGGCTGTTGGTTGCTGTCAAGGGGTTCTCAGGGTGAGATATTGCAGAATATTCTGAACAAAGGCGACCAAAATGGGGAAGCTGCCATATGAGTAAACGTGATCTGTTCTGGCGCTGAGAAGCACCATTGGGTCCTTCTTCGTATTTTTAATGAGCTCCAAGAAGGAATAAAAGTGTGCTCTGAAATGGTACTGTCCTGTGGATTTTGTGAGCCCATGACTGTTCGTGCTCATGTGTGCTTTCATTTTTAAGGAGTCTGAAAACGATAAGAAGACTCTGCAGTGGTTGTGAGTACCGTTCTGTGGGTTTTTACGAGCCCGGGATGGTGATTGCTCGTGGTTGCTTTCATGTTTAGAGAGTCTGAAAGCGGTAAGGGGACTCCATTGGTGTTCTTTTTCGTAAGTTAGTCTCCAAGGCCCGAAAAAGCATAAAATGATGCAAATGGAGAACTCTTCTAGCTGATGTGACTAGAGTATTCCTTTTTCGTAATTAGTCTACAAGGTCCGGAAAAGGGGTAAACTTATACCAGGTAGATGCCCTTTCAGATACGTTTAGCGAGCATGAAAGGAAGCAAGGTTGCTCGACGATCTTTTCATTGTTTTAGGAGTCAGAAAAGAGCTTAACAGAAACTCCCTAAGTGCCTTTTTCGTAAAAGGGATTGCTCGGCCTGAAAAAAGGGGTAAAATTATACCGAACAAAAAAGGGATTGATGAGAGTGAGAAAAGGTCTCAAGCATCATCATGTGTGCGGAATACTGAATTCGGTGACATAAATATTGTCAAAAAGGGGCAACAGCCAATGTGGCACGTAAACCGAGGTGATGAGTGGCATTTTGAAAAAGTGCCCAAAAATTATGGGGTGAGATTGAGAAATGATCTCAAGCATCATCACGAGCGTGGAAAACTGAATCCGGCGACATAAGACCTGTCAAAAATGGGCGACGGCCGATGTGGCATGCAAACCGAGGCGACGAGGGGGCATGGAAAAAATGCTCGAAAAATCTGGGCGTGAGAGCGAGAAATGATCTCAAGCATCATCACGAGTGCGAAAAACTGAATCCAACGATATAAGACTTGCCAAAACGGACGACGGTCGATGTAGCATGCAAAACGAGGCGACGAGGGGGCATGGGAAAAATGCCCAAAAAATCTGGGCGTGAGAGCGAGAAATGATCTCAAGCATCATCACGAGCGCGGAAAACTGAATCCAGCGATATAAGACTTGTCAAAAATGGATGACGGCCAATGTGCCACACAAACCGAGGAAACGAGGGCGTGAAAAATTTGTCAAATGTTTTTGGGTGGTGTCCGGAGAGATCTGGACAAGGTCAGTCGGGAGGGGGGAGAGTTCTGCTATGCCTCCTTTTTGTGTTGTTTTTTCTTTGAGCGGGTACCGACTTTGCGGCCATGGGTACCGGTTCGAGACGATCTGGTGAGCAAGCCGCGCATGGTGCGGTGGGGGCAGATGATGCCCTGTGGTGGTGGTGGTATCCGTGGGTTCTTTTCACAGGAGATGTACGAATAGTGGGAGAAGATCCCCTTGCTGATTGAGGACTATCCATATGCTGGTATGGATTATCGAGGAGATCCGGAGATGCCTCGAGTCCAGGGACAGGCCTGGGGTTTAGATGGTATGTTTTGTGTTTTTTTCTCTACTATATCATTTTTTAGATGTGTTTGTTATGACTATAGTTAGATATTTATATGATGGTTGTTTGCGTGATTGTGCAGATGTTGGTCCTGTACCACCAGCCGACTATGTGGCTCATATGGGACGGGCGATGGTGGTTGCTCCACCTCCTGTAGCGGTGCCGCCTATGCATGGTCGAGGATTTGGGGCTCACGGTCGAGGAGCTGGCCCTCGAGATGATGCTGTGGAGGGTGTCCGAGAGACACTAGATATGATTCTGGCAGGATTCCCGAGGATGGGTGGAGGGATTTAGATCGGGACATCGTCGAGTGATGTTTCGATGCGCCTCGTGAGTGGCGCTCGATCCTACTGAGAGCAGCGTTGTTGGCGGCTGAGTGGAGGGAGGGGGCTCGGCAGGATCAGGCAGGGCCGGTGGAGGGGAGGATTTGTTTACGAGATGCTCCAGCGGGGCCGGCGGAGAGGAGAGTTCGGGCTCGGCATGATCCGGCGGGGCCAGCGGAGGAGGCGCCAGAGGAGCCTAGGGACCGTGATGATTAGATGATATTGTATCTGCCCCTAAATGCTGATGAGCATATGGGGAAGCACTTTTTTGTACGGCTGATGTATTTTTGTATATTGGGTGCTGAGGGCACCTATGACATGTTTTGACTATATTATGATGATATATATATATATATGATGTTGGTATATAGTCGTGTATGCACATGGATGCATTCATTGTCTTTTTGTTCGCCCGTGGAGGCATGTTTGATTTTGTGTATGCCCGTGGAGGCACATGTTATGCACGTGGATGCATTGTTGTCATATTTATATATGCCTGTGGAGGCACAGGTTATGCATGTGGATGCATTTTTTGTCATATTTATATATGCCCGTGGAGGCACATGTTATGCACGTGGATGCATTTTTTGTTTTATTTATATATGCCCGTGGAGGCACATGTTATGCACGTGGATGCATTTTTGTTTATGATATGATTTGATTGGTGTGCCAGTCAAGAATGTTGTTGGCCATATGGTCTGCTACACTATTGAGGTTTCTTGGGACATGTGTAAATGAAATGGATTCAAACTGTCGAACCATTTGTTTAGTACGCAAGAATTTTCTGAAAAGACATGGATTGCGTACCTGGTAATCATTGTTGAGTTGGGAAACAAGGAGTTGTGAGTCCAAGAAATCGTTAAGGTGACGTATGCTCATTTGGAGAGCTGCGTCCAGGAGATCGGTCACTGCATCGTACTCAACTTGGTTGTTGGTGGCAGCACCTAAACACACTCTGTCGATGTGGATCAACTCATGTGAAGGGGAATATATTACCCAAGCTGCGTAGGCCAGATTGGGGGACCAACGACTTGCACCATCAGCGAAACCGACATAGCAGAGTGGAACAGGATCCATCTGTGGTCATGCAGAGAAAACAAATATTTTAAGTTTTTTGAATTTTTTGTGAAAAACAAAATAATACTGTACAATAATGGACGGTGGTGTCCATCATATTTACTATGGGTAAAATTGCTTGAGGTACAACCCATTGCGTGGGTTGTGGAGGGGGTTGCCCTATGAATCGGTCAGAATGTATGCCCCCTGTCCGAGGCAAGTGTGTATAATGTATGGGCCTTGCCACATGGACACAAACTTTTCTTTCCCGGTTTTGTCATGAGCCTGATCGTAGGCGAGGACAAGGTCCCCTTCAGTAAAAGTTCTTGGGTGGACATGTTCGTCGATGTGATGTTCCATAATTTTAGAATCAAGTCCAAGCATCTCGGTGTAGGGCCAGGCGAAGACATCATGAAACTCTTGGGAGAGTTCCTTATATGCATGAGTTTTCGCTTGAGTGCATGATGCTCCTAGCGAGATGAGCTCAGGTTTTCCAGGTGTGGTGGAAATGTTGATTTGTAAGGGTTGAACATGTGTGTCAAAGGGATCAATGGAAGGGGCGGACCAGACAGAGGGGTATCCAGTGGAAATCGTGTAAATGGTGTTAATTTCTTCCGAGGAGGAAGATGGTGGGGGATGAATTTCCTCTATGAGAAGAGGGGATATCTCGAGGTCAACGTTATTCATCTCGTACAAGGATGCTCTGTAATCTGGGAGATCGGGGCAGTGATGTGAATAATGGCCGTAAATACCGCATATTGCACAAGGGTGGTTGGTACACAGTGATTTATCACGAGGCTTAGGGGTTGGATCTAGTTCGACAACCGAGATGTTGGGGTCGTCGTCAAGCATTTGCATGTGTTCCTGTAATGTAGGTAATTGTGGACATTGATGAGTCGGATGGCCTAACTCATCACACAACGAGCATTTGGGGGGAGCACGAAACACAGGGGGGGTTTAAATGTCTTGGGAGGGGGTACAACAGTGTATGGTTGTGGGCTTGTGCCCCCAGTGGGCTTGATAAGAGGAGGGGGATTCGTAGATGATGAATGGGTAGTGACACCGGGAGGTGGTTGACTAGTAGTGACAATGGGTTGCATCGGTTGTAGGACGACATTTGGTGTCGGCGGGGGAATGGGAGGCAAAATATACCACACGGGTAAGCCTAAGGTTAACCCGGGGAGGTTGAGGGTAGCCATAACCGGGGCGCTTACTACTCCCGATGGATGGAATATGAAGGGGATTGTGTGGGTGGGTGTGACACCAATGTGACTAGTTACCAATGGTGGTTTGGGTAACAAGGGTGGTTGATTGTTGGGTGTTTGTGTATTGTGGGAAAGAGTACAGAGGTCAGAGACGTGGGTTGCGGGTGACAAGGGTGGGATGGATTGGAATGTAGAAGTCATCGGCATGTCGGAGTAAAGTCTGGGTCCCACGGAGGAAACAAATGAGCTAGTTGCACCACAAGCAGGTTGTTCAACCACGGGGAGAACATTTTCGGGTGCAGCGGGGGCCTTGGGATCGTAATAGGTGAGTTGGTCGACCTTGACCACGCGTCCGTCATGGGGGAACATCATGGTACGAAAAACGAATGAGGCAACCGCCCGCATGGTATACATGTAGCTGCGGCCAAGTAAGAGGTTATAATCAAGTTGGGCATTGATGACCTCTATGTCAATGAGCACAATTTTACCAGCCAGCTGGACAGGGACATTAGTTAAGAGACCTTGGGGTTGAGCCGAACAGCCATCATAGGCTCACAACGCAGTGGTGGACTGCTGGATAGTAGGGGATCCCAACTTCTGCCAAATGAATGTGGACATAACACATGTAGAGGCACCTTCATCGATAATGCACCGATGGATGATAAGATTCTGAATGGAAACATAAACTTGGAATGCTAAAGTGGAAGGCAGGCGTGGTTCAGACTGGTCCGAATCGAATGCCATCAGTTGTGAATCATTGGGGTCAATAGCACCAATGGCAGAGAGCAAAGTCTTGTGCTGTGAAGGATAGTTTTTTAGGACTTCTAAAGCAGACATGGCTGCGGGAGACTGGGCTAAGTCATCTACAATGCTGTAATTCGACGCAACACGAGCATTGGGGTTATTGTTGATGCGACGAACTGGGAAGCGAGGTGCTTTAGAGGCGCCATCGAGTGGAGCCGGAGGTATACGTAATGTCTGATCAGTGGGATGAGCGTTAGTGTTTTTATCGACGGGAGGGGCTTCAGGGGTGGAGCCATATTGGTTCCGACGGGTTTGGAGGTTGACATTTGTGGATGACATCATTAACAAGTGGTGGGTACCTGAGTCGAACATGGGTTGATCAGGAGTGGCATAAGTGATCTGTTGTTGTGGGGGCGCGTTTCCTTGAGGGGGAGACAACAGCTGAGTGTTCACTACGCCTTGGGTTGGTAAAGGGTTTTGTAATACCATGGGTTGTGGTTGGTTAAGTGGAGCTGGCTGTCTAGCGTGGCCCTGGAGTTGGGCATCGTCAGCCCAAAGTTGACGTGCTTTCTCTAAGTGGGGGCAGTTGTGAGTGTAGTGTCTATAGACTCCACATATAGAACATGGGTGGTTTGTTCTCAAATTATTGTTTTTGGGATGCTTGGGATGACGATCCGGATTCTGGTTGGGAGGAGCAACGTTGTTGTTATTTGGAGGATTGGGAGGTGGTGGACCTTGATTATGTTGTTGGTTGTTGCCGCGGTTACGTCCTCTTCCACGATTTTGTTGTCCACCCTGGTTGCGTTGGTTGTTTTGATGTTGGGGCTGATTGTGTTGTGTGTACACTTGCCCTTGAGCAGTGGGAAGATTTTGGGGTGCTACAGGTGCGGGAGTAGGTTGCGGTGGATAATAAGCTAGTGGGGTTGGAGGTGGTCCAGTTACCTACTGGGGCTGTTGGTAACCCTGAGCTATTGGAGGTGTTGGGTTAGTTGTTGTAGCTTGCTGTGGGTAATACATTGGTTGTGGTGGGAACTGAATTGGGTTCTGGGTAGCCGGTTGGTTATAGTATGTGGGTGGTACATATGTCGATGGCGCTTTCCCATAGCAATGTTGTGGACAAGAGGGTTCATGCGTGTGATGAGTCTGATTCGTTGGAGCGTACGAAGTTGTCGCTCCAGAATTAGATGTAGCCCTAGAGAGGTCTGGGGCATTTATGGTGCTCACCATGCTAAAAGGTTTAATGTGCGGTGTGAATTGGCCGATAATACCATCAGCGGCATGTGATGCCCCCGGCGCGTCACCGCGTGAAGAATCGCCTCGTGGGGCGTCTGGTATGATGGTGTGGAGATAGCCTGATTGGGCATAGATTAGGTCGAATTGTTGAGCTTTTAGGATAGCTTCTTCCTCTAACTGGGGTCGTTCGGAAGCTACGTCTTTTGCTATGAGGGGTAGGAGTGATTTAAGGAACTAGTCCAAAAATATATGGTCATCTAGTTTAATCTTACAGAGGCTACGACGCTTGCGCCACTCATGGATGTGGTCTGTGATGTGGGTAGCTGTGTTTTGTCTGCAAGACAACAGTATTTCAACTCCTGCATCGTAACGTACAGGTAGTTGAAAAAACTAAAGGAAAGTGGAGGCGAGAGACATAAAAGTATGGTGGGTCCCATGTGGTTGTTCGATGTACCACTTGGCTGCAGAGCCAGTGAACGTTCGTTGCAATAGTCTTAGATGAATGGAGTCATCCACTATGGAGTTAAATGAAAACCATAGGTGAAAAGACATTATGTGGTTTTGAGGGTCCTCCCCAGGTTTTCCTTCAAACTTGGGTATGTCCGAGGGGAGCTTCGTAGGCATGGGTGGCCATGTAGGGTTGTGCCTGATAGGATCGTTGGTTAGCCTGGCTAAGTCTGGTAAGTTCAGACTAGCCATGTAAGGTAAACTAGCAGATGGGTGTGGCGTAGTGACTGGGACATAACTATTCATGGTGGCATTATGTAGTGCTCCAGTAGCCCCTAAGGGTATGCTAGGTATTGAAGGTATGTGTCCTCCAACTGCTGTGGTTTGGTATGGACCAACGTTTCCAAGTGCAACATGGGTTACACCGGGGTTAGTAATAGTGCCAGGAATTCCTGGGACCTGGGTTGTGGCAATGACAGGTGTTGTGATTCCTATGTTTGGCATACCCATAATAGGAGGTAGTCCTATGTTGGGCATACCTAAAGGTGGAGTATCCCCCATATTAAGAATGCCTAGGGGGGTTGTTGTTACCATGGATGGCACGGTAGTAGAAGGGTTTGTGGATGTATCTCCAATAGTACTGGTAAAAAGTGGGTCGTATTGTGTTCCATCCATGAGGTTGGCTAGTAATAATTCAGTAGGGTTTTCGGATTCAGCCTCAGAATCAGATGTGAAGTGAGGCGTGTCAGAATCGGATGACTGTATGTTTGGTCGATGACGTGTCGAGTCAAGGGATACGGCTCGACGTCGGTGACGTGGAGAGCCAAGTAGAATGAACTGAGGGGGTTCACCCTGAAGACGACGAGATCGTCTAAAATTCTCAATGGTGAGAAATAAAAAATTTCAGTGTAAGGTGGTGATGTAAAAAACTCGAAACCCTAATGCAACAAAGAGTGCAAAAAAGGGGAGTGAAAATAAAGGCTCTCAGGCCAAAAATCAACCTCAAAAAGCACTTATTATAGTAGCTGTGCTATAATAAGTCGAGGGATGTAACAAAATTGGTCAGAATACCAACAGTCAAATAGTTTCTAGAAAAAAGAGGTGCTACTAGACCAAAGGTGGGTAATGTATCATGCAAACACCTAACTAGAAGTATTGTGAGTCAACAAATGATATCCTCTGCAAGGTGATGAAATCCAAGTCAAACAATATAGAGTGTTGAATCAACGGCTAGATATCCCCCTACCGGGAGGGACACCGGGTAGACAATCCTAAAGAGTGGCAACTAGGATACGCCGTTCATGACACGTTCAAAAAAGGTGAATCTGCCGTTTGGTCCTTTTACCGCAGTACCCCCATACAGGGATACCCCGAGAACTGCGAAAGGTAGCCTTCGGTTACTGAATGGATTGCAGTATTCCACTCAGGCCTCCAGAACCAGTCTGGCAACTTCAACCCTCCTAGGGGAGAGGCCCTCTGATAAACTGGTTGTGACCGTGCCAAAAAATACTGGGGGATTTTTGTTCCCTGATGGACAACAGCTATGTCTCAAATGTAATAACTGAGGGGTGTTATTGGAACACCTATCCCCTCAATTCTACCTAACTACAAAATTCTTTTAAGTGCTCCCCAAGTGGGGTTAAAAGTTGGTTGAGTTTAAGGTAAATTTTAAGGATCAATTTAAATTATGTGGCAGAGTGGGTGCGAGTGTGGTATTTAAACTGAAATTGATTTGCCTCGTTGGGGCGATTTTACAAATGAAAGAAAAGACGCTTCCAATTTTGCAAAAAATAAAGGCATTTTTGAAATGTAAATGCTTGAAAAAACTATTCAAAAATACTGGATCTTTGAAATAATTCGAAGGAAAGCGAATAACATGAATACTTCAAGAAATAAATGGATCTCTTAAAAATTGCTTGGGAAAAGTATCGAGCAAATAAACAGTAAAACCTTGATATAGATAAAATGCAGAAAAATCTCTCTTTCAATTTTTGAAAATTTTGTAAAAAGACTTTTAATGAAGCATTCTAAATAGTAAAAGATTTCTTATGGCTGTAAAAATGCAGGAAATTTAATACTGTAAAATATGCTAAATGGGCAGAAAATACAGCAAAAAATATTTTTCAAAAAATTGGCTGAATTGAAAAAACTTGCATCGGGGGTTTTGGGAAAAAAGCCACGATGGGCCGCGCGGATTTCGGTCGCGAAGCCGTGATGTGCAACGCGGATTCTTGTCACACAGTCGCGATGGGCATCGCAGGTTTCAGCCGCGATGTGCAGCGCGGGATTTCGTCACACAGTCGCGATGTGCAACGCGGCAAATGGCCGCGAAGCCGCGATGTGCCGCGCGTAAATTGGCCGCGAAGACGCGGCGAGCCGCGCGAAAAAAAGTCGCAAGGTCGCGATGAGCCGCACGACTGTCAGACAAAAAACCGTGAGGCGAAAGCCGAAAACGGACGCCGAAAAATGAACCCGAAAATGGAAATTTCGGGCTGTTAATGGCAATAGAAGGGGCCAAGATCTAGAACAGCAATGGATCTGTTGTCTAGGATGGCAGATCTATGAATTAAACTGATTAAAACTAACAAAAACTAAGATCTAAAGCAAAAAACTGAGATCTAAGAATTCAAAGCCAGTGGAGTCGCCAAAAACTGTTGGCTTGGTTTTGCAACCAAGCTTAGTGCAATGGGCACCTATCAACAAGTGATAGCAGTTTCAAATATTGAAAGCAAAAACAACAATTATAAATCTAAATCTAAACTAAACTAGCATGTGCATATAACAAATAAAATTTTCTGAAAATGATTCAAGAACAAGAAATAAAAAGAATGAGTATTGTATTAAGATACCTCAAATGGTGAGGATTTGTGTTGAGCAACTTCCAAGGTGAGTAGCTCCAAGCTCCAAAGGTCTCTTCTCCAAGATAGCTACAATGGTCAAAAGCTCATGAGAGATTTTGACAGCATGAGGATAGGATGATGGATGGATGGAAAGTGAGGAGCCCCTACCACCTTTTTATAGTTTTTGGTGGTGGGGAATACCATTATGGTTTTGAGGAAACCAATGGTATTGACCAACATGGTTTAGGTACCTTTTCCCTCCTTTTTCCTTTTTTGAATATTTTGAATATTTTTATTCCCTTTTTAATATTTTGGGAATTCTAGACCCTTTTTGAGGGTTTTTTATGCTTTTTGAGGAAAAATATTCATTTTGAGTGGAAAAAGGGGTGTATTAAGGTCTTTTGGTGACCTTTTGATGGCTTTAGAGGCTCAAATGGTGAAAAAGTGGACAAATGGGTCATGTGAATAAGGAAATGAGCTAGTGAGCACTTTTTGGGTGTTAACAATTGTTGTCATAAATGCCATGGAATCTTGTTACAAGTGTCACAATTTCTCTATGATGCCTCTTACTCTTCATTGGGAGTTACTCTTCCACTCCAAATCAAGCCTCCTTGATTCTTTCCATGAATATTTCCTCTTCATCTACCCCAATTACATTACCCTCTTCCTTGAACTCGAGTTTGTGTGAGAAGGATGCCAAGTGTACTCAGGAATCTTTCCACATGTGGGTCCCACAACCTCTTATGTTCCCTCATGATCCAATGCCACCTTATTTTCCTCTTTATTATTATTTATTTGACCCATTTAATGTGAATTATTAAGTCTAAGGTCAATTTGGGTCTTGTAGATCCCTTATTCCAAATTTTGATGCTTCCACCCCAACCTAGGGAACTAGTAGGTTAGTGGAATTTTTCCTCCATAATAATTTATTTGGATGGGGACATTACAATCTTTATATCATGTATCACATATTTTTATACCTAATGTTAATCATATGAGTGAATGAAATATGATTTTCAAGTGGATGTATCTTTGTTGAAGATTGAAGGCCTCACAATGAGGTTTGAAGGCCTTGTAATGAGGTTTGAAGACCCTATGATGGGGATTGAAGATTGACCCTTGCTTCCTTGAGTCCAGTCTACTCGTCCCGGTTTTTCCATATGCAGTGGAGATGGATAGGAAAGTAGGTGGTGGTGGGAAGTATTGTGGTTAGAAAGATGTTATCTTTATGAGGCATGCATGGGCATGCATGTAAGAGTTTGAAAGATGTTATATTTATGAGGCATGTATTGGCATGGTTGTTATCCTTTTGTTAAGGCATGTATGTATTATGCATTGAGGACGATGCATTGTTTAAGGGGGAGGGTAATGTAATACCCCATGTGTTAATCCCCAAACATATGTAATATTTTTTATTATTATTGTAGCACACGGTGTCAGAACAAGGGTTTTAAGGACCTAAAGACATTATTATTTTGTAAACAATTAATTATTGAAAAACACCTGGCACACCGGAGACCACAAAAGAGTATGGGAGGCCTATATCCACAATGTGAGGGGGAATGGGGCATTTCTAGCACTTTAGAACTTGTTTGGTTGATCTTGGTTTGTATTTAGGCCTTGGTGGATTTATTAGTTGATGATCACCCAAACATTGTACAATGGACCCCAAATTTTGATTATTCTATCCTATGTTGGTATTATTGAGCCTAATTCATAATTTAGTGGGCCTTCCTTAGTGCTTGGATAGATCCCACTTATCAAATGTTCCCATTTGGTGGTTTTGTAACTCTTTTGTGGATGTTACACTTGGTTTTGTAACCCCCACTTGCACAAGTGTGCCCTCACTTGCTATTTTTATCCTATACACCTCAAAAGTTGGATAACTCTTTGTGTAACCTTTCCTTTGTTATTTTGGGAAGATGCCTTTTTTTGTGTAACTCCTCACCTCATTAATTTTGATTCCTCTCCATGGAGGATGTGTCCACACATGAATTTGATTTGGGTAGAGTGGCTTGGAGTCACTCTCCTTGGAATTCAAATTGCTTGGGTTGGATTAGAGTTAGCCTGTTGTGGTTGAGTTACCCCCCTTGGTTTGACTCAAGTTAGATTACCTTGGTTTGATTTTACCCTCTTGGTTTAGATTGACCTTATTTGGTCTATAAATCCATGGTTGATCTCCTTAGTTTGGGTTGTTGAAGGTTGTTGATTATTTTTGGTTGATCTTGGTTGTTCATACCATTAATGTTGAGAGCTTGGTAAGTTTGCGAGCTTGGGAAGCCATGTATGCTCTGTTGTGTGAATGAAATTTGTGCTTGAAGTATTGTGTGTTAAATTTTCATAATTTACTTCAATCTGATCTAGGATCTTAACTGAGAGAACAACATGTACAGCAAATCTACAACATATCAATCATGGACACAATAATGCAAGCACACAAGAGACATAGAGTTTACTTGGGGGAAAACCATAAAGGTGAAAAACCCCAATAACTTTCTCAGAGATAGATAGAGAAATGATACAACCAGAATACAAGAGATAGTCTTCTCCTAGCAACAAATCCTCCTCCTCCATAAGTGCGCCACTCTCCAAAGTGTGAGTGAGTGAATAGAATGATGAAATAGAGATCTCCCGATCTCTATTTATACTAGACTTGACTTGCCTAATAACCTTTACTAGGTCGGTCTTAACTTAACCACATAACACAATGCTAACTGGGCCGACACCCACTAGGGTGGTCTAATAACCCTTTGAACCACATGGTCGACCCCCACTAGGGTGGTCTAATAACCCTTTGACCCACATGACTTATACAGGGCCGACCCCAACAAGGTAGTCTAATAACCCATCAAGTATAAGTTACGACACTTATAATATAAATGACGACACTTCCGTATAGAGGAATAATAACATCTCTATAGGAATACAACCACTTCCATATAGAGGAATAATAACATATCTATAGGAATACAATATACATATATGTGAAATACATTTCGAAGTTACATATACATCAACACTCCCTCTTAACTAGGAAGGTATTTCTCGACACAGGTCTTCTAGCACAAGTCATCTTCTTTGGATCATCGTCACTGGATAATCGTCATCGAGTCATCATCATCGTCACTGCTGCTGCTATCGCAATCAATCTCTGAATCTACTCATCATAGGAAGTTCTACAGAGCCAGTCCTTTTTCATACTGGATGTAGGCCCACCACCTGCAGGTCTTCATCATCATTGGCCATACTGTGGATTCCTCAGGATTTATTACGTGAGTCAACAAAACCTCAAAAGAGCATCCCAGGACTGATTACGAGAACACAGCTCAACCTATCAGATCTCCCAGGATCTTTTACATGCTACTGCACAACCTGTCCACGACCACAAAGTATCACGAAGCACAACCCAAATGCACACACACAACACTTACACTCAATGGCATGGGAGGACCAACCTACCACCATCCGTGAAGGGATTACAACACTTACATCAATGAACATGGGAGAACACATCTGCCACCATGTTGGAAAGGCCCTGCACTTACATCAACGCACATGGGAGAACACATCTACCACCATGTCGGAAAGGCTCTGCACTTACATCAACACACATGGGAGAACGCATCTACCACCATGTCGGAAAGGCTCTGCACTTACATCAACGCACATGGGAGAACGCATCTACCACCATGTAGGAAAGGCTCTGCACTTACATCAACGCACATGGGAGAACGCATCTACCACCATGTCGGAAAGGCTCTGTGCATCTTTGTCTTTGGAACTCATCACACATAATCCAACTGATTATGTACTGTATCCACCTGATTCATATGATCATCCTGATCATCATCACTGTACCATACTCGTACATATCATCTGGAGCAACATATTGAAGCTCGTCATCATGATCATCCTGATCATACAATGCATCTACCTGATGCATACCAAGTATCTACCTGATACATATCATCATACATGATCCACCTGAGCATACAGTGTATCCACCTGATACATATACAGATACATGGTCCAAGCATCCAACATGATGCATATACAAAAATACATACAAATGATCCAACTGATCATATCCAGCATCCAACATGATGCGTACATACATATACATATAAATGATCCAACTGATCATATCCAACATCCAACATGATGCGTACATACATATATAAATGATCCAACTGATCATACAAAGCAGAAACCAGAACATCATCCTGATGCTTATCATCCAGCGCTTACATCCGCAGCCATGTGAAGGATCCTCCTTCCAACATGCTTGGAATGGCTTCAGCAAATGTGTCCATTACTTCTTCCTCAAAGTGTCCTCGATCTAAAGAACACCCAGCCTCTCCCTGAAGTACTAGAACTTCACCCTGGCTAGTGGCTTCGTCAGCACATCTGCAATCTGCTCATCCGTCACAACATACAGGAGCTTCACAGCTCCTCTATGCACCATATCCCTGATATAGTGATATTTGATCTCTATGTGTTTCGACCTGTCATGAAACACTAGGTTCTCGAACAAATTCACACAACTCTAGTTATCGCAGAAGATACCAGTAGCATCCAACGAGAGATCAAATAACTCAGACAGTAGCTTCCATAGCCATACTACCTCACAACTAGCTGAACAGGCTGCAACATACTCTGCCTCAGCTGTACTCAGTGCTACGTAGGACTGCTTCCTGCTAAACCAAGAGATCACACCTGATCCCATACTAAAGTAGCACCCGGATGTGCTCTTCCTATCTGCAGCACTGCCTGCCCAATCTGAATCAACATAACCCTGCAGGTTAAACTTTTGATTCGCTTCATCCTTGAGCCCATAATCCATTGTACCCTTTAGGTACCTCAGAACATGCTTTACAGCAACCAGGTGAACACTCCTCGGATCTGTCAGGAACTGACTCAATGTGTTCACAGCAAAGCAAATATCTGGTCTCGTGTTCGTTAGGTACATCAAGGACCCCATCATCTCACAATACATAGAGACATCAACCGGCTCAGATGAAGCATCACATAGAAGCTTCAGGTTCGATGCCATGGGTGTGGCCATGGCCTTGCAATCCATCATCCTGAATCTCTTCAGGATATCTACTGTGTACTTCCCTTGACCAAGGAAGATCCCACCTGCATTTTGCCACACCTCCATACCTAGGAAATAATGCATCATTCCCAAATATTTCATATCGAACTCAGCAGCAAGCATCCTCTTAGTATCTGCAATCAATCTGTCATCTCGTGTTACAAATAAGTCATCCACGTACAAAAGTAGAATCACAGTATTTCCTTCCTCAACCTTGTAGTAAAGGTTGGAATCCGCTTTACTCTTGGTAAAGCCCAAACTAGATAGGAAACTGTCCATCCTACCATACCAAGTTCTGGGAGCTTGCTTCATGCCATACAAGGCTTTCTTCAATCTGCACACATATGACTCCCTATCATGTATTTCAAAACCAAGTGGATGCTCCACATACACTTCTTCTTCAACTACACCATTCAAGAAAGCTATCTTGAAATCCGTCTAGTGTATCTTCCATTTCATCACTGCAACCAGAGCAAGTACGGATCTAATGGAAGTGTATCTGGCTACAGGAGCAAAAGTCTCTATGCTACCACCTGCAGCATGCTTGATCTTCTAGATCCTCTTGGAAGGCACTACAGACTCCCCTTCAGGTCTTGGGACTGCATCCCAAACATCTTCATGATCGACTGGTACTCCTCGATCATGGCATTCTTCCCAGATCCTGGGAACTTCAATATCTTCAATATTTTCAATAGATAACTTTGTTGCTAAACAAATGTTGTAGTCCTTCTTTTGTAGGTGATGGTATACGATCTTTCCTACACAACAAGTTAAATTGCATGATTAGAAAACATCTCATAGTTTTCAGAACAAATTCTTACACATAAAAGAAATATGTCATACAGTCATGCAGTTATCTTAGCCAATGCTTCAATACAACATTTATCCATATTCCATGACTTTCTAGATGCCTTCCGATCTCTACCAGAACATTGTTAAGAGTGTGCACAACTACCAACATGTCAACAAAGAGGTTTCATTCTAGATAAGTAGCAATGGAATGTTGTATAGTGCCATATGCCACTTACCCATCATATGCATATTAGTAGTATACTGTTCATTAATGCAAATATGCAAAATGCACAACCTAAGTCTAGGAACATAAGTATATACATCATTGAACAATATTATTTAGACAATCAAATATACAAGAAATGAAAATTCAAATACTTATCTTTGTTTATTTGTTGTCGGGGGGACTCCCTCTGAATATTTGCAACTCCATTCTGATGTGGATTGAGAGAAGTGGTCAACTCCCTCTGAATATCTGCATCCTTGTAGAAACTACTGAAGTGTGCTCCTTTGCTTTCTTGCAGGAACAACTGGAGTGTGCTCCCTCTTGATATTTGCTTCCTGGATTACCTGGCCTTGAACTTATATCCATCCTTAATCACTATGCATGCTTATTAGTATCATCTTGAGGTCTCATACATAATCACACATTTATTAGTATAATCTTAATACTATCAAAACACAATAATCTTAAACATGTGTAGTCATGATCATTCATAGATAATAAACATTAGTATTCAAGGTTTCATGGAAGTCTTCTTTTACTCATGCATATTCTTATTTGATCATAGGACTCTTCTGATTAGTTAAATCATCAATGCATAAACCCGTGATTAATCAAACCTATACCTTAATGATTCTTCTGGTTAGTCATATCATCAATTATGGTAAGAAACATAATATGCATATAACCATGACTATTCAAACCTATGGCTTCATGAATAATCATTATCAACAATACAACAGTATAAGATCCTAACACAAGGTAGGATTCTAGCTTGATATAGGGAAAACATACCTGGATTAGCATGCTAGCTAGTTATGTCTAACATACCCGCATAATGTCTTCTGGTTCTCTTCAGTGACTTGTGCTAGTAACCTGCATGTCTCATAAGTTAACCAAGTTATACATACCTCGTAAGTAAATCTTCTATGAGATCCATGACAATGGATGAATCTTTGTCTTCATGTCACCATGATCATATGTTCTTGAAGTAGAACATGATTTGTCTTTCTTGGTGTACCTTTTATGTTAGCGAACAACATAAACCTCATACAACATCACAATGCATTAGTACAATCATAAGTGTCGAAACCTTAATCAATGAATATCTTCTATTAAGGTGATACGACAAGTATAGTAATTAATCAAGATTGTACTGTAATGATATGAAGACAAGCATATCATAAAATTAACCATGAACATAATTCAAAACATACCTATAAGCCATACCTGTCAAGATTGCTTGTAATCTTCTTTTGGAAGGCCTTCACCTCATCTCCCTCTGAGACAGGAACTTCTTCACTTATGCAGGTGACCAATCCATCTTCTTCTAGGATTAACCCAATCCACTTGATTTGCAAGAACTGGACCTGGAGCTGGATTAGGGTTTGTCAGAGAAACCCCAAAAATTCAAACTTTGAATTTCAAACTTTCGAAAGGATAGAAATATGCGCCTTGATGAGTTGATCAAGCTGGTAAATTCAGAATGTGAAAACTGCAAAGTTTCACTCCTCAATTTTGCCTTTGAAACTTTCGGATTCACTGGACGTGACCCCGAACTAGGGTTTGATGAAGCCCACTCTTCTTCCCAATCAAAAGGTTTGATCCAAAGCTCTAAGATTCTATTTTTCTGAGGAGCTTCCAGCCGTGGTCATAGATTTCAAAAATTCCCATTTTTACAGAAGCCCTAATTTTTCACTTTTCTGATCAAAGTCCTGAACTAGGGTCTGATCAAGCCCGACCTTCTGCCCAACCAAAAATTCTGATATTGGTCTCTAAATTTTTATTTTGATGAGTAACATTCAGCCGTAGTATCCGATTACAAAAATTATAACTTTATCCGAAACCCTAAATTCCAGAAACCATGAATGAAGGTGCTCAAAAATAATTCTGTTTTGACAGAAATATGTACCTGATTGTTTCTAGTGTAACTCCGTACCTTTCGATCGACAGGGTCTGAAAATTTTTGCTGAGATAGCCCGTCCTGTCATATTTCCATCCTGATAGGTCTAACCTCAATTGGATTCTTTGAGAGAGATTTATACCAAGTGTCACAACCTGACCTATTTATGAGATAAAACAGGAGAGCGAACTTGTACGACGTACCACGTGTCACTGTTTCAACTTCGGCCTCTGAAAATTTTTCTTGAGATAGTACAGTTTGTTTACTACCTATTACTTTTTACCAAATTTCATTTGGAGCTTCCTAGCCCAAGTTATGACCTTTTTTCCCAGGTCACCTGTTTCTGACTGAGATCTGGAAGAGGCAGAAACCCTATATTGAACAGATCATAAATCACAAAGTACAACGAATTAGAAGTTTTCCTTTGGACACAAGGTACATGGGGATCTGATATTCGACCTATAAAAGTTTCAGATCTGAAAACTTTGCCAAAATGGATTTATAGTGAAAGTGCTACGATGACTGGTTTTGCTATATCAAGCCCTAGCATCGTAAGTGCAACAAGTGTCATACATGCCATATCATGCCTTGTTTCAGGCTAGCTCTGATACCATGTTAAATTTTTAGAATTTACTTCAATCTGATCTAGGATCTTAACTGAGAGAACAACCTGTACAACAAATCTACAGCATATCAATGACGGACACAATAATGCAAGCACACAAGAGACACAGAGTTTACTGGGGGAAAACCATAAAGGTGAAAAACCCCAATAACTTCCTCAGAGATAGATAGAGCAATGATACAACCAGAATACAAGATATAGTCTTCTCCTAGCAACAGAGCCTCCTCCTCCACAAGTGCGCCACTCTCCAAAGTGTGAGTGAGTGAATAGAATGATGAAATAGAGATCTCCCGATCTCTATTTATACTAGACTTGACTTGCCTAATAATCTTTACTAGGTCGCCCTTAACTTAACCACATAACACAATGCTGACTAGGCCGACACCCAATAGGGTGGTCTAATAACCCTTTGACCCACATGGTCGACCCCCACTAGGGTGGTCTAATAACCCTTCGACCCACATGACTTATACAGGGCCGACCCCAACAAGGTGGTCTAATAACCCATCAAGTATAAGTTACGACACTTACAATATAAATGATGACACTTCTGTATAGAGGAATAATAACATCTCTATAGGAATACAACCACTTCCGTATAGAGGAATAATAACATCTCTATAGGAATACAATATACATATATGTGAAATACATTCCGAAGTTACATATACATCAACATTGTGAACTTGTATGGTGTTTGTGGTAATCCTAGAAAACTGTGGTATATTTCCTTTGTGTCCATTTCTTGTCTATGTCTTGGACCTGCACATAAATCCTGATGGTGAATGGTAATGTCCTGAGGGACCTAGGTTGTGAAGGGATCACCATTCCACTTGGTAGTGGGGTGGAGGAGAAAGAAAGTGGTGAGTAATTGAGTTATGTATTCTCAAACTGATACTTGAGCTATTCTTGAGTGCACCTCTACTTGTGGATCAGTGGCCTCAGCTTGGGGGTGGCCTGTCCAAGAGGATTTGGCTTGGTAGTGCCTATGGCTGGGTGGAACGTGGTCCAAATGATGCCAGTTTCACATTATTAAAATAAGTGGTTTATTTTATGTAAATTCATATACTTATATTATGTTTCCATTTCTTCTATAGCACCCTTGATGGATTATCTATTCATAATTAATTGTATATGGTTTTGTCTCAATGATTGGATGCAGATTTTAAGGTTTAACTGTTGGAAACTTGTACATTTTCCTTGACTATGAGATCTGATCTTGATCGCATCTTGACATGAGTGATTTATGTGTTTATTGGTTGTATCTTACTCTGCAAATTTTCCCTCTATGGCCGATTATATCAGTAGATAATTTTATAATTGCAATTGCTTGGTTTCTAGAACTCTAGTTGATAAATATTGCTTGGAAAATTGGTGTTTTTCTCTTCTATTGGAGATATGATATTAATGGAATATTGAAATGTGTTTAATCACATCTTATTTTCTGTATAATTCTCTGCAAGTGCACCCTCCATGGATGATCAATTTTTTTACATGATTCTACAGTTGTAATTACTGAGTTTTGATTGCTAGAAAGTGGGTGTTTCTGCTAGAAAACTAGACTGAATTGATAGTTTCTTTGGAGGATTGAATATATGATATTGTATGGTTGTATATGAATTCTCTAGTGCACACTTGGTGTCTTTAGAGTGCCCCATATAGATTTTATGATTTTTATTTGGGACTCATAGTTGGTTTTGTAGGGATTTGGATGCTTACCGGATGATCCGGTAGTGAATTTTTATAGCAATCGTAGATATGATATTTGTATGAATTAATGGTTGTATATGGTAGCTCTATATTTTTCAATTTACATTATTGAATGGTTGTAGGTGTTAGTTTCAAATCTGACTTGATGAGTAATGCAAAACTGTTAATAAAAGTGTCAAAAATTGGATTGGCGGGAGTGCCATAAATTGCATAGTTTTATGGTGGAAAGATCTAGTTTGTAATTGTTTGCAAAGAATTCCATAAATATGATTAGCTGGAATTATTGGGTTGATTATGGTCACCTTTAATGTTTTAATAATGCTAAGATCCAAGTTTATTAAAGTTTGTAAATCTGGTTACCTTGCCATGCTTGCATGGTGTTTCATCTACATGAGCTCTTGGAGAAATTTATAATTGTTTTTAAAGTATCACAACTATTTTAAAGGTTGTATGTTTGATTTAATTGACTTGATGGTATGTCATCATAGCCTTTGGTTAAGCTTAATCCGATGTGCTATACCTTTATTCATCATTCCTTTGGGTTTACATGTGCCCTTGACCTTGGTTTTTCAAGGTCGAGTACATTACAGTGATGAATCAAGTATTAGATAAACAAGTTTTGGATGAAGAGGAAAAAGATGAAAAAGTACAATTAAATGAGACATGAGAAAGAACAGAGGAAACCACACTGGTATTGTGGGATTGGGAACTGAATCTAGATTTGGAAGATGACGAAGAGGTGGAATAGATACATAATGTTCAGACTTCTCTTGTCAATCATGCATTAAGAAGTAAAGGTCATGTGGACACTCAAAATAAGTCAATCCCAAGTAGTAACACATATAATCCTATGAATAAAACCCAAATTAAGGTAATGTAACTCAATCCCAAAGGACAATAGAGAAGGGACCTCTCGACCTTGTAGAGACTTTAAAATTTTTACCCCCTGTTAACCTTAAAGGATCAACCCCTTCATCAAACAACACTATAATAGTCGGAAATACTGGAGGAAATCATAACATGGGGTACGATGTGGTAGAAGACTTAAAAAAGACCAAATCCAACATATCTCTGTTTGAAATTTGTAATCTTCCTCAGTAAAGAAAAATATTAATAGGATCTTTGGACCTCAACTCACAAGTGGATGACTCTGCTATTAAGGAAAAAGAGAAACAACAAGTTAATGCGGAACAAGACACATAAATCAATGAATCCAGTATCAATGGTAAATCTAAATGTTAGACTACACCCGTTTTGGTCACTTTTGAAATTTTCAATTATAACGTACATAATTGTTTGGTGGATTCTGTAGCACCGTCTAACGTTATGCCACTTTTTGTTTGCAAGAAGATTAATGGAAAACCTATCCCTTCTCCTTATAGGACTATTCAACTTGATAGATATGATGTTAAAGTGGTTGGAGAAATTAAAAATGTCCTATCAGGCTAGATTTAGATCAAATAGTTTGTCAGTTTATTGATATTGTTGTAGTAGATATACCAGAAGCCTATGGATTATTATTGAGCAGAGATTGGTCAAGCAAGCTAAATGGGTATTTTTCTATGGATTCATCTCACTTGTGGCTTCCATATCAAAACAAGCAAAATCAAATAAGGGTAAACAGAGAACCACACATGAAACTTAAGTTACTTAGTTGGAAGGAAGGAATGATCCCGTCAACTTTGCACACTCAGTATTGGGTAACTGCTTTTTAGAAACCGAACCAAGTTATTATCAAACAGAAACCACCAGTCATGAATCATACACACAATCTTATCTCCTTCAATTTTCACGGGATGATGATAATGAATGTAATATAGTAGAGTTAGTTGCCGATGTAGATTTAGATACTAACTTTGATTCTAGGAGAAGTGTAAGATCTAATTTTTGGATTTTATATTTTGATGGCTCCAAAACACAGGAGGGAGCAGGGGTAGGTTTTGTTCTTGTAGATCCTCAGAATAATATAAATTTTATCTCCCATAGATTAGAATTTGAATGCACCAATAACACAAATGAGTATGAAGCTCTAATTCAAGGGCTCAGGAAAGCTATTGACTTAAATGTTAAGAATTTAAATATTTTTGGTGATTCAGGGATAATTGTTAGACAAAATAGAAATACCATTCATTGTTTGTCTCCACGCTTAAAATGCTACCAGGCATAGGTATGGAATCTAATTTCAAATTTTGACGCTTTTAATATTAATTCCATTCCTAGATCAAAGAGTGTTGCAGTTGTTTTATTATCTAATACTGGTTCTCGTTTAATTCCACTCAGTGATAAATTTTCGATTGAATTGCTTTCAGTCCCTCTGTCCCAAATAACGTAACAAATTGGAGAGTGTTTGATGATGATCAACATATTATAAAATTTTTAACAGATGAAGATACATTTAAATATTCAATCATTGATGAATTTGAACATCAATCCAATTTGCAAAGGACGGATGAAAATCGGTTTGGAGGAAATTTCATGCCTAAAGGGGTGCACATGCTTAAGAAGTTATTTGATTTGCAGCATAAGTTTATAAAGCCAGTGAATGTTAAAATAAATATCCCCTCTATGCAATATGAGCTAGTAAATCTGGGCATAGAGAAAGAGCCAAAATATGTAAATGTTGGAACATGTTGTTCACTGAGTGAAAGACACAAGTTTATTAAAACAAATTCAGCAATATAAAGATGTATTTGCTTGGAATTATGATGATTTGAAAACATATGATACAAGCACTATACAGCATGTCATCCCTATCAAGCAATGGGTTAAACCGTTTCAGTAGAAACCTGGGAAAGTACATCCTACATTGGAACCACTAATCCAAAAGGAATTGAAGAAGCTGCTTGATGCTAGGATCATTTTTAAGGTCAGACATTCTGAGTGGATGGCTAATTTAGTACCAGTGCGAAAGAAGTCTGGAAAAATAAGATTATGTGTAGATTTCTTAAACTTAAATAGGGAATATGATAAAGATAATTATCCTATTCCTCCCATGGACCATATATTACAACTCATCTCTGGTTCATAAATGTTTTCTCTATTGGAGGAGTTTTCAGGATACAACCAAGTCCTTGTGGCCGGACAAGTTCACCTCAAAACTACTTTTTCGCACCAAATGGGGGACTTTTTTTTTCGTAGAATGCCCTTTGGTCTGATGAATGTTGGAGCCATATTTCAAAGGGCCATGGACATAGCATTTCTTGTTCTGATTGGTCACATCGTGGTTGTGTATTTGGATGATATCATAGTGTTCTCCAAGAAAAGGGAAGATCATGTATATCATTTGAGACAGATATTCGATCAATGTAGAAAATATGGTATTTCCCTTAACCCAAAGAAAACCGTATTTGTTGTTTTAGAAGGGAGATTAATAGGACATAACATTTTTAAAAAGGGAGTTTTAGTTGACACTGAGAGAATACAAGCTACTTTACAGATTCCCATGCCCCATAAAAAAAATCTATGCAATCATTTATGGGAAAGATAAATTTTGTTCACAGGTTTGTCAGGCTAGAAATATCTATTTAATTAAGCTACTTGAACTATTTAATTAGGATTTGTGTACTTATGAGTTGCTAACACTTTCTGTGCATGCAAGACAACCAGTCATACTTCTACTAGAAGTAAATTAAACCTATCAAATCTTTGAAATGACTAAGATTAACAAGAATGTCTAGTCAAAGTATAATTACATGCAACTTAGTCAAGTTGAATCCTAATTCCATAAGCAGATAAAAACTCCTATCTACTTCAAAACCAACTAAACAGAACTTTGATGCAAATAGCTACTATCTCGAAATAAAAGCAACCAAATGTTGGGACAACGAATAAGCTTCTTTATGATATGTTACTTGGATGAAAGATAGGTTTAGAACAAGGATGATTTATTAGTATGATAGATTGTGAAAAGTATTTATATATCTAAGTAAATTGTTTCACAATTGTTTCAAATTCAACTTGCCTAAAGATTTCCTTTAAACCAGATATCCATGAGTTACAAAGGACTGTTGTTGTGAATTTTAGCTTTTAGGATCTATTTTCAAATATTGTGCTTACTCATAAAATAAAGAAAATCCTAAGCTTGTTGGTTCAAAGATATATCTGCACACATAAAGATTTCAATGGTCTAAATGCTTTCATAAAACTCTATATCAGATTTAGAGGAAGGATTGTGTTTTGTTTCTGTATGCTGGGTTAGATACACCATAAGTTGAAAACAAATACTTTTTTACTTTTAAATAGAAGCTCAAGACTTCGCCATTTAATTTTCCAGTATGTGACAAAAACTGAGCAGTGTGCAAGATGGTGATATGTAAGTGCAACCTATTTCTGTGCAAAGAGATAGTTTAATCATTTATCCTAATCAAACCTTCCTGAAGTTCCCTATAAAGTTAAAAAAAAACTTTACAATCTATCTTAAATCAAAATCTATTGTCTATGAATACTGAGACTGAAGTTAAGCCTTGCTTTCATAAAACATATATCAAACCTCTTGTATGACTATGAGCCTATATAGTCCTAAAAATATGCACTCTCTATAGAAAATGATTTTAAAACGCTATCAAATGAATGCTTTCTAAAAATCAAATATGAAACAACGGCCAAGCTACAAATTCTTTCTGAAAACAAAACTAAGATAAGAACTTCATCCAAGCTACCCTATGCATCATAAACTAGACACAAATGAAAAGCTTTTAACATTCGCACAAACATATATATATATATATATTCACATGTGTTAACCTGAAACTGAATATACAAGGTGTATAGAAAAGAGATCTATCAACAGAAAGCAGTATACAAACATGGATTCGAATGTGGGCCCCCCTCCAAACTCTGTTAATATAGAAATTAAGAACTTGAATGAAAGTAAAAAAGCATATTTTATTATACTAAGTCAAAAATCACATCATCTTTGTATATATCCTCTATATCTGATGAGTCTTATAATAGGTATTTATAGGCTACATCATGGGTCGACCCTAAAAATAGTTACTAGCAACCGTAAAATAAACAGATGGCAGTAAAAGCATAAGATCACTGTAATCTATCCACATTTTCAGCCATAGATCTTCAGGCTGCACATAAATAGGTTCGCAACTCCTGGAGGAATTTGAGAAACGGCTGGTAGCTGATAGTATTCAAAGGTACATCAAGGCAAAACTATAAATGAATTTCAACCATGTCTTTTATCCTTTGAACCATTGTTCCTATGTTCCGTTGGTGCCGGATTGGGTGTTGGATCGACCAGACAAGAAAGAGTGGGAAATATGCATAGTAAACAAAGATTCTATACCAAGCAATCATTTGTTAGATGTAACCTTTTTGAAATACCTTTTAAAAATAAATGGAATAGACAAAATAATAATGAGAATTACCTTATCAAAATTTCCATAGAGTAGTCTCCAAATTTTATATGAATGAAGCCAAAATGGACGATAAACATATAGAAAACTTGATCAAAATGCTTGGTTCCTTATATAACTAGACTTGAAATGTAATGAAGATATAGACAAAATAGGGGGCCATCATCTCCCCCACACCAAAGATCTTGCATGTCCCAATTCAAGTGAGCAAAATTGATAATAAAAAATGTGTGATATGATTTGAATCAAACACCTGAGGCGTTGACCAGCACCTGTACTTGGGGAGAAGATGGAACAAGATTTGGCTGAGCTTTCATGATTTCATCCAACCATATCTCCTTCTTCTTCAATTGTTTCCTCAAGCTCTAGTTAGATCCAGTCATATCATCAACTAGTTTTTGTAAAGAAGCAACACCAGTTTTCAAAATTTCATTTTCTCTTTTGAGGTGTCGAGTTAGACAAACATACTCCTGATTTTGCTTTGTGAGCTTCTCATTCCTCTTTTGAAAATAATCACTTGAAGATAGCTCAGCAGACGACTTATCTGATTCATGTCTAGAGTTTGAGACATAGCGCATAGGTAGTGAGGATTCTTTAATAGAAGTGACAGAGAAGTTGAAGGGACATACTGCGATGCAGTGGATTGAGAATCTTCCTGTTGAGGCAAGTGAGTGGATGGAGAGATTTGAACCATATTTGTTTCAAAAGGAGTCTCAAAAACATGCCCTGACGCTTTTGTCTGAGCAACCATATTGCGGGTAAACCGGCGAACGGGATGGCTATCATTCCCTTTTGGAATTTTCAATTCTCTCTGTTCTTGGTTACTAAAGGAATGAGATTTTCCTTGTTGACCCTTCATCTTACTCAGAATTTTCCAGAAATAAAAGGGAAAATTAATGAGCTTTCCAAATTCGAAATGAGCTAGTAGTCAGAAATGACAATTTTTATAGGTGGAGAACCTACCTTCACATGTAATGAGCCTGCTGATGACCATGAGGGGGTTAACAAATTCTTCGCAAATCTTTTTTCTCCCTTCACTATAAAGAACTTTGGCTTGAAGAAAAAATCATAACTCTCGTGTGACATCTTTTAATTCTTAAACCAACGATCACCAGTTTGTGGAAGCCTCGTGGCCTAGGCAACAGATTCTTTCGTTACATAAAATGCCAAAGGTCCGACCCATGCTCTATTTCCATCAAACCCCAGGGAAAATTGTAAAGAAACCTCATCAAAGTGTCCTGAGCGAGAGGTTAAGAAGGGGTTCCACCCAGATCTAATGAACAGCTCACCACATTCTATAAATACCAGAAGGGTTAAGAGGCCAATGAGAGAAGTTGGCTCATGGCGGTTTAACATGGTGACATCACAGAGGAAAGATGAAAAGGTTGGGAGCGAGCAAATGCAGATACGTAGGGGATGGGCATAAGGATTAGCAAAGAAATCCCCCCCTCTTAATCACAAATATTTATCCATCATTTCCAGAGACAACCTCCGAGAAGCAAGATATCAACAAAATGGGGGAGTTAAAAAATGATTAGGCGTGAAAGTGGTTTCATCATAATTCTTTAAACTCCACACAGAGTAATCACCGCCAAAATTATGGATATGTATTAAAATATGCGGGTATCTAAACATGTTTGATTTATAATGAATGAACTTAGCAATAGTTCCCCAAAAAATTACATTGAGCTCGAAATCGCAATGCCTATACTCTAAGATTATGATGAATTTATCAATAATCATAGATCATTGTCCAAATCAGAGATTTGGACATTGATCATCATATAATAATATAAGGAAATGAGTTACGCAATTTATAATATAAAAAAAATGAGCTTGATGATAGGATAAGGAAATAGTCCAGTTAAAATTAAATCAAAAACCAAGAAAATGATTAATAAAAAATTGAAAGAGTCAGCTTAATGATTTATGAAAGAAAATGGACAAAGGCAATTTTGAATATTAATTAACTATATCAATTAGACATATTTGGATTTCAGTAGTCATTAATTAATTAAAATCACCTTGGAAATTCTATTTATGTAATCTACAAATTTTCCAGCACCCCATCCAACACTCCATCCAGCACTTATTTTAATATTCTGCAAAAATATTCATATGCTTGCAGAGGTCCATGAAGGATTGCTGCTATCAAAATTTGAGAGATACTGTAGGCCAAAAATGCTCTGTGAAAAGAAAAAATAGCCTTCACTTGAAGTTCAAACTTTTTGTAATTGGATAAGGAGCCCATGATTGCTCAAAACTGTAGGACCATTTTATCTTTAACTGAAAACTTTTTCTTCTTGATCCAACAAATCCTTCGAACAAATATTCTTAGATATGGTATTTAACGTGTGATCTTCATCTGGCCATTTACATAAAATCAGATCAGAGGATTACTAATTTTCATAAAAAACTAAAACCAAATCAAGAAAAACCTAATATCTAGTAATTCCATTCTTTTCTTTGGTTAACATCTAGACTCAAATTCCAGAATTATGGTTTATGATACAGACTTAAATGCCTTCATTCATACAAGGTTATGTGATGAAATACTGTATTTTCTTGGAAGTTCAAAATGAGAATTATAAGAGTCTGATAGAAATCCTCAACATGTCAATCATCCTGACCCAACTTCACAGATGAGTGTTTGAGTGATAAAAATAAGGTTTACATTCAGGTGTATCGGATTATCAAACACAATTACACTCTTAAGTTATGAACCTTAGCTACATTAAGAATCAAGTGGAAAAGACTTAAAGTGCCTTAGGACCATTATCCAATGAAAAATATAGTATATCTAACCTTTCGAGTAAACCATAAAAGTTTTTCTTAAATTTTTACAGGAGTGCATCGTTCATGCAAATTGATACAAATAAAGCATTATAGAGGATATTAAAGTCAGAACCCATTTCCAACAAGCCTGTTCAGTACTCAGATGGGGTAAATTTAAAATCCAAGAAGTATCTTCCCCAGGCAGAATGCCCCATTTCCAACAAGCATGTTCAGTACCATGATGGGTTTTCCTAGTCATGCCACATGATGGTACCCGCTACCAGCAGACCTGTTCAGTATCCCGACAGGTTACCCTCTTAGCCCCATTTTCTATCAGAGGTTCTTTATCCCACTTTTCACTTTAAGTAGTTTAACAATCAAGAATTAAATTTGGAAACCAATAGATGGGAGAATAGCTTTGAAAACCTCTTTTTAGTGGATCGAGATGGAATTGGGTTGGAATATCCTCCTAAGGATTTGTTTGACAAGTTTGTTTGCATGAAAAATTAACCGATGTAATTAGTTTTAAAACATGATATGGCCTTATTCATTAATATGATAAAAACAATGGATAAGAATCGAAAGATCTCTCGGTCCTGAAAACCATTTCCTTGTAAGATTATTGTAGTGTCCTTATGTATGACAATCCGATGCATCTTCCTGTTACTACTTATAAAAATGCTCATCCATTCGACTGTGAAGCCAACTCAAGTTGTACTAATATACTGTAAAGTCTGTAAATTAGATATGTAGAGATTTATAGGTAAGTCAAGAATAAGAATGAATGCTATCAATTCTTGTATGAACAAAGTAAACTAAGTCTGTATATACAGAAAAGTAGAAGAACACTAGACCACCTATTAATGAAAATGATTCAAGACTTTGAGTAAAATAAGGAAAATCAACGTATGAAAATGCTACAAAAAGATTTTTAAATGGTACATTATATCAAAGTAGAAGTTCTTGAAAATACAACATGATTTGCAAAATAGAACATAATTAAAGATAAAGTGACTTCCCTATTTCCCTGAATAAGTATTGAAGGAAACACAAAGACAATTACCTACAAAAGTTTAAAATAAAATCAACAAAACATCTATACATATATACAAAAGAGATTTTTTCATTGAATTTCTCAAGGAAAAGGAAGAGAGGAACAAGTAACTTCTTCATCCACCAACTCTAATTCAGCTTGATGAGCTAGGTCATGTACAAAATCTCGAATCAAACAGTAAAGCCCAGTCACCTTGAAAAAAAAATTGTTTTGGAATCTTGTCATGCCATTTAGTCCTCTGATTTTGTACTAAAATAGTCCTTTGAGCAACATCTTGCAGAATTTCATCCAGTTCATTTAATTGCATAAGTATTTGTTTTTGTGCCTCATCCAAATTCAGATTCAGTTGTGTAGTTGTAAGAAAAGTTTTCACTTGGAATTCTATAGGGATCTGAACTTGTTTTCCATAAACGAGTTCATATGGAGTATGTCCGGTGGTGTTTCTCCATGTAGTGTTGTAAGCCCATAATGATTCAGGAAGTCTATCTACCCAGTCCTTGTGATGCAATTGAACAATTTTGGTCATGATAGCTTCAAGAAATTTATTTGTGGACTCCACCCGCCCATTAGACTCGAGGTGGTATGAAGAAGATTTACAATGTTTAATTCTATACTGCTCAGTCAATGCCTTCATTGATTTGGAAACAAATTGTGCTCCATTGTCAGTGACAATCTCACGGGGAACACCAAATCGAGTAAAAATTTCTTCATAAATAAATTCTATAACTGATTTTGCAGTGGCCCTGAACAGAGATTTTGCTTCTACCCATTTGGTAACATAATCAGTACAAACTAAAATATATTTCTTTCTCCGAGACATATGTGAGATTGGTCCAACAAAATCTAGGCCCTGCTTTTCAAATGGTTCTATCATCACTTGGGTGTGCAATGGCATTTCATCAGCTGCTATGGGTCTCCCTATTCGTTGATAGCTATCACAACTGTTCACATATTTTGCAGCATCTTTCAAAAGTGTGGGCCACTAGTACCCTTGGTGTAATATCTTGTATGCTATACATTTGTCTAAAAAATTGCCTCCGCAAGGTCCATCATGACAGGATTGAAGGATGTCATACATCTCATCTTCCCTTACACATTTCCTAATAATCAAATCTGGACCGGTGCGGAAGAGATCATTACCTATCTAGGAATAATTGGCACTTTGTTGAATAATACTGCATTTTTCATGTGATGGAAAATGAGTAGGCACCTTTCTAGAAAATAAATTTTGTTATATCTGCAAACCAATGTATTTTAACAGAGACAACAAAAATATGTTTGTTAGGAAAGGTGTAATCTACCGGATGAGTATTATCATCATGATTAAGGTGAGAAATAAAGTTTGCAACCATATTTTCTTTGCCAGGTTTGTCAACAATGGTAATGTTAAATCTGTAGTAAGAGAAGCTACCTAGTAACTCTGCCATTAGTTATAGGTTTATTCATTAAAAAATTAATAGAAGAATGGTCAATGTGAATAAAGACTTCATATCCAGTAATATAGTGTATGAACTTATTAATAGAATTAACTACTGCTAAAAATTCCTTCTCAGTTATAGTGTAGTTCAATTCTGCAGGTGTTAAGTTCTTAATAATGAAATAAATGGCATAATAAAGTTGATCTTCTTTTTGTCCCAAAACTCCCCCTAAGGAAGTATCTGAAGCATATGTATATATATGAAATGGAAGGGACCAATTAGGTCGCCTAAGGACTGGTGTAGAGGACAGCTTTGCCTTAAGAGTCTCAAAATTTGTTTGACAGTGTTGATCCCAACAGAATTCAACATCCTTAGCTAGCAGTTTAAATAAGGGAGCCGCAATCTTTGTAAAATTAGCAATAAATCTACGATAGTAGCCTGCATGCCCCAAAAAACTCTTAACTTCTCTCTATGTTTGGGGTGGAGGTAAACTAGCAATGATTTTGATTTTTTTTGGGTCCACTCTTATACCCTTGGATGAAACATGATGTCCTAAAACAATGCCTTCAATCAATAACATTTTACATTTTTCATGACTTAAGGCAAGATTTTTTCTTGACACCTAATTAAAACTTTCTCTAGATTATCAAGGGATTCTTTAAAATCATTACCAAAGACCATGAAATCATCCATATAGACCTCTACACAGTCATGAACAAGATCATATAGGATTCCTAAAACTGCTCTCTGAAAGGTGGCAAGAGTGTTACAAAATCCAAATGGTAACACCTTATAGGTATAAGTGGATTTATCCTGGTCTTATGGAGCTATTCTGATTTGATTATATCCACTATATCCATCTAAAAATGAAAAATATTGTTTCCCAGACAAAGTGTCCAAGACTTGATCGATGAATGGGAGCGGAAAATAATCTCTTAAAGTTGCCTTATTTAGTTCTAAAAAATCCACGCAAATTATCCATTTGCCTCCCTTCTTAGGGACAACCACTAAAGGGGATACCCATCTACTATCGGAAATAGGATCAATTAAATCTGCATCAAGTAACTTTTGTAATTCCTCTTTTACAATATCTTTAAGTGTTGGGTTCATTATCCTTTTGGGTTGCCTAATAGGTCTGATATTTTCCTAAGTATAGATGTGATGAATGCATGTGTAAGGGTGTATCCCTTTCATATCAGTATAGGTCCAAGCAAATGCTTCTGACTGAGCTTGAAGTACATGGACTAGTTGTTGTTGTTGTTGATCTGGAGTTAAGTTTGCATTAATGATCAGTGATTTCCCAAGATTGATTTCAACAGGCATAGTGGCAGCTTCAACCTATTCATCTATAAATAAAACTACAGATGATGACAGAGCTGTTGGATCATAATGTTCTTGAGAATCCTCAGTGAAGAAATTATCAAATTCAGAAAAAGTTTGAGCAAAATCAATACTGGTGGTAGCAGAAATAAATTGGTCCCAAATGTCATCTTCATTTTGATCCTCATGTTCCCTAGATTGACTAATAGATAGTAAGGGTTGTTCAATATCTTCGTTTCCATACGGTCTCTCTAACCACAACATATTTTCCTTAACGGGTTGAGCTGGTGGCTACATTGTAAGATTCTGCAGAGAGTTTCCATTTGATATGGTTAGGATACCCTCTCTACAACCTATAAAAGCATTAGAAGTTGCCAACCAAGGTCTCCCTAAAATGACAGGGTGCTCTTTGGCAGGGTTCTTAGTTTGGAGAACCAGAAAGTCCACTGGATATTCCCATGAGGCCACAGTAACAATAATATTGTCTAATGCCCCCACAGGTTTCCCTACACTCTTATCAGCCAATTCCAAAATTGTAGGAGTGGGTCTAAGAAAGTCACATAACTGTAATACCTATAAAGTAGTCATAGACATAATATTGATAGCTTCCCCCAAATCAATTAGAACATTTTCTATGGGAATATTGTTAATAAGTACAGTTACAACAGGATTTCCTGGATTTGCAATTTTCAGAACTAAAGGCTAATCTTATATATAATCATACAACTGATCTAGAACATGTATTGTCAATGGATCCTTTTGTTTTCGAAAGGATTCTTCAAACACGATTCCCTTATCATTTTTTAATAAATCAAGACATCTCTGACGGCTTGAAGTAAGGGAATTCGAATGCAAATATTTCTTAACTCATTTTCAAAATCAAATTGTGGATGAACTACAGGTTTTTCTATTGCCAGCCTCTCTGGATAAGGAGGTTCGTTAGACATCTGTGGTTTTACAATTTGTTGAGAAATTTGAGTTTTAGGTACTTGAACATTATCCATTTCACGAGATGTTTCTTCCTCTTCTTGAGCCTCTTCTTGAGTTTCTTCTTGAGCAGTTTCTTCCTCTTCTTGAATAATAACTGCAAGTGGTGTTCTATTCAAATTTTTCCCATACCTTAATTGAATTTCTTGGATGGGAATTTCATCTATAGAAAAGTTTGGAAAATTTTGTGTCTCAGCATCGTTAAGAGGCCAAGAGACCCCATTATTTGGATTCGGAATAGGTTGAGCAGGTAACAATGTGGGTCGAGGAGGGTTTGAATTATGATATTGTTGAGGAACTTGTGATATAGGTGGAGCAAGAAGTGATGGTGGTGTGAAACTAGGTAATAGTTGTTGCATATTAGACGGATATAGAGAGTCGGTAGGTGGAATGTGTGTTGATTCTATTCCTCCATAGCCTTGTCCCCTCCAACCTTGTTGCCAAGGATGATTTTGTGCAGGCTGAGGTGGCCAATTTTTCCACATCTGTGGGTTCCAATTGTGTTGAGGTGGTTGCATTGGATAATAGTATGTAGGATTTTCATAGGTAGATTCTGAATACATATTTTGAGGTCGCAGTGGCCATGGTCTTGTAGGTGCATAAAATTGCTCAGTTGTTTCATCACTTATCTTATAAAGGGCTTGCATTTTTTGGTAACAAAGGACAATTTTCTGTAGGGTGGTTATCAGTACACACAACACAAACAAGAATACTATTAAGAGGATATTCCTTGACAAATGCCTCTTTCTACATTTGGGGCAGAATATATGTAATGTTGCGTTATCTTCTTCCTCTTGCCTCTTTTTAGTTTTTAAGGCATTAAATTGAGAGGTTAGAGTACCTAAGATATTTGTTTTACAGTTTTCTAATAGGTTCCCTATCTCTATTCTTGTGACCCCACTAGTTCCTACTGTTTTGGAAATTCGTGGGAGACCTTCCCTAGCACTCTTTCCGGCCTTGGCTCTGCTTCGAGAATATTTACTGCATAACTCAACAATTTCACCAAAAGGTTTATGAGAAACATCTCTTGATGCCATGAGATTAAGTATTTCTACATATTCTTCCAAATTCCCTTTTAGGAAAAGAGTTTTGATTGCATCCTCTTGAAGAGTGTTATACTTAGATTTTTGCAATACAAAATTAAAATGTTCGAGAAAATATTCCATACTTTCATCTCCATGTTGTTGCATTTTAAAAATATCATGATGAGAGTCTTTTCCTACAACAATCTTGGTATTTTTTAAGAAATGTAGTCTTCATCTCCTCCCAGGTCCTAATACCGTATTCTCCTAATCCCATGAACCATCTTAGTGCAGCATGTTTAAGGGTAGCAGGAAATAGTTTTAGCCTCTGGGTATCCTACAAATAGTTGTAACTTCTACATAATATGTCAAACTCAAATAAAAAGGTATCTGGATCTTCAGTACTTTGCCATAAAAAGTAGGTAATGAGGATGATCGTATATTTTTCATGTTGACATTACGTGTAATATCTAAAATAGGGAACCCAAAATTTGTTTTAGTTTGTCCTTCCTACTCTACCTCTTCTTCCATATTGTGTCCTTCTTCATGGTCACCCATTGTAAGAGGATTGTCAAACAAGGTGTAACCTATCTTTTCTCCTTTTGGTGATGGTGTAAAATACCAATGTTCTGCTTTTGTCTTTGGTTGATATAAATATTTTCCTATAGTTTGCTTAGGTGGACTTACTGTGGATTCTATTTGAGACACTATTGGATCTCGAGTATTTCTAAAAAGTGCATTAATTTTTTCTATACCCACTAAGTCAACTAATTTGGGATCCTCTTTTATTGTGGAAGCTTGAACACTTTGTGATGACTCTGGCAATTCTTTTTGAAGTACTTCAGTTTCTAACCCACCAGAATTTTGTCCTATTGTTTCTTCTGTTTGATTCTCTAATGTTTCCTGTGTGTTGATGTATATGTAACTTCGGAATGTATTTTCATCTATGTATTTCATATATATTTATTGTACCCTTATAAGAGATGTGTTATTCCTCTATAAGGAAGTGTCGTCATGTGGATTGACAAGTGTCGCTGTTGATGTATATGTAACTTCGGAATGTATTTCATCTGTATATTATATTTATATTTATTGTACCCTTATAAGAGATGTGTTATTCCTCTATAAGGAAGTGTCGTCATGTGGATTGACAAGTGTCGCAAGTGTGTGTACTTGCCGATGGGTTATTAGACCACCTTATGGGGTCGGCCCTAATTAATATATAATATAATGTGGATGTACTCAAGTAGACAAGTCGGCCCCAGTAGGTCACTGGGCAAAAAGGTGAGTATAAATAGAGATAGGAGATCTCTATTTTACTCATTCGGAAAAGCATCTATCTCTCTCTCTGAAAAGTGGCGCACTAGTGAGGAGGAGGAGGATCATCTGCTAGGAGACTATCTCTGTATTATTTGGTTGTATTTTGGTTGAGCCATTGCTCTCTCTATCTCTGAGGAAGTTGTGGGGTTTTTCACCTTAGGGTTTTCCCCACGGAAACTCTGTGTCTCTTGTCTCTATGCTTTTGATTCTTGTGATGCTTGTGATGCTTGTCATATTATGATTGTCATGCATTGATATACTGTAGATGTTATTCTCTCAGCAAAGATCCTATAGTATTGTGATTTAATACTCAAAATTTAACATGGAATCAGAGCCTAACTGAGAAGAAGACATTTTGCAGTGACGGAAGCTTGTATTGCTTGTTTATTGGGTTTCTCTCCACATATTTTTGAAATTCAGTATAGTAGATTGGATCTACTCATCAAGGCGCATCTTTCTGTCCAATCAGATTTCAGTTCCGAGCATTTTCAGTTTTGGCCCTAAAAATTAGGGTTTCCACAAAAATAGGAATTTCTGGAAACTGAAGGTACAGCTGGAAGCTCCTTGCAAAAATCGAAGGTTTGAGCTTTGGATCGAGATTTTTGGCTGGGTAGATCTCCGGGAAACTCAAACCCTAATTCAGGGCTCTCCCTAGTGAACCCAGGAGGACAAAAAGGCAATTTTGAAGGGCAAGACTTTGCTGATCTCAATTTCTGAATGTACTAGGATGATCAGCTCTCCAAGGCGCATCTTTCTATCCTTTCAGAATTTTGAAATTCACATTTTGAATTTTTAGGGTTTCTCTGACAAACCCTAATCCGGGACCAGAACCAGTTTTCAGCACTTCAAGTGGTAAGTCCTAAATCTTTTCTATTTCCATTTGAAGTACTCTTAAAGATGTCTCTTCACACCAAGCTTGAGGATAAGCTTGAAGGGGCTGACAACTTTCGAGCCTGGAAGTATAGGATTGGGCTAATCCTGGAAGAGAATGAGTTGGACTCATATGTGAAAGAAGACATCCCTATCCCAGAGGATGAAGAGGCCAAGGTATTGCACAAGAAGAACTTGGTCAAGGCAAAGAGAATCATTACTGATTCTATCAAAGACCATCTCATACCCCATGTGTCTTCTCTCAAGACACCCAAAGAAATGTTTGAATCTTTGACCAAGCTATTTGAAGGAAAGAACATAAATCGGAAGATGACCCTGTGGAACCAATTAAAAGCAGTGAAGTTTCAGAATGGAGAAACCATTCAATCCTACTTTTCAAGGGTCTCTCAGATCAAGGAACAATTAGAAGCAGTAGATGAAATGGTGGAGAATGGTGAAGTGGTGATGACCACTCTAAATGGCCTACCCAGGTCATGGGATTCCTTTATTCAAGGAATTTGTGCAAGGAAGAAGTTGATCTCCTTCAGTAGACTTCGGGAAGAATGTTCTCAAGAAGAAGCTAGACTTATAACTCGTGAGGAAAAGATGGGAGGAGAAGATCAAGCTCTTGCAGCCCACACCAGGAAAGGGAAGTCCAAGAAAGAACCATCTCACCCCAAGAGATCTTCACATCAATTCAAAGAAAGAAGAGTATGCTTCACCTGTAATGAGAAAGGACATATTGCCATAAATTGTCCCAAGAACAAGAAGGACAACAACATCTCCAACAAGAAGAAGAAGGGTGGCAAAAGAAGGTTTCATGCTCATGCTGCAGAAGATGATGAACCTCCAAAGAAGAAGGCTAGGGCAGAAAGTGATAGTAATGATGACTCATCAAGTGAAGAAGATTATGTTCTGATCTCTACTCTCACAGGTATCATCTCCCATGGTTGTAATGATTGGTTGATTGATAGTGGGGCTTCCAAACACATGACTGGGTTTAAAGAATCCTTTGTGAACCTATCTGAACATGAGTCACCCCATAAGGTGAAACTTGGGGATGATTATCAATATCCAATCAAAGGAAGTGGTGAAGCTTCTTACAACCTAGATTCGGGAAAATCTCTGAAGATGAAGGAAGTCCTCTATGTACCTGGGCTCAAGAAGAACTTACTCTCCATCTCTGCTCTAGATGCAAAAGGTATGAGGGTTGCATTTGTTGATGGCCAAGTACTAATGTGGCCAAAGGGAAAGACTATAGATGATGCAGTAGTGATTGGAGAGCAAGAGGGAGGCTTGTATAAATTAAAGGGTCAACCTGAACATGCCATGGTACATGAATCCATGGAGCCAAGTGAACTTTGGCATAGGAGACTTGCTCACATGCACTATAGAGCACTTCCAATTGCAAGCAAGGCTGTAGAAGGTCTTCCTGAAATCAAGACCAAACATGAAGGGGTTTGCAAAGGATGTGCAAAAGGTAAGAACACTAAGAAGGCTTTGCCAAATAGTGAAAGCAAGGCAAAAGACATCCTGGAAATCATCCACTCAGATGTATGTGGCCCCATGTCATCCAGTTCCCTCAGTGGGTATGTTTACTATGTATCATTTATTGATGACTTCTCCAGGAAGACTTGGGTATACTTCTTGAAAGGCAAAGATGAGGTGTTTGCTAAATTCAAGGAATTCAAAACCTTGATGGAGAATCAAACTAACAAGAAAATCAAAACATTCAGATCTGACAATGGTGGAGAATTCACCTCAAATGATTTCAAGAAGCTTTGCAGTGATTCAGGGATTAAGAGGGAGTTGACTGCTCCTTATAATCCTCAACAGAATGGAGTTGCAGAAAGGAAGAACATAACTATCATGGAAGCAGCAAGAGCAATGTTGCATGACCAGGATCTTCCTATGCATCTATGGGCAGAAGCAACTAGAACAGCTGTATATGTGCAGAACAGAACTCCCCACAAGATATTGGACAACAAGACACCAGAAGAAGTCTTTTCTGGTAAGAAACCTGAAGTCAGCCATCTCAGAATATTTGGTTGTCCAGTATATACTCATGTCCCAAAAGAGAAGAGGACTAAACTAGATCCTTCAGGAAAGAAGGGCATCTTTGTGGGTTATAGTGAAAGCTCAAAGGCGTACAGAATATACTTTCCAGGGTTCAAGAAGATTGATGTCAGTAGAGATGTAACATTTGATGAAAACTCAGCATTCATCAAATCAAGGAAGGCACCTACCGAAGTTTATGAAGAACCTAAGGAAACAAGATTTCAGGACACTACCATGACTGATGCAGTTCCAGAAACTGATCGTGAGTATGAAGATCCACAAGAACCTGTAGATCCACAAGAACCTGTAGATCCACCCCGAGAGGATAACTCTCACAAGAGGAAACCTGTATGGGCTAGAGAGCTCATTCATGATGCAGAAAGATTTGGCATTCCAGAAGAAGAACACAGAGCAAAGAAGAGAACCAGATCACACACCAGTTATGTTGCTTTACTCTGTGACATCATGAACAAAGAGCCTTCCAGTTATGAAGAGGCAGCAGAAAAGAAAGAATGGAAGGATGCTATGATTGAGGAATATCAATCAATTATGAAGAATGATGTTTGGGATGTTGTCCCAAGACCTAAAGGGAAGTCTGTTGTGACTTCCAAGTGGATCTACAAAATCAAGCATGCTGCAGATGGCAGTGTGGAAAAATATAAAGCAAGATTCGTAGCTCGTGGTTTCTCTCAGAAGGAAGGAATAGACTATGAAGAAACCTTTGCACCTGTAGCCAGGTATACTTCCATCAGAACAGTACTTGCCCTGGCTGCAGCAATGAAATGGAAAATACACCAGATGGATGTCAAGACTGCCTTCCTGAACGGTGTAGTAGAAGAGGAAGTATATGTGGAACAGCCACTTGGTTTTGAAATACATAACAGGGAATCATATGTATGCAGATTGAAGAAAGCCTTGTATGGCTTGAAGCAAGCCCCCAGAACCTGGTATGGTAGGATGGACAGTTTCCTATCTAGTTTGGGCTTTACCAAGAGTAAAGCGGATTCCAACCTTTACTACAAGGTTGAGGAAGGGAATCCTGTGATTCTACTACTGTATGTGGATGACCTATTTGTGACAGGAGATGACAGACTGATTGCGGATACCAAGAGGAAGCTTGCAGCTGAATTCGATATGAAAGACTTGGGAATGATGCACTATTTCCTAGGTATGGAGGTGTGGCAGAGTGCAGGTGGGATCTTCCTTGGTCAAGGGAAGTACACAGTAGATATCCTGAAGAGATTTGGGATGATGGATTGCAAGGCCATGGCCACACCTATGGCATCGAATCTGAAGCTTCTATGTGATGCTTCATCTGAGCCAGTTGATATCACTATGTATCGTCAGATGATTGGGTCGTTGATGTATCTGACGAACACGAGACCGGATATTTGCTTTGCTATGAACACATTAAGCCAGTTTCTGACGGATCCGAGGAGTGTTCACCTGGTTGCTGTAAAGCATGTTCTGAGGTACCTAAAGGGTACAGTGGATTATGGGCTCAAATATGAAGCAAATCAAAAGTTTAACCTACAGGGTTATGTTGATTCAGATTGGGCTGGCAGTGCTGCAGATAGGAAGAGCACATCTGGATGCTGCTTCAGTATGGGATCAGGTGTGATCTCTTGGTTTAGCAGGAAGCAATCCTGCGTAGCACTGAGTACAGCTGAGGCAGAGTATGTTGCAGCCTGTTCAGCTAGTTGTGAGGCAGTATGGCTACGGAAGCTACTGTCTGAGTTATTTGATCTCCCGTTGGAGGCTACTGGTATCTTCTGTGATAACCAGAGTTGTGTGAAGCTGTCCGAGAACCCAGTGTTTCATGACAGGTCGAAACACATAGAGATCAAATAT
Source organism: Larix kaempferi (assembly GCA_027924585.1). Classification (NCBI taxonomy): domain Eukaryota; kingdom Viridiplantae; phylum Streptophyta; class Pinopsida; order Pinales; family Pinaceae; genus Larix; species Larix kaempferi. The sequence continues at coordinate 3,393,888 of BSBM01000223.1, read as the reverse complement.
CACTATATCAGGGATATGGTGCAGAGAGGAGCTGTGAAGCTCCTGTATGTTGCGACGGACGAGCAGATTGCAGATGTGCTGACGAAGCCACTAGCCAGGGTGAAGTTCGAGTACTTCAGAGAGAAGCTTGGCGTGCTTCAGGTCGAGGACACTTCGAGGAAGAAGTGATGGACACATTTGCTGAAGCCATTCCAAGCATGTTGGAAGGGGGATCCTTCACATGGCTGTGGATGTAAGTGCTGGATGATGAACATCAGGAGGATGTTCTGGTTTCTGCTGGATATGATCAGTTGGATCATGTATATGTATCTTGTGTATGCATCATGTTGGATGCTGGATATGATCAGTTGGATCATGTATATGTATTTTGTGTATGCATCATGTTGGATGCTGGATATGATCAGTTGGATCATTATATGTATGTATGTATGCATCATGTTGGATGCTGGATATGATCGGTTGGATCATGTGTCTGTATTTTGTATATGCATCATGTTGGATGCTGGATATGATCGAATGGATCATGTGTATGTATTTTTGTATGAACGCATCATGTTGGATGCTGATGGATACATTGTGTGGATCATGTATCTTTGTATGATCAGGTAGATCATGTATACTGATGGATACATTGTGTGGATCATGTATCTTTGTATGATCAGGTAGATCATGTATGCTGATGGATACATTGTGTGGATCATGTATCTTTGTATGATCAGGTAGATCATGTATGCTGATGGATACATTGTGTGGATCATGTATCTATGTATGTATCAGGTGGATACTTGGATGATCGTGGATGACGAGCTTCTCCAGATGACATGCAGCAGAATGTTGCAGTGATGATGATCAGGATGATCATGTGCACATCAGGATGATGTTTGATGAGTATCAGATGATACTTTATGGCCGTGGATCAGGTTGTGCAGGAAAGCATGTAATTTGTGCCCTGGGAGATTTGCAGATGGTCTTTCGAGGTTTTGCCTATGGCATGTAATTCGGTGCCCTGGGACATCTGACAAATGCTCTTGCGAGGTTTTGCTTGAGAGGACATGTAATTTGTGCCCTCGGAGATTTCAGGTCGGAGTTGTGTACCCGTAACATCCTGAGATGCTCTTGCGAGGTTTTGTCCTATGGCATGTAATTTGCTCCTGGGAGATCTGGACAGGATGAAAAAGGCCTCAGATGCTTCAGCCAGGTTTTGCCATGACCACATGTAATTTGCTCCTGGGAGATCTGGACAGGATGAAAAAGGCCTCAGATGATTCAGCCAGGTTTTGTGGTGGACCACATGTAATTTGCTCCTGGGAGATCTGGACAGGATGAAAAAGGCCTCAGATGCTTCAGCCAGGTTTTGTGGTGAGATCACATGTAATGTGCTCCTGGGAGATCCGACAGGTAGAGCCGAGTGCTCGTAACAGCCTGGGATGCTTCAGCTAGGTTTTGTGATGGGTCACATGTAATGTGCTCCTGGGAGATCCTACAGGTAGAGCTGTGTGCTCGTAATATCCTGGGATGCTGCAGCCAGGTTTTGTGACGCACGTAATAAGTCCTGAGGATTCCACAGTATGGCCAGTGATGATGAAGACCTGCAGATGGCAGGCCTACATCCAGTATGAAAAAGGACTGGCTCTGTAGAAATTCCTATGACGAGTAGAGACAGAGATTGGACGAGATAGCAGCAGCAGTGACGATGACGATGACGATGATCCAGAGAAGAAGACTTGTCTAGCAGATCTGTGTCGAGAAATACCTTCCTAGTTAAGAGGGAGTGTTGATGTATATGTAACTTCGGAATGTATTTCATCTGTATATTATATTTATATTTATTGTACCCTTATAAGAGATGTGTTATTCCTCTATAAGGAAGTGTCGTCATGTGGATTGACAAGTGTCGCAAGTGTGTGTACTTGCCGATGGGTTATTAGACCACCTTATGGGGTCGGCCCTAATTAATATATAATATAATGTGGATGTACTCAAGTAGACAAGTCGGCCCCAGTAGGTCACTGGGCAAAAAGGTGAGTATAAATAGAGATAGGAGATCTCTATTTTACTCATTCGGAAAAGCATCTATCTCTCTCTCTGAAAAGTGGCGCACTAGTGAGGAGGAGGAGGATCATCTGCTAGGAGACTATCTCTGTATTATTTGGTTGTATTTTGGTTGAGCCATTGCTCTCTCTATCTCTGAGGAAGTTGTGGGGTTTTTCACCTTAGGGTTTTCCCCACGGAAACTCTGTGTCTCTTGTCTCTATGCTTTTGATTCTTGTGATGCTTGTGATGCTTGTCATATTATGATTGTCATGCATTGATATACTGTAGATGTTATTCTCTCAGCAAAGATCCTATAGTATTGTGATTTAATACTCAAAATTTAACAGTCGCAAGTGTGTGTACTTGCCGATGGGTTATTAGACCACCATGTGTGGGGTCGGCCCTAAAATATATATTATATTGTGAATGTATCTAGATAGACAAGTTGGCCCCATAGTGTAACTAGGCAAACAGGTTAAGTATAAATAGAGATTGAGAGATCTCTATTTGATCACTCGGAAACCCACACTTCTCTCACTTAGAAAGTGGCGCACTAGTGAGGAGGAGGATCATCTGCTACTAGGAGACTATCTCAGTGTATTTTGGTTGTATTTTGGTTGAGCCATTTCTCTCTCTATCTCTGAGGAAGTTGTGGGGTTTTTCACCTTAGGGTTTTCCCCACGAAAACTCTGTCTCTTGTCTCTCATGCTTTTGATTCTTGTGATGGTTGTCATGCTTATTGTGATTGTTATGCATTGATATACTGTACATGTTATTATCTCAGTAAAGATCCTAGAGTATTGTGAATTAATGCTCAAAATTTAACATGGTATCAGAGCTAACCTGAGAAGAAGACATTGTGCAGTGATGAAAACTTGAGTTTCTTGTTTATTGGGTTTCTCTCCACACATTTTGGAAAAGAAGTATAGTAGATTGACTCTACTCATCAAGGAGAATCTATCTGTCCAATCAGAATTCAATTTTGAGCATTTTCATATTTGGCCCTAAAAATTAGGGTTTCCACAAAATAGGAATTTCTAGAATCTGAAGACATAGTTGGAAGCTCCTTGCAAAAATCAAAGTTTAGAGCTTTGGATCGATATTTTTGGCTGGGTAGATCTCCGGAAAACTCAAACCCTAATTCAGGGCTCTCCCTAGTGAACCCGGGAGGACAAAAAGACAAATCTGAAGGGTAAAGCTTTGCTAATCTCAAATTTTGAATACACCAGGATGATCAGCTCATCAAGGCACATCTTTCTATCCTTTCAGAAAGTTGAAATTCACATTTTGAATTTTTAGGGTTTTTTCGACAAACCCTAATCCGAGACCAGATCCAGTTTTCAGCATTTCAAGTGGTAAGACCTAAATCTTTTCTATTTCCATTTGAAGTACTCTTTAATATGTCTCACCACACCAAGCTTGAGGATAAGCTTGAAGGGGCTGATAACTTCTGAGCTTGGAAGTATAGGATTGGGTTAATCCTGGAAGAGAATGAGTTGGACTCATATATAAAAGAAGACATCCCTATCCCAGAGGATGAAGAGGCTAAGGTATTGCATAAGAAGAACTTGGTCAAGGCAAAGAGAATCATTGTTGATTCTATCAAAGACCATCTCATACCCCATGTGTCTTCCCAAAGACACCCAATGAGATGTTTGACTCTTTGACCAAGCTATTTGAAGGGAAGAACATAAATCAGAATATGACTCTACGGAATCAATTGAAAGGGGTCAAGATGTTGAATGGAGAAACCATTCAATCTTACTTCTCCAAGGTCTCTCAGATCAAGAAACAACTTGAAGTTGTGGATGAAGTAGTGGACAATGGTGAAGTTGTTATGGCCACTCTGAATGGCCTACCTAGGTCATGGGACTCCTTTATTCAAGGAATCTGTGCAAGAAAGAAATTGATCTCTTTCAGTAAACTGTGGGAGGAATGCTCTCAAGAAGAAGCTAGATTTGTAGCTCGTGAGGAAAAGATGGGAGGTGAAGATCAAGCTCTCGCAGCTCACACCAAAAGAAGCAAGCCCAAGAAGGAGCACTCTCACTACAAGAAATCCTATCAAAAGAATAAGAAGGATCTAAGATGCTTCATGTCACGACCCACCCATCCATCCAAGACAAGGGAAGGAACATGATGGAAATTTGTGGGGCTTTTCATAAAATTCAGCCCAGTCATTAGCATCATATGAATAAAACATTGGTGTGCATATACAAATTAGGCAATATGCACAGCAGAATCAAAACTAATCCACACACCCTTCATGCTCATCCAGCATATCAAAATAATCATTAATTAAACATTGCAGAAGTAAATATATAGACATAAAAACACTTATCTTCATTTTGCAACTGCCCCAAGCAACTAGCTATGTCGCTGCAACGTTCCACCCAACCATAGGCTCTTCGACAGCTTATACTGCGTCCATCCGAAGGCCACCCCCGAGCTGGGCATGATTCTCACAAGGAAAGGGAACATTCCAGCTCATTCACTGTCAATTACTCATTTCATCTCAACCAAGCCAATCCACAACTGGGTTTATCATGCTACATTTGAACCATGGATGCTTATTCTCAAGCTCAAGCCAAAGCAATAGATACCCATAACCCATACCCTAACATACTCTTTTATCACATAGCAAGCACAACATTGGGCATAGATACACATTTTAAACAATGGAATTTATGAATAAGATGGCCATGGGTTTTCCCAAAAACGTTCCCAACCAAAAACGGATTGTGGGGTGGGGAAAACAACCACAGGGAGGAAAAACGATTTCTTCCCCAAATATCTCAGCCTCCAACAGCCCAAAACGGTCTCTATTGAACCCCCGTTCGATTTCCCCTTCTTCCCCATTGGTATACAACACAAAAACACCCTTCTCCCAACTGAGGGTCAAGGAAAACCATAAAACATAGCTGGAAAACGCCCAGGTAGCTCCCAACTCGTGAGGGAGGGGAACTAGTTGATGGGTAATGGCTTGGGGAGCAATTCATGGCTCTTTTTCTTGCCCAAGAAGAAAAACACGATTTTCCATGAAGGGTGGCTTGCCCATACCCGAATTTGGACAGCCATACCTCCCCATTCCCAAGGCATTAACTACCTCAACCAACTCTTGGGAGAAAATCAATGGTTGGGTACAAAAGTCAACATGGGTAGTTGAGGGTTTGATGGGTTCTCTCATTGACACTTGGCTTGAACTGATTGGCTCAAGGGTTTGAATGTTTTTCCCTCCCAATTCCTTGTGAAATCATGCCCCCGTCTCTTTGTTGCATTGCATAGCTAGTTGTGGATATTTTTATTAAAATGCATATTACATGATGTTGAAGTTCCAATGTGCCTGGCTAGCACGCAAACCATATGCATCAATAAATCAATGGCGGGGCCTTGGCCTTGAGCTCCTTACCACGATTTCATAACAATATTACATCATTTAAAATGTTAAAGTGATAGGGTCTAGATGGGGACGTGACACTTCACATGCAATGAGAAGGGTCACTTTGCCTCAGATTGTCCCAAGAACAAAAGGGATAATAACAACAACTCCAGCAAGAAGAAGAAGGGAAGCAAAAGAAAGTTCCATGCTCATGCTGCCGAGGATGATGAACCTCCAAAGAAGAAGGCTAGGGCAGAAAGTGATGATAGTGATGATGACTTATCAAGTGAATAAGCGTATGTTCTAATCTCTACTCTCACAAGTACTATCTACCATGGTTGTAATGATTGGTTAATTGACAGTGGGGCTTCCAAACACATGACTGGGTTTATGGAATCTTTTGTAAGCCTATCTGAACATGAATCACCCCATAAGGTGAAACTTGGGGATGATTATCAATACCCAATCAAAGGAAGTGGTGAAGCCTCCTATAACCTAGATTCTGGAAAATCTTTGAAGATGAAAGAAGTCCTTTATGTACCTAGGCTCAAGAAGAATCTTCTCTCCATCTCTGCATTGGATGCAAAAGGCATGAGGGTTGCATTTGTAGATGGCCAAGTCCTAATGTGGCCAAAGGGTAAAACATTCGATGATGCAGTAGTGATTAGAGAGCAAGAGGGAGGATTGTATAAATTGAAGGCTCAACCTGAACATGCCATGGTACATGACTCCATGGAGCCAAGTGAACTTTGGCATAGAAGACTTGCTCATATGAATTATAGGGCACTTCCAATTGCAAGCAAGGCTGTAGCGGGTCTTCCTGAAATCAAGACCAAACATGAAGGTGTTTGCAAAGGATGTGCAAAAGGTAAGAACATTAAGAATGCTTTCCCAAGCAGTGAAAGCAAGGCAAAAGATATCCCAGAAATCATCCACTCAGATGTATGTGGTCCTATGTCATCCAATTCTCTGAGTGGGTATGTTTACTATGTCTCATTTATTGATGACTTCTCCAGGAAGACTTGGGTATACTTCTTGAAGAACAAAGATGAGGTGTTTGATAAGTTCAAGGAATTCAAAACCTTGATGGAGAATCAAACTGACAAGAAGATCAAAACATTCAGATCCGACAATGGTGGAGAATTCACCTCAGGTGACTTCAAGAAGCTTTGCAGTGATTCAGGGATTAAGAGGGAGTTGACTGCTCCTTATAATCCTCAACAGAATGGAGTTGTAGAAAGGAAGAACAGAACAATCATGGAAGCAGCAAGGGCAATGCTGCATGACCAGGATCTACCTATGCATCTATGGGCAGAAGCAGCTAGAACAACTGTATATGTGCAGAACAAAACACCCCACAAGATATTGGACAACAAAATACCAGAAGAGGTCTTTTCTGGTAAGAAACCTGAAGTCAGCCATCTCATAATATTTGGTTGTCCAGTATACACACATGTCCCAAAGGAAAAGAGGACCAAGCTAGATCCTTCAGGAAATAAGGGTATCTTTGTGGGTTACAGTGAAAGCTCGAAGGCTTACAGAATATACTTTCCAGGGTTCAAGAAGATTGATGTCAGCAGGGATGTAACATTTGATGAAAACTCAGCATTCATCAAATCAAGGAAGGCACCTATCGAAGTTTATGAAGAACCTAAGGAAACTAGATTTCAAGACACTACCATGACTGAAGCAGTTCCAAAAGTTGTTCGTGAGTTTGAAGATCTGAAAGAACCTACAGATCCACCCCGTGAGGATAACTCTCACAAGAGGAAACCTGCATGGGCTAGAGAGCTCATTCAAGATGCTGAAAGATTTGGCATTCCAAAAGAAGAACACAGAGCAAAGAAGAGAACCAAATCACATACCATCTATGTTGCTTTACTCTGTGACATCATGAATAAAGAACCTTCCAGTTATGAAGAAGCAGCGGAAAAGAAAGAATGGAAGGATTCCATGGTTGAGGAATACCAATCAATAATGAAGAATGTTGTTTGGGATGTTGTACCAAGACCTAAAGAGAAGTCTGTTGTAACTTCTAAATGGATCTACAAAATCAAGCATGCTGTAGATGGCAGTGTAGAGAAATACAAGGCAAGAATTGTAGCTCGTGGCTTCTCTCAAAAAGAGGGAATAGATTATGAAGAAACTTTTTCACCTGTAGCCAGGTATACTTCCATCAGAACAGTACTTTCCCTGGCTACAACAATGAAATGGAAAATACACCAGATGGATGTCAAGACTGCTTTCTTGAATGGTGTAGTTGAAGAGGAAGTATATGTGGAACAGCCACTCGGTTTTGAAATACATGACAGGGAGTCATATGTGTGCAGATTGAAGAAAGCCTTGTATGGCTTGAAGCAAGCTCCCAGAACCTGGTATGATAGGACAGATAGTTTCCTATCTAGTTTGGGATTTACCAAGAGTAAAGCGGATTCCAACCTTTACTACAAGGTTGACAAAGGGAATCCTGTGATTCTACTCCTATATGTGGATGACTTATTTGTAACAGGAGATGACAGATTGATTGCAGATACTAAGAGGAAGCTTGCTGCCGAGTTCAATATGAAAGATTTGGGAATGATGCATTACTTCCTAGGTATGGAGGTGTGGCAGAGTGCAGGTGGGATCTTCCTTGGTCAAGGGAAGTACACAGTAGATATCCTGAAGAGATTCGGGATGATGGATTGCAAGGCTATGGCCACACCTATGGCATCGAACCTGAAGCTTCTATGTGATGCTTCATCTGAGCCGGTTGATGTCTCTATGTATCGTCAGATGATTAGGTCCTTGATGTACTTGACGAACACAAGACCAGATATTTGCTTTGCGGTGAACACATTGAGCCAGTTCCTGATGGATCCGAGGAGTGTTCACTTGGTTGCTGTAAAGCATGTTCTGAGGTACCTGAAGGGTACAGTGGATTAGGGGCTCAAGTATGAAGCGAATCAAAATTTTAACTTGCAGGGTTATGTTGATTCAGATTGGGCTGGCAGTGCTACAGATAGGAAGAGCACATCTAGGTGCTGCTTCAGTATGGGATCAGGTGTCATCTCTTGGTTTAGCAGGAAGCAGTCCTATGTAGCACTGAGTACAGCTGAGGCAGAGTATGTTGCATCCTATTCAGCTAGTTGTGAGGTAGTATGGCTACGGAAGCTACTGTCTGAGTTACTTGATCTCTCGTTGGATGCTACTAGTATATTTTGTGATAACCAGAGTTGTGTGAAACTGTCTGAGAACCCAGTGTTTCATGACAGGTCGAAACACATAGAGATCAAATATCACTATATCAGGGATATGGTGCAGAGAGGAGCTGTGGAGCTCCTGTACATTGCGATGGACGATCAAATTGCAGATGTGCTGACGAAACCACTAGCCAGAGTGAAGTTCGAGTACTTCAGAGAGAGGCTTTGTGTTCTTCGGATTGATGACACTTCGAGGAAGAAGTGATGGACACATTTGCAGAAGCCATTCCAAGCATGTTGGAAGGAGGATCCTTCACATGGCTGTGGATGTAAGCGTTGGATGATGAGCATTAGGACGATGCTCCAGTTACTGCTCTATATATGCATTGGGAGGATGCTGGATATGATCAGTTGGATCATTTATATGTATGTACGCATCATGTTGGATGCTGGATATGATCAGTTGGATCATTTATATGTATGTACGCATCATGTTGGGTGTTGGATATGATCAGTTGGATCATTTATATGTATATGTATGTACGCATCATGTTGGATGTTGGATATGATCAGTTGGATCATTTATATGTATATATGCATCATGTTGGATGCTGGATATGATCAGTTGGATCATTTGTATGTATTTTGTATATGCATCATGTTGGATGCTTGGACCATGTATCTGTATATGTATCAGGTGGATACATTGTATGATCAGGTAGATCATGTGTGTTGATATGTATCATGTATGATCAGGTGGATCATGTATTTGTATTTGTATTAGGTGGATACATTGTATGATCAGGTGGATCATGTATGATGATATGTATCAGGTAGATACTTGGTATGCATTAGGTAGATGCATTGTATGATCAGGATGATCATGGATGACGAGCTTCAGGATGTTGCTCCGGATGACATGCAGCAGGATGTTGCAGTGATGATGATCAGGATGATGTATGGTGAGTATCAAGTTGATACTCTATGGCCATGGATCAGGTTGTGCAGATGAGCATATAATTTGGCCCTGGGATATTTGCAGATAGTCTTTCGAGGTTTTTCCTATGGCATGTGATCTGGCCTTGGGATATTTGGCAAATGCTCTTTCAAGGTTTTGCTATGAGAGGACATATAATTTGGCCCTAGGAGATCTACAGATAGTCTTTCGAGGTTTTTCCTATGGCATATAATCTGGCCCTGGGATATCTGGCAGATGCTCTTTCAAGGTTTTGTCCTATGGCATATAATATGTCTTTGGGAGATCCAATAGGTTGGGTTGTGTGCCCGTAATAAGTCCTAAGATGCTCTTGCGAGGTTTTTCCATGACCACATATAATCTGTCCCTGGGAGATCCTATAGGTAGAGTTGTGTGCTCGTAACAGCCCGGGATGCTCTTGCGAGGTTTTGTGGTGACCACATATAATCTGTCCCTGGGAGATCCTATAGGTATAGCTATGTGCTCGTAAAATCCTGGGATGCTCTTGCGAGGTTTTGTGGTGAGGTCACATATAATATGGCCCTGAGAGATCCTATAGGTAGAGCCATGTGCTCGTAAAATCCTGGGATGCTCTTTCGAGGTTTTGTGACGCACGTAATAAGTCCTAAGGATTCCACAGTATGGCCAATGATGACGAAGACCTGCAGGTGGTGGGCCTACATCTAGTATGAAAAAGGACTAGCTCTGTAGAACTTCCTATGATGAGTAGAGTCAGAGATTGGTTGAGATAGCAGCAGCAGTGATGATGATGATGACGATGATCCCAAGAAGAAGACTTGTATAACAGATCTGTGTCGAGAAATACCTTCCTAGTTAAGAGGGAGTGTTGATGTATATGTAACTTCAAAATGTATTTCATCTATGTATTTCAGATATATTTATTGTACCCTTATAAGAGATGTGTTATTCCTCTATAAGGAAGTGTCGTCATGTGGATTGACAAGTGTCTCAAGTGTGTGTACTTGCCGATGGGTTATTAGACCACCATGTGTGGGGTCGGCCCTGAAATATATATTATATTGTGGATGTATCTAGATAGACAAGTTGGCCCCATAGTGTAACAGGGAAAACAGGTTAAGTATAAATAGAGATTGGGAGATCTCTATTTGATCACTCGAAAACTCACACTTCTCTCACTCAGAAAGTGGCGCACTAGTGAGTAGGAGGATCATCTACTACTAGGAGACTATCTCATTGTATTTTGGTTGTGTTTTGGTTGAGCCATTTCTCTCTCTATCTCTGAGGAAGTTGTGGGGTTTTTCACCTTAGGGTTTTCCCCACGGAAACTCTGTGTCTCTTGTCTCTCATGCTTTTGATTCTTGTGAGGGTTGTCATGATTATTGTGATTGTTATGCATTGATATACTGTACATGTTATTCTCTCAGTAAAGATCCTAGAGTATTGTGAATTAATGCTCAAAATTTAACACCGTGCACTATTCCCTTCTCTTTTGTTACCTGAGTATCTTTCCCTAGGATTCCTTGATGGTGGACTTTTACCTCCAAAAATATCAGAATTTTGGAAACTAATTTTAATGTATCTACCTTTGCTATCTCTAGGTTTCATCAAAATTATCTACCATTAAAACTAAAAAATAATGAAAAGGGATAAAAATAAGCTGCAGATGGGTTTGAAAGAACCTGTTATAACAGATGCGCAGGTTCTTACCTCTCATCTTACCTCTCCTTCTCCTCCAATCTACAGAAAACTACTCACACAAAAAGAAGACAATTAAAAAATTAGTAGGAAACAAACTAAACACTATCTTACCTTTAAGCAACTCCCTGACAACGGCGCAAAAAATGTCAGGCTAGAAATATCTATTTAATTAAGCTACCTGAACTATTAAAATGTCAAACCAAGGTTTGTGTACTTATGAGTTGCTAACACTGAATGTGCAGGAAAGACAACCAAACATACTTCTACTAGAAGGAAATTAACCCTATCAAATCTTTGAAATGACTAAGATTAACAAGAATGTCTAGTAAAAGTGTAATTACATGCAACTTAGTCAAGTTGAATCCTAATTCCATAAGCAGATGAAAACTCCTATCTACTTCAAAACCAGCTAAACATAACTTTGATGCAAATAGCTACTATCTCGAAATAAAAGCAACCAAGTGTTGGGACAATGAATAAGCTTCTTTATGATATGTTACTTGGATGAAAGATATGTTTAGAACAAGGCTGAGTTATTAGTATGATAGATTGTGAAAAGTATTTCTATATCTAAGTAAATTATTTCACAATTGTTTCAAATTCAACATGTCTAAAGATTTCCTTTAAACCAGAGATCCATGAGTTACAAAGGATTGTTGTTGTGAATTTTAAATTTTAGGATCTATTTTTAAATATTGTGCTTACTCATAAAATAAAGAAAATCCTAAGCTTGATGGTTCAAATATATATCTGCACACATAAATATTTCAAAGGTCTAAATGCTTTCATAAAAATCTATATCAGCTCCAAAGGGAGGATTGTATTTTTTTTTTGTATGCTGGGTTAGATACACCATAAGTTGAAAACAAATGATTTTTGACTTTTAAATAGAAGCTCCAGACTTCATCATTTGATTTTCCAGTATGTGACGAAAACTTAGCAATGTGCAAGATGGTGATATGTAAGTGCAAGCTATTTCTGTGCAGAGAGATAGTTTAATCATTTATCCTAATCAAACCTTCCTGAAGTTTCGTATAAAGTTAAAAAAAAACTTTACAATCTATCTGAATTCAAAATCTATTGTATATTAATACTGAGACTGAAGCTAAGCCTTGCTTTAATAAAACATAAATCAAACCTCTTGTATGACTATGAGCCTATATAGTCCTAAATATATGCACTCTCTACAAAAAATGATTTTAAAACGATACCAAATGAATGCTTTCTAATAAGAAAATGTGAATCAAAGGCCAAGATACAAATTCTTTCTGAAAACAAAACTAAGATAAGCACTTCAACCAAGCTACCCTATGAATCATAAACTAGACACAAATGAAAAGCTTTTAACATTCACACAGACATATATATTCACATGTGTTAACCTGAAACTGATTATACAAGGTGTATGGAAAAGAGATCTATCAACAGAAAGCAGTATACAAACAGGGATTCGAAGGTGGGCCCCCCTCCAAACTCTATTAATCTAGAAATTAAGAACTTGAATGAAAGTGCAGAAGCATATTTTATTATATTTAGTCAAAAATCATGGCATCTTTGTATATATCCTCTATATCTGATGAGTCTTATAGCAAGAATTTATAGGCTACATCATGGGTCGACCCTAAAAATAGTTACTAGCAATCGTAAAATGAACAGATGGCAGTAGAAGCCTAATATCACTATAATCTATCCACATTTTCAGCCATAGATCTTCAGGCTGCACATAACTAGGGTCGCAACTCCTTGAGGAATTTGAGCAATGGCTGGTAACTGACAGTCTTCAAAGGTACAACAAGGAAAAACCATAAAGGAATTTCAACAACGTCTTTTATCCTTTGAACCATTGTTCCTATATTCCACTGGTGTCAGATGGGGTGTTGGATCGACCAAACAATAAAGAGTGGGAATTCTGCATAGTAAACAAAGATTCTATACCAAGTAATCATTTGTTAGATGTAACCTTTTTGAAATACCTTTTAAAAAAAATGGAATAGACAAAATAATAATGAGAATTACCTTATCAAAAGCTCCATAGAGTAGTCTCCAAAGTTTATATGAATAAAGCCAAAATTGACGATAAACATATAGAAAACTTGATCAAAATGCTTGGTTTCTTATATAACTGGAATTGAAATGTAATCAAGATATAGAAATAATAAGGAGCCATCATCTCCCCCACACCAAAGACCTTGCATGTCCCAATGCAAGTGAGCAAAATTTATAATAAATATTGGGTGATATGATTTGAATCAAACGCCCGAGACGTTGACCAGCACTTGTACGTCGGAAGAAGATGGAATAGGATTTGGCTGAGCTTTCATGATTTCCTCCAGTTGTCTCTCCTTCTTCTTCAATTGTTTCCTCAAGCTCTAGTTAGATCCAGTCATATCATCAAGTAGTTCTTGCAAAGAAGTAACTCTAGTTTTCAAATTTTCATTTTTTCTTTCGAGGTGTCGAGTTAGACAAACATACTCCTGATTTTTCTCTGTGAGGTTCTCATTCCTTTTTTCAAAATAATCACTTGAACATAGCTCAGTAGTTGACTTAGACGATTCATGTTTAGAGTTTGAGATAGAGCGCATAGGTAGTGAGGATTCTTTAACAGAATGTGACAGAGAAGCTGAAGGGACATACTGATATGCAGTGGACTGAGAGTCTTCATGTTGAGGAAAGTGAGTGGATGAAGAGATTTGAACCATATATGGTTCAAAAGGAATCTCAAAAACATGCCCTGGCGCTTTTGTCTAAGCAACCATACTGCGGGTAAACCGAAGAATGGGCTGGATATCATTCCCTTTTGGAATTTTTTATTCTCTCTCTTCTTGGTTAATAAAGGAATGAGAGTTTCCTTATTGACCCTTCATCTCTTGGCAGTGTCTCTCAGGATCGGCTCTCCTTCCCTTTGTTCGACGTTTGGATTCCCCCTTCTGGCCACGATCCTCAGGCTGAGAATCTGGAATCTCCACCGAGTCAGGGTCCTTACCTAATTGCACAGAGGGAGATTGGACTAGGTGATCAGAGATAGGAGGCATCTCCACATCACTAGATACAGGGAAGACAACATCTGGATTGGAGAGCACATGTAAAAACTGGTCCCAGGTATGGTTCTGCTTCCTTAATTCAACTAAAATCAGAATTTTGATAAGGCCATGGTGATATAGACTATGGGTAGGGTTCTCTGTATTTTTACAGACTTGGGAAGCCATCTTACTTAGACTTTTCCAGAAATAAAAGGGAAAATTAATGAACTTTCCAAATTTGAAAAGAGACAGTAGTCAGAAATGACAAGTTTTATAGGTGGATAACCTACCTTCACATGTAATGATCCTGTTGATGACCATGAGGGGGTTACAAATTCTTCTCGGATCCAATTCTTTGCAAATCCTTTTTCTCCCTTCACTATCAAGAAATTTGGCTTGAAGACAAAATCATAACTCTGGCATGACAGCTTGTAATTCTTAAACCAATGATCGCAAGTTCGTGGAAGCCCCGTGGCCTGGGAAACAAATTCTCTCGTTACATAAAATTCCAAAGGTCCGACCCATGCTCTATTTCCATAAAACCCCAAGGCGAATTGTAAAGAAACCTCATCATCATGTCCTAAGAGAGAGGTTAAGAAGGGGTTCCACCCATCTCTAATAAACAGCTCGCAACTTTCTTGAAATTCCAGAAGGGTTAAGAGGTTAGCGAGAGAAGTTGGCTCATGGCGGTTTAACATGGCGACAGTGCAGAGGAAAGATGAAAAGGTAGGGAGCGAGAAAATATAGATACGTAGGGGATGGGCATAAGGATTAGCAGAGAAATCCCCCCCTCTTAATCGCAAATATTTATCCATCATTTCCATATATGGCCTCCGAGAAGCAAGATATCAACAAAATGGGGGAGTTCAAAAATGATTAGGTGTGAAAGTGGTTTCATCATTATTCTTTAAACACCGCACAGAGTAATCACCACCAAACTTAAGGATATGTATTAAAATATGCGGGTATGTAAACATATTTGATTTATAATGAATCAACTTAGCAAGATTTACCCCAAAAATTACGTTGAGCTCAAAATCACAATGCCTATACTATAAGATTGTGATGAATTTATCAATAATCATAGATCATTGTCCAAATCAGAGATTTGGACATTGATCATCATATAATAATATAAAGAAATGAGTTAGGAAATTTATAATTTCCTCCTTAATGTATAATATAAAAAAAATGAGCCTGATGATAGGATAAGGAAATAGTCCAGTTAAAATTAAATCAGAAACCAAGGAAATGATTAATAAAAAAAGAAAGAGTTGGCTTAATGATTTATAAAAGAAACTGGACAAAGGAAATTTTGAATATTAATTAACTATCTCAAATCAACATATTTGGATTTCAACAGTCATTAATTAATTAAAATTACCTTGGAAATTATATTTATGTAATCTACATATTTTCCAACACCTCGTCCAGCACTCCATCCGGCACTCCATCCAGCACTCCATCCGGCACTCCATCCAACACTCCATCCGGCACTCCATCCAGCACTTCATCCAGCACTTATTTTAATATTCATATGCTTGCAGAGGTCCATGAAGGATTGCTTCTATCAAAATTTGAGAGATACTGTAGGCCAAAAATGCTTTGTGAAAAGAACAAATAGCCATCACTTGAAGTTTAGACTTTTTGTAATTGGAGAAGGATCCTTGATTGGTCAAAATTGTAGGACCATTTTATCTTTAACTGAAAACTTTTTCTTCTTGATCCAACAAATCCCTCGAACAATTCTTCTCAGATATGGTATTTAACGTGGGATCTTTATCTGGCCATATACAGAAAATCAGATCAAAGGATTACTAATTTTCATCAAAACCTAAAACCAAATCAAGAAAATCCTAATATCTTGTAATTCCATTCTTTTGTTTGGTTAACATCTAGACTCAAATTCTAGAATTCTGGTTTATGATACAGACTTAACTGCCTTCATTCATACAATTTTATGTGAGGAAATACTGTATTTTCTTGGAAGGTTCAAAATGAGAGTTATAAGAGTCTGATAGAAATCCTCAGCATGTCAGTCATCTTGACCCAACTTCACAAATGACTGTTTGAGTGATCAAAATAAGGTTTGCATTCAGGTGTATCGGATTATCAAACACAGTTACACTCTTAAGGTATGAACCTTAGTTACATTGAGAATCAAGTGGGAAAGATTTAAAGTGACTTAGGACCATTATCCAATGAAAAATAGAGTATATCTAACCTTTCGAGTAAACCATATAAGTTTTTCTTAAATTTTTACAAGAGTGCATCGTTCATGCAAATTGATACAAATAAAGCATTATAGAAGATATTAAAGTCAAAACCCATTGCGAGCAATCCTGTTCAGTACTCCGATGGGGTAACTTTAAAATCCAATAAATCTCTTCCCCATGAAGAATGCCCCATTTCCAACAAGCATGTTCAGTACCCTAACGGGTTTGCGTAGTCATGCCACAGGCCGGTACACGCTGCCAGCCGACCTGTTTAGTATCCCAGTGGGTTAGCCTCTTACCCCCATTTTCTATCAGAGGTTCTTTATCCCAATTTCCACTTTAATATAGTTTAACAATAAAGAATTCAATTTGGAAACCAGTAGATGGGAGAACAACTCTGAAAACCTCTTTTTAGTGGATCGGGATGGCATTGGGTTGGAAGATCCTCCTAAGTATTTGCTTGACAAGTTTGTTTGTATGAAAAAATAACCCGTGTAATTAGTTTTAAAACATGATATGGCCTTATTAATTAATATGATAAAAAAAAAATGGATAAGAATCGAAAGATCCCTCAGTCCTGACAACCATTTCCTTGTAATATTATTGTAGTGTCCTTATGTATGACAATCCGATGCCTCTTCATGTTACTACTTATACAAATTCTCATCCATTCGACTATGAAGCCAACTCAAGTTGTACTAATATACTCTGAACTCCGTAAATTAGACATCTAGAGATTTATAGGTAAGTCAAGAATAAGAATGAATGCTATCAATTCTTGTATGAACAAAGGAAACTAAGTCTGTATATACAAAAAAGTAGAACACTAGACCACCTATTAATGAAAATGATTCAAGACTTCGAGTAAAATAAGGAAAATCACCGTATGAAAAAGCTACAAAAATATTTTTAAATGGTACATTATATCAAAGTAGAAGTTTTTGAAAATACAACCTGATTTGCAAAATAGAACAGAATTAAAGATAAAGTGTTTTCCCTATTTTCCCGAATATGTCCTGAAGGAAACACAAAGACAATTACCTGCAAAAGTTAAAAGAAAATTCTGTAAATAAAATCAACAAAACATCTGTACATATATACAAAAGAGATTTTGTCACTGAATTTCTGAAGGAAAAGGAAGAGAGGAAGAAGTAACTTCTTCATCCACCAACTCTAATTCAGCTTGCTGAGCTAGGTCATGTACAAAATCTTGTTTATAAGTAGGTTTATGATATACTTTCAATCGATGTCCATTCACCACGAATGAAATCTGTTCATCATCAATTGTCCTTATTTTCACAGAGCCGTTGTTAAAAACAGTCACAATTTCATATGGTCCCATCCATCTAGTGGTAACTTTACCTTTAAAATTCTTGAATCTTGAATCAAACAGTAAAGCCCAGTCACCTTCTTGAAAAAAAAAATATTTCAGAAACTTATCATGCCATTTAGTCCTCTAATTTTTTACTAAAATAGTCCTTTGAACAACATCTTGTCGAATTTCATCCAATTCATTTAATTGCAGAAGTCTTTATTTTTGTGCCTCATCCAAATTCAGATTCAGTTGTGCAATTGTACGAAATTTTTTCACTAGGAATTCTATAGGGAGCAGAACTTGTTTTCCATAAACGAGTTCATATGGAGTATGTCCGGTGGTGTTTCTCCATGTAGTCCTGTAATCCCATAATGCTTCAGGAAGTCTATCTGCCCAGTCCTTCTGATGCAATTGAACAATTTTGGTCATGATAGCTTCAAGAACTTTATTTGTGGACTCCACCTACCCATTAGCCTCGGGGTGGTATGTAGAAGATTTACAATGTTTAATTCCATACTGCTCAGTCAATGCCTTCATTGATTTGGAAACAAACTGTGCTCCATTGTCAGTCACAATCTCATGGGGAACACCAAATTGAGTAAAACTTTCTTCATAAATAAATTCTATAACTGATTTTTCAGTGGCCCTGAACAGAGCTTTTGCTTCTACCCATTTGGTAACATAATTAGTAAAGACTAAAATATATTTCTTCCTTCGAGACATAGGTGATATTGGTCCAACAAAATCTAGGCCCCACTTTTCAAATGGTTCTATCATCACTTGGGTGTGCAATGGCATTTCATCAGCTGTTGTGGGTCTCCCTATCGTTGACAACTATCACAACTCTTCACATATTTTGCAGCATCTTTAAAAATTGTGGGCCAATAGTACCCTTGGTGTAATATCTTGTATGATGTACATTTGTCTGAAAAATGGCCTCCACAAGGTCCATCATGACAGGATTGAAGGATGTCATACATCTCATCTTCCCTTACACATTTCCTAATAATCAAATCTGGACCGGTGTGGAAGAGATCATTACCTATCCAGGAATAGTTGGCACTTTGTTGAATAATTCTGCGTTTTTCATGTGATGGCAAATGAGTAGGCACCTTTCTGGAAACTAAATAGTTTGTTATATCTACAAACCAAGGTATTTTAACAGAGACAACAAAAAGATGTTTATCAGGAAAGGTGTCATCTACCGGATTAGTATTATCATCATGATTAAGGAAAGAAATAAATTCTGCAACCAGATTTTCTTTGCCATGTTTGTCAAAAATGGTGATGTTAAATTCCTATAGTAAGATAAGCCACCTAGTAAATCTGCCATTAGTTATAGGTTTATTCATTAAAAATTTAATAGCGGAATGGTTAGTGTGAATAAAGACTTCATATCCAGTAATATAGTGTCTGAACGTATTAATAGAATGAACTACTACTAAAAATTCCTTCTCAATTACAGTGTCGTTCAATTATGCAGGTGTTAAGTTCTTACTAATGAAATAAATGGCATAATAAAGTTGATCTTCTTTCTGTCCCAAAACTCCCCCTAAGGCAGTATCTGAAGCATCTGTATATATATGAAATGGAAGGGACCAATTAGGTCCCCTGAGGACTGGTGTAGAGGACAATTCTGCCTTAAGAGTTTCAAAAGTTGTTTGACAATGTTGATCCATGGAGAATTCAACATCCTTAGCTAGCAGTTTAAATAAGGGAGCTGCAATCTTTGTAAAATTAGTAATAAATCTACGATAGTAGCTTGCATGCCCCAAAAAACTCCTAACTTCTCTTTGTGTATGGGGTGGAGATAAACTAGCAATGATTTCGATTTTTGCTTGGTCCACTCTTATACCCTTGGATGAAACATGATGTCCTAAAACAATGCCTTTAGTCAATAACATTTTACATTTTTCATGACTTAAGGAAAGATTTGTTTCACGACACCTAATTAAAAATTTCTCTAAATTATCAAGGGAATTTTTAAAATCATTAACATAGACCGTAAAATCATCCATATAGACCTCTACATAGTCATGAACAAGATCAACTAGGATTCCTAAAACTGCTCTTTGAAAGGTGGCAGGAGGGTTACATAATCCAAATGGTAAGACCTTATAGGAATAAGTCCCCCATGGGCAGGTAAAAGTGGTTTTATCCTAGTCTTTTGGAGCTATTCTAATTTGATTATATCCACTATATCCATCTAAAAATGAAAAATATTGTTTCCCAGACAAAGTGTCCAAGACCTGATAGGTGAATGGGAGCGGAAAATAATCTCTTAAAGTTTCCTTATTTAGTTATCGAAAATCCACGCAAATTATCCATTTGCCTCCCTTCATAGGGACAACCACTAAAGGGGATACCTATATACTATCGGAAATAGGATAAATTAAATCTGCATCAAGTAACTTTTGTAATTCCTCTTTTACAATATCTTTAAGCGTTGGGTTCATTCTCCTTTGGGGTTGCCTAATAGGTCTGATATTTTTGTGAGTATAGATGTGATGAATGCATGTGTTGGGGTGTATCCCTTTCATATCACTATAGGTCCAGGAAAATGCTTCTGACTGAGCTTGAAGTACATGGAATAGTTTTTGTTGTTGATCGGGAGTTAAGTTTGGATTAATGATTAGTGATTTCCCAAGACTGATTTCAACAAGCATAGTGGAAGCTTCAACCTGTTCATCTATAAATAAAACTACAGATGATGATGGATTTTTTGGATCATAATGTTCTTGAAAATCCGTAGTGAAGAAATGATCGAATTCAAAAAAAGTTTGAGGAAAATCAATACTGGTGGTAGCAAAAATAAATTGGTCCAAAATGTCATCTTCATTTTGATCCTCAATTCCCCTAGATTGACTAATAGATAGTAAGGGTTGTTCAATATCTTCGTCTCCATAAGGGATCTCTAACCACAACATATTTTCCTTAACAGGTTGAGTTGATGGGTACATTGTAAGATTCTGCAGAGAGGTGCCATTTTATATGGTTAGGATACCCTCTCTACAACCTATAAGAGCGTTAGCAGTTTCCAAATAGGGTCTCCCCAAAATTTCAGGGTGCTCTTTGGCAGGGTTCTTAGTTGGAGAACCAGAAATTCCACTGGATATTCCCATGAGGCCACAGTAACAATAATATCGTCTAATGCCCCCACAGGTTTCACTACACTCTTATCATCCAATTCCAAAATTGTAGGAGTGGGTCTAAGAAACATACATAACTATAATACCTGTAAAGTAGTCATAGACATAATATTTATAGATGCCCCCAAATCAATTAGAACATTTTCTATGGGAATATTGTTAATAAGTACAGTTACAACAGGATTTCCTGGATTTTCAAATTTTGGAACTAAAGGTTGATCTGATATATAATCAGACAACTGACCTAGAACATGTATTGTCAATGGATCCTTTTGTTTTCTACCAGGCTTCTTCAAACACAATTCCCTTATCATTTTTGAACAAATCGGGACATCTCTGATGGCTTGAAGTAAGGGCATTCGAATGCAAATATTTCTTAACTCGTTTTCAAAATCAAATTGTGGACGAACTACAGGTTTTTATATTTCAATCGTCTCTGGATAAGGAGGTTCGTTAGACATCTGTGGTTGTACAGTTTGTTGAGAGCTCTGAGTTTTAGGTACTTGAACATTATCCATTTCATGAGAAGTTTCTTCCTCTTCTTGAGCCTCTTCTTGAGTTTCTTCTTGAGCAGTTTCTTCCTCTTCTTGAATAATAACTGCAGGTGGTGTTCTATTCAAATTTTTCCTAGACCTTAACTGAATTTCTTGGATGGGAATTGCATCTATAGAAAAGGTTGGAAAATTTGAAGTCTCAGCATTGTTAAGAGGTTAAGAGACCCTATTATTTGGATTCGAAATAGGTTGATCAGGTAAAAATGTGGGTCGAGGAGGGTTTGAATTATGATATTGTTGAGGAACTTGTGATATAGGTGGAGCAGGAAGTGATGTTGGTGTGAAACTAGGTAATATTTACTGCATATTGGACAGATATGGAGAGTAGGTAGGTGGAATGTGTGTTGATTGTATTCCTCCATATCCTTGTCCCCGCCAACCTTGTTTCCAAGGCTGGTTTTGTGCAGGATGAGGTGGCCAATTTTTCCACATATGTGGGTTCCAATTATGTTGAGGTGGTTGAATTGGATAATAGTATGCAGGGTTTTGATAGGAAGATTCTGAATACATGTTTTGAGGTCGCAGTGGCCATGGTATTTTAGGTGCATAAGCTTTCTTCGTTGTTTCATTACTTATCTTATAAAGGGCTTGCAATTCTGGTAACGAATGACAGTTTTCTATAGGGTGGTTATCAATACACACAACACAAACATAAATACTATTAAGAGGTCAGAGTACCTAAGATATATGTTTTAAAGTTTTCTAATAGGTTTCCTATCTTTGTTCTTGTGACCCCACTAGTTCCTACTGTTTTGGAAATTCGTGGGAGACCTTCCCTAGCACTCTTTCCAGCCTTGGCTCTGCTTCAAGAATATGTCCTGCATAAATCAACAATTTCAACAAAAGTTTTATGAGAAAGGTATCCTGATGCCATGAGATTAAGGATTTCTACATATTCTTCCAAAATCCATTTTAGGAAAAGAGTTATGATTCCATCCTCTTAAAGAGTGTTATACTTAGACTTCTGCAATACAAAATTAGAACGTTCCAGAAAATCTTCCAGACTTTCATCTTCATGTTGCTTCATTTTAGAAGTATCATGATGAGAGTCTTGGCCTACAGTAATCTTGGTATTTTTTAAGAAATGTAGTCTTGATCTCCTCCTAGGTCCTAATACTGTATTCTCCTAATCCCATGAACCATCTTAGTGCAGCATCTTTAAGGGTACCATGAAATAGTTTTAGCCTCTAGGCATCCTACAAATAGTTGTAACTTCTACATAATATGTCAAACTAGAATAGAAAGGTATATGGATCTTTAGTACTTTTACCATAAAAAGTAGGTAATGAGGATGATGGTATATTTTTCATGTTGACATTACGTGTAATATCTAAAATAGGGAACCCAAAATTTGTTTCAGTTTGTCCTTCCTGCTCTACCTCTTCTTCCATATTGTGTCCTTCTTCATGGTCACCCATTGTAAGAGGATTTTCAAACAAGGTGTAACCTATCTTTTCTCCTTTTGGTGATGGTGTAAAATCCCAACGTTCTACTTTTGTCTTTGGTTGATATAAATATTTTCCTATAGTTTTCTCAGGTGGACTTACTGTGGATTCTATTTGAGACACTACTGTATCTCGCGTATTTCTAAAAAGTGCATTAATTTTTTCTACATCCACTAAGTCAACTAAATTGGGATCCTCTTTTATAGTGGAAGCTTGAACACTTTGTGATAACTCTGGTAGTTCTTTTTGAAGTACTTCGGTTTCTAACCCAATAGAATTTTGTCCTATTGTTTCTTATGTTTGTTTCTCTAAAGTTTCTTGTGCACTATTCCATTCTCTTTTGTTACCTGAGTATCTTTCCCTAGGATTCATTGATGGTGGAGTTTTACCTCCAAAAATATCATAATTTTGGAAACTAGTTTTATTGTATCTACCTTTGCTATCTCTAGGTTTCATGAAAATTATCTACCATTACAACTAAAAA
Organism: Larix kaempferi; assembly: GCA_027924585.1. Lineage (NCBI taxonomy): Eukaryota > Viridiplantae > Streptophyta > Pinopsida > Pinales > Pinaceae > Larix > Larix kaempferi. The sequence goes on along the minus strand of BSBM01000223.1, from coordinate 3,370,457 downwards.
ATAATAAAAAAGGATAAAAACTAAGCTGCAGATGGGTTTGAAGGAACTTGTTATAACAGATGCGAAGGTTCTTACCTCTCGTCTTACCGCCCCTCGTCCTCCAATCTGCAGAAAGCTACTCACACAAAAAGAAGACAACTAACATATTAGTAGGAAACAAACTAACACTATCTTACCTTTAATAAACTCCTTGGAAAAAGGCGCCAAAAATGTCATGCTAGAAATATCTATTTAATTAAGCTACCTTAACTATTAAAATGTCAAACCAGGGTTTGTGTACTTCTGAGTTGCTAACACTATCTGTGCAGGAAAGATAACCAGTCATCTACTAGAAGGAAATTAACCCTATCAAATATTTGAAGTGACTAAGATTAACAAGAATGTCTAGTCAAAGTATAATTACATGCAACTTTGTCAAGTTGAATCCTAATTCCATAAGCAGATGAAAACTCTTATCTACTTCAAAACCAGCTAAACAGAACTTTGATGAAAATAGCTACTATCTCGAAATAAAAGCAACCAAGTGCCGGGACAGTGAATAAGCTTCTTTATGATATGTTACTTGGATGAAAGATACGTTTAAAACAAGGTTGATTTATTAGTATCATAGATTGTGAAAAGTATTTATATATCTAAGTAAAGTATTTCACAATTGTTTCAAATTCAACCTGCCTAAAGATTTCCTTTAAACCAGAGATCCATGAGTTACAAAGGATTGTTGTTGTGAACTTTAAATTTTAGGATCTATTTTCAAATATTGTGCTTACTCATAAAATAAAGAAAATCCTAAGCTTGTTGGTTCAAAGCTAGATCTGCACACATAAAGATTTCAAAGGTCTAAATGCTTTCATAAAAATCTATATCAGCTCAAGAGGAAGGATTGTATTTTTTTTTCTGTATGCTAGGTTAGATACACCATAAGTTGAAAACAAATACTTTTTTACTTTTAAATAGAAGCTCCATACTTCACCATTTGATTTTCTAGTATGTGACAAAAACTTAGTAGTGTGCAAAATGGTGATATATAAGTGCAAGTTATTTCTGTGCAGAGAGATAGTTTAATCATTTATCCTAATAAAACCTTCATGAAGTTCCCTATAAAGTTTAAAAAAAAATTACAATCTATCTGAAATCAAAATCTATTGTATATGAAGATAAGCCTTGCTTTAATAAAATAGAAATCAAACCTCTTGTATGACTATGAGCCTATATAGTCCTAAAAATATGCACTCTCTACAGAAAATGATTTTAAAACGATACCAAATGAATGCTTTCTAATAATCAAATGTGAAACAAAGGCCAAGCTACAAATTCTTTCTGAAAACAAAACTAAGATAAGCACTTCAGCCAAGCTACCCTATGAATCATAAACTAGACACAAATGATACATACATATATATATATATAGACATAGACATAGAGATAGAGATAGAGATAGAGATAGAGATAGAGATAGAGATAGAGATATATATAGATAGATAGATATATATATATATATATATATATATATATAGAGAGAGAGAGAGAGAGAGAGAGATAGATATATATATATATATATATATATATATATATATTCACATATGTTAACCTGGAACTGAATATACAAGATGTATGGAAAATATATATATATCAATAGAAAGCAGTATAAAAACAGGGATTCGAAGGTGGGCCCCCCTCCAAAATCTGTTGATCTAGAAATTAAGAACTTGAATGAAAGCGCAGAAGCAAATTTTATTATACTGAGTCAAAAATCACAGCCTCTCTGTATATATCCTCTATATCCAATGAGTCTTATAGCAGGTATTTATAGGCTACATCATGGGTCGACCACTGAAAGGGTTGATCCTAAAAATAATTACTAGCAACCATAAAATGAATAGATGGAAGTAGAAGCCTAAGATCATTGTAATATATCCACATTTTTAGCCATAGATCTTCAGGCTGCACATAACTAGGGTCGCAACTCCTGGGAGGAATTTGAGCAATAGCTAGTAGCTGACAGTCTTCAAAGGTACAGCAAGGCAAAACCATAAATGTGTTTCAACCACGTCTTTTATCCTTTGAACCATTGCTCCTCTGTTTCACTGGTGCCGGATTGGGTGTTGGATCAACTAGACAAGAAATAGTGGGAAATCTGCATAGTAAACAAAGATTCTATACCAAGGAATCATTTGTTAGATGTAACCTTTTTGAAATACCTTTTAAAAACAAATGGAATAGACAAAATAATAATGAGAATTACCTTATCAAAATCTCCATAGAGTAGTCTCCAAAGTTCATATGAATGAAGCCAAAATGGACGATAAACATATAGAAAACTTGATCAAAATGCTTGGTTCCTTATATAACTGGACTTGAAAGGTAATCAAGATATAGACAAAATAGGGAGCCATCATCTCCCCCAAACCAAAGATCTTGCATGTCCCAATGCAAGTGAGCAAAATTGATAATAAAATATCCAAATCCTAGGCTCTATCAAGCATCGAGAGGGATCAAATCTCCCGAGGTGCAAACCTATCCTTGAATAGCTCTTTGAGTGCAATACTTGAGCCACCTAATCCTAAGCTCTAAAGTCTCTAGTTTAAGTCTCATATTTACTTTTTACTTTGTATTATTCTTTTTTGTTCATGGCCAACATAATATTTATTACTTTTTACTTGTATTATTATTTTTTGTTTACTTTGTATTATTTTGTTACTGGATAAACACTCGAAAAACACTCTAAAGTCTCATATTTACTTTTTATTTTGTATTAAAAGTAAAAAGTAAAGTCTCTAGTTTAAGCCTCATATTTACTTTTTACTTTGTATTATTCTTTTTTGTTTATGGACGACATAATATTTACCACCTAATCCTAAGCTCTAAAGTCTCTAGTTTAAGTCTCATATTTACTTTTTACTTTGTATTATTCTTTTTTGTTTATGGCCAACATAATATTTATTACTTATTACTTTGTATTATTCTTTTTTTGTTTACTTTTTATTATTTTGTTACTCGACAAACACTCGACTCACAAGATCTCCCCCATACTGGGATGTAGAGCACCTCTCGGCGCAAAAATGGGTGATATGATTTGAATCAAACGCCTGAGGTGTTGACCAACTTGGGGAGAAGATGGAATAGGATTTGGATGGGCTTTCATGATTTCATCCAGCTGTCTCTCCTTCTTCTTCAATTGTTTCCTCAAGCTCTAGTTAGATCCATTCATATCATCAACTATTTTTTGTGAAGAAGCAACTCTAGTTTTCAAATTTTCATTTTCTCTTTTGAGGTGTCGAGTTAGACAAACATACTCCTGATTTTGCTCTATGAGCTTCTCATTCCTCTTTTGAAAATAATCACTTGAAGATAGCTCAACAGTCGACTTAACCGATTCATGTTTAGAGTTTGAGACAGAGCGCATAGGTAGTGAGGATTCTTTAACAGAATGTGACAGAGAAGCTGAAGGGAAATACTGAGATACAGTGGACTAAGAATTTTCTTGTAGAGGCAAGTGAGTGGATGAAGAGATTTGAACCAGATATGGTTCAAAAGGAATCTAAAAACATGCCCCGACGCTTTTTTCTGAGCAACCATACTGAGGGTAAACCGACGAATGGGATGGCTATCATTCCCTTTTGGAATTTTCGATTCTCTCTCTTCTTTGTTACTAAAGGAATGATAGTTTCCTTGTTTACCCTTCATCTCTTGGTGTCTCTCAAGATCGGCTCTCCTTCCCTTTGTTTGACGTTTGGATTCCCCCTTCTAGCCACGATCCCCAGGCTGAGAATCTGGAATCACCATCGAGTCGGGGTCCTTACCTAATTGCACATAGGGCGATTGGACGGGGTGATCAGATATAGGAGGCATATCCACATCACTAGCTACAGGGACGACATCATGTGGATTGGAGAGCACATGTAAAAACTGGTCCCAGGTATGGTTCTACTTCCTTAATTCAACTAAAATCAGAATTTTGATAAGGCCATTGTAATATAGACTATGGGTAGGGTTCTCTTTATTTTTCCAGACTTGGGAAGCCATCTTACTCAAAATTTTCCAAAAATAAAAGGGAAAATTCATGAGCTTTCCAAATTCGAAATGAGCTAGTAGTCGAAAATGACAAGTTTTATAGGTGGAGAACCTACCTTCACATTTAATGATCCTGCTGATGACCATGAGGGGGTTAAAAAATTATTCTCGGATCCAATTCTTCACAAATCCTTTTTCTCCCTTCACTGTCAAGAACTTTGGGTTGAAGATAAAATCATAACTCTAGCGTGACAGCTTGTAATTCTTAAACCAGCGATCCCCAATTTGTAGAAGCCCTGTGGCCTGGGCAATAGATTCTTCCGTTACATAAAATTCCAAAGGTACAACCTGTGCTCTATTGCCATCAAACCCTAGGGAAAATTGTGCAGAAACGTCATCATCGTGTCCTGAGAGAGAGGTTAAGAATGGGTTCCAACCAGCTCTAATGAACATCTCGCGACATTCTCGAAATTCTGGAAGGGTTAAGATGTCAGCGAGAGAAGTTGGGTCATGGCAGTTTAACATGGCGCCAGCATAGAGGAAATATGAAAAGGTTGGGAGCGAGCAAATGAAGATATGTAGGGGATGGGAGCGAGCAAATGCAGATATCAAAATTTGAGAGATATTGTAGGCCAAAATGCTCTGTGAAAAGAACAAATAGCCATCACTTGAATTTTGAACTTTTTGTAATTGGAGAAGGATCCCATGATTGCTCAAAATTGTAGGACCATTTTATCTTTAACTGAAAACTTTTTCTTCTTGATCCAACAAATCCTTCGAACAATTCTTCTCAGATATGGTATTTAACGTGTGATCTTCATCTGGACATATACAGATAATCAAATCAGAGGATTACTAATTTTCATAAAAAAAACTAAAACCAAATAAAGAAAAACCTAATATCTAGTAATTCCACTATTTTCTTTGGTTAACATCTAGACTCAAATTTCAGAATTTTGGTTTATGATACAGACTTAACTACCTTCATTCATACAAGGTTGTGTGAGGAAATACTGTATTTTCTTGGAAGGTTCAGAATGAGAATTATAAGAGTTTGATATAAATCCTCAGCATGTCAGTCATCCTGACCCAACTTCACAAAGGAGTGTTTGAGTGATAAAAATAAGGTTTACATTAAGGTGTATCAGATTATCAAACACAATTACACTCTTAAGGTATGAACCTTAGTTACATTAAGAATAAAGTGGAAAATACTTAAATTGCCTTAGGACCATTATCCAATGAAAAATAGAGTATATCTAACCTTTCGAGTAAACCATATAAGTTTTTCTTAAATTTTTACAGGAGTGCATCGTTCATGCAAATTGATACAAATAAAGCATTATAAAAGATATTAAAGTCAGAACCCATTTCCAGCAATCATGTTCAGTACTCCAATGGGGTAACTTTAAAATCCAAGAAATATCTTCCCCGGGGAGAATGCCCGATTGCAAACAAGCCTGTCCAGTACCATGATGGGTTTTCCTAGTCATGCCACAGGCCAGTACCCGCTGCCAGCAGACCTGTTCAGTATCCCGACGGGTTAGCCTCTTACCCCCATTTTCTATCAGAGGTTCTTTATCCCACTTTTCACTTTAAGATAGTTTAACAATCAATAATTGAATTTGGAAACCAGTATATGGGAGAACAGCTTTGAAAACCTCTTTTTAGTGGATCGGGATGGCATTGGGTTGGAAGATCCTCCTAAGGATTTTCCTAACAAGTTTGTTTGCATGAAAAATTAACCCATGTAATTAGTTTTAAAACATGATATGGCCTTATTAATTAATATGATAAAAAACAATGGATACGAATCGAAAGATCCCTCAGTCCTAACAACCATTTCCTTGTAATATTATTGTAGTTTCCTTATGTATGACAATCTAATGCCTCTTCCTGTTACTACTTATACAAATTCTCATCCATTCGACTGTGAATCCTGTTAGCACTCAGAATTTACCCTTTGGTTGTGGAAGGATAATCCTAAGGTAACTCTTTCAAACCAAACTTTAGGAGGAAACCAAGCTTTTTTCCTACCAGAGAGGGCTCTCTCAAAATATAAATGCAATGGCTAGAAATATTGGAAAGATTATTTTTTCAAATTGGTGTATGGCTGAAACACACAAGAACCGTTAGGCATGGAGTCAAATCTGAATATTTCAAGAACCAACAGAAATTTAACAATAGGGATTTTCACAAAGGAAAGATAGTTGTCATTTTACAGTCAAAATATTATTGCAGGTGATAAAAGAAGAAAGATAGACATTCCATCAATATGGGCACCAATTTTAGATGAATCCAATATTGATTTTGGAGGGAAAATGATGAATACTTAAATATTAACAAATCAGAGCATACATCTATGAATTATGAATCATTTTAACTCTCATCCAAGTACAAAAGAAAGAACATAATGGAAAGGAACTACAGGAAAGAACACATGAACATGAAGGAAAGGAAAATACAGACTGTAATTTTGATCAACATGAGAATCTTTGTTCTGCAAATTATGCTCAATTCTGCATGGTTGTCTTTATTAAAACTGGAGTAACTCAATACAAAAAAGTCTCTTGATTTCATAGGTTTTCAACCCTCATTACATTGTAAACATAGGTATTTATACATCAAAGCTCATTGAGCCAAAAACCTAACTGCTTGCTTTCCAAAAATAAATACTTATAACTACCTATTACAATTCTATTTTTAACAAAAAATTTCAAATTAGAGCTTTCCCAAAATAGCATCTGATTTCTTTACGTCTTCTGTTGGTCGCAGCTGCTGATGAGGCTTGTCGAGAGTCTTCAATTATGTAAACTGTACTTCATTTTCCCATATTTCTCCACCATCTTCCACTGATATGTAGAGGGTATCTCATAGCTTGTCATATCTTTGACCAAAACTTTCATCTCTATGTGCTCTGCAATAGAAATTTGAGGAATCTTTTCACCTAATGTAGCCAGCTGGTTTAAAATTTCAAAATCATCTGAAAGCTTCCCCAGCAAAGTTTTCCCTGTTAGAACATGAGTTAAATATTCAAATTTCTCATGGTTCATCCTGATGTCAAATAATAAATTCTTATACTCATTTTGGAAAATTAGTTCATTATTTTCATTCCAAAAGGATGGTAATCCTTTTTGAATTAGCATTTCAAATCCCTTTTTGAAAGTTGCTACCTGTTTCTTCATTTCTTCTGCTTTTGCTTGAACATTCTCAATGTGAGAATGTTTCCCAAGGATCCTTCTTGCCCAAGTTATAAATGTCATTCTATTTTTAATGCCCATTGTTTTCAGATCATCTTTAGTCAGAGTATTTAAAAAGTGTATAGTATTCTGAGCAACATCCTTTGGTTTTCTGTCTAGACCTTCCTTCATTGATGTACAGCTTTGTAAGCTTTCATCTGCTACTTTTTCTTTTGCCTTCATCAAATTCAAAGAGGGTCTGAATTTTGCAGCTTCATTTATGATTGAATCCCATATCAAGTGCTTTGCACCTTGCATTGGAAGTTGCCATGTTACCTAGGTTATGAATATTTTATTTTTGTCTATTAAGTCTTTATTCTTATTCTCTAATTCTTTTATTTCTTTGTCTTTTTCCTAATTTTCTTCTTCTAATCTTTGCTTTTCTTATTTTAAATCCTTTATATCCACCTCTTTCAAGATAACCTGAGACATAGCTTTGATGAGGTTATCTACATTTTTTTTTCTTTGCATGTTTGACTAGTTCCCTGTTGCTCTTGTGCTATGGCTTCCAGTTTTCCTTTAAGGTCTTCAACTTGATTTTTGAGACTTATTCTATCTTTCTCCCATTCTACTTCTTTTTCTGTAAACTTTGGCAACTTTGCTTTACTATCGTCCAAATCTTGAGATAAGCTTTCTTTTTCTTGTTCCAACATAGTCAATTCAGAAGCTTGAATTAACTGTGTTGCTAGGATATTGAGTTTCTTCTTGAGAAGCTGAATAATATTCTCTTTTTCCATCAATAACCTTTTTCTCCCCTCACCCTTGTTTGCTCCATCATTATTTTCTATCAAATATATCTGAAACCTTTTAATTTGTTGTTGGTGGGCTTTGTTCTCAGTTTTTTCCTGTCTCAACTGAAACTCTAATCTGTTAACTGTGTTATGAAGCTTTGAAACCTTCAGGGTGGCCTTCATTAAGTCTGTATAAATGACTTTCGTAGTCTGCCTGTGCAAATGAATTTTATCTAGGACTGTTATCTTTTTCAAATTCGGCTTCATTTTTGTGACTTTCTCATCGGATGACACATCCAAATTTAAAGTATTTTCTACAGGATCACTGTTGGTCATCTGTAATGTCCTTTTTTAAAAAATTTATTAAAATACCCAATTTTTCACTTTTTCACCAGTTTTGACCTTTGACTAGTTTTGATGTCTAGGTCTCCAAATTGACCCAAATGATCCCAAATATTCTGTGAGGGTATATGGCTGATATTAAGACTTGAATATGAGGTTCAGGGATGATTTATGACCCTCCAAATACTTCTGCAAACTTGTTTAATATTCTGGACAAAGTATGGAATTTAACTAGCAATTTGGGGATCAAATTCCCCGAGGGTGAGTACTAAAAATGGCTCTCCAAATGCCTCCAAACCCATTCGAAATTCAGAACGGAGGTAGGGGATGTTTGAGGGACATTAATAAGGTCTCATATTCACCATTAATCAGTTATTAAATATGTTCTAACCTTCTCCCAATCAATAGTAAAAATCCATAATTCGACCCTTGGGGAAATGGCACCAAATCTCTTCCAAATGCAAATAAACTGAGCAAAATGACTTCAAATACTTAAGTGATGAAAATGAAACTTGTAAGACTCATAAATGGATGTCCATTCATCATAAATATATCAGAGAAACATTCTTTCATTTGAAATCATCAACATTACAATGGCATACATCAATTTTGTGGGAAATGGTCATGGTTTGCTCATTAATCATCATTTTTACATACAACCACTTGGTATTTCGACCTGGGACTTTCTGAATATGAAGAAAAGATTATTTTAAGCTTATTACAATCAGAAATGTATCATGATAATCTCTCCCAAACAGTACAAGAGCTCACCAAAAATGCCCTCCCTTAAGGAGCAAGAATATGCCATCAAAACTGGAAATGGTTGAGGGAAAGTGCTGCACTAGAAGAAACCATGAGCTGCCATGTATCTTACACCTGCAAATACAAACTCCATGAAATACTTGAGTGGCCTCTCCAAACACCAACTTGGATGGGAATCTTTCACCCTCGAAATTCGCTAAGGCAAGAAACTAGTCATCCACTAGCTCTCTCTTCACAAATGATATTTTTTTCAAATGATCAAAAGCCATTCTCATACTTGATTTCTATATTTTATAACCAACCTTATCATCCTATGGTTATAATTCCTGCCATTAGCTTCTAGGGATTTCCACTTAGGAAATATTCCACATTTGCCACTTGTCTCCCTAGTTCCCAACCTTCCATCTTCTCCCAATTCGAGTAGGGACCTCTTTGGCTTCTCCAACTCCCATGAGTGCCTTCTTGGAGCCTATTTTTGGGGCTAACATTTCATAATGGTCAGATGTTAGAATTCAGATCTGAAATTTGTCATAGATGTCATAGATGCTTCATCATTGTTGTCATAGGGGCTACGGAATCTAGCCCAAGTGTCCACAAGCTTCCAATTTGACTCTTCCTCTTCCATGGAGGTTACCATTCCATCCAAATTTGACCTAATATGCTCAATTCCATGTGTATAACTTACCAACTCACCCAATAATGTTTTCCTTCTCATGGATTTGAAATGGCAAGAGAGATATGCCATGTGGCAGTGAGAAATCAAGCTAGTGTGGGTCCCACATCCTCCATATGTCTTCAAAACCATTTTCCACCTAGATTTTCTCTTGAATTTATTTATTCAACCTATTTATTAAATACTTGAACTATTATAATGTATAAACAATATTCATTTTCTCCATTATTACAATTCCAAATGTACCCATTCACCTTAGGGAACTGGTGGGATTGATGGGATTGTCCTGCTATGCAATTATTTGAATGGGGACATTACAGTCCTCCCCACCCAAGATTGCTTGTACTCAAGCAATTTCAGATTGGATGTTTCAAAATCTTCTCCTCTTCTCATGTGGCATCTTCATTTGGTAAGTCCTTCCATTGCACTAAATATTCTTTCATAATTCTACTCCTCAACCTCCATTCCCGTGTCTTCAAAATCTTTTCCAAAACAAGTGTGAGCTGACCTTCATCATCCAAAGGAGGAAGTATTTCTGAAGTGATAATTTGTTGACCAAGAGCTTTCTTGAGACAAGAAACATGAAATACATTATGGATTTTACTCCCTTCCGGATGTTCTAATTCATATGCTATTTCTCCAACCTTTCGAACTACCTTGTATGGCCCATAGTACCTTGGTTTTAGCTTTTCTGCTCCATTATTTTTTAGAGATGTTTGTTTATATGGAAGCAACCTCAAATATACTAAATCATTAACCTGAAAGGTCCTTTCTTCTCTATGTCTATCAGCATATTGTTTTTGTTGATTTTGAGCAACCAGCAAATTGTCTTTCAAAAGATTTAAAATTTCTTGGCTCTCTTCCACCCAATCTTTAGCCTTTGGGGCTCTACTATCACCAAAGATAATTTCAGCAAATGTAAGTGCATCATAACCATATAATTATTTGAGAGGAGACATCCCTATTGACATATGATAAGTGGTGTCATAGCAAAACTCACCCAAGTATAGCCATTTTCCCCATGCTTTTTGCTGCTCTCCCACATAGTTTCTTAGGTACCCTTCCAACCATTGATTCAGCCTCTCTGTTTTTCCATCAGTTTGTGGATGATAGCTGGTACTTGGAGTCAATTGAGTTCCCACCAATCTAAAAATTTCTTGCCAAAAAGCACCCATGAATCTACTATCTCTATCACTAACAATGCTCTTGGAGAGCCCATGCAATCTAAAGATTTCTTTGAAACAAATATCAACCACTTGTGTAGCACTAAAAGATGATGTAACAATAAATAAATTATCAATTTTTTTCAACCTATCCACTACCACATATATGCAATCCTTACCCAAATATTTGGGAAAACCAGTGATGAAGTCCATTGAGATATTGTCCCATTTTTGCTCTGGAATGGGCAATGGTTCCAATAGGCCAGCTGGGCATGTAAGTTCTGATTTGTTTTGCTAACATACTTTACATTCATTTACATATTTCTGAACATCTTCCTTCATCCCCTTCCAAAAAAATCTTTGCCTCAATTTCCTATAAGTTTTGAAGATCCCCGAATGGCCAGCTAGTGGGGAATCATGTGCTTCTTGCAAAATTTTGTACTTGAGTTTTGAATCTGCAAAATTTTGTACTTGAGTTTTGAATCTTGAACCAAATAAATTATGCCCTTATAACATATCATCCCCTTTGATTCCATCCAACACATCACAAACAAATTTGTCTTTGGCATATTCAACTAGTAGCATGTTTTTCCAATCCTTGGCAATATCCATGAGAGAAAAAGAAGGTCTTCTAGATAAAACATTTGCTCCTATATTATTCTTTCCTTTGACATATTCAATATCAAAATCATAAGCTTGAATCTTTCTTACCCACTTTTTTTGTCTTTCATTTAGATCTATTTGGGTGAGAAAGTGTCTTAGACTATTGTGGTCAGTTTTCACCACAAACTTGCTGCCCACCAAGTATTGTCTGAATTTGGCCAATGCAAGCATAATGGCCATCATTTCTTTGTCATATATGGAGTAAATTTTTTCATGAGGCTGCAACTTTCTGCTCTCAAAGGCTGTGGGGTGTTGGCCTTGCTTTAGGACAGCCCCTATTCCTCCACCCGAAGCATCACATTCCACAACAAAAGGTTTAGTAAAATCACGAAGTGCAAGTATGGGACAACTAGTCATTACCTATTTCATTTTTTGGAAGGTATTTTCAGCCTCATCATCCCACTTGAAAGCATCGTTCTTAGTCAAATCAGTGAGTGGAGAAGTCAACTTGGAGAACCCTTTCACAAATTTTCTGTAATAGGTGCATATCCCAATGAAGCCTCTTAATTCTGTAATATTTTTTGGTGATGGCCATTCTAAGATAGATCTAATTTTTTTCATGTGTACCTTCACTCCTTCTTTCCCAATAATGTGCCCAAGATACAATAGTTCTTTCATCCCAAATTCACATTTTGATAACTTAACAAATAAGGACTCTTCTTGCAAAAATTTTAACACGATCTCTAATTGCTACACATGTTCTTCCCATGTTTTACTGTAAATGAGAATGTCATCAAATAAAACCAAAACAAACCTTCTTAGTTGCTTGCAAAAGATCCTATTCATGCATGCTTGAAATGTGGTTGGAACATTAGTTAACCCAAAAGGCATGACAAGAAATTCAAAGTGGCCATAATGACATCGAAAAGCAATCTTTTGCACATCTTCATCTTTCATTCGAATTTGATGATATCCTGATCTAAGGTCAATTTTGGAAAATTATTTGGCCCCATGTAGATCATCCATGAGCTCATCAATCCTGGGAATAGGATACCTATTCTTGATAGTCTTTTTGTTCAAGGCTCTAAAGTTTATGTACATTCTCAATGTTCCATCTTTTTTCTTCACTATCACTACTGAAGAATCATAAGGGCTAGAGATTGGTCTAATGAGTCCCAACTCTAGGAGTTCTAGGATGGATTTTTCAATCTCATCTCTGAAATTTTTAGGATGTCTATAAGGTGGTATCTGAATGGGTGAAGTACCCTTCTCTAAAACAATGTTGTGCTCAACCCCCCTATCTGGTGGTCTACCATGTGGAAGATCTCTAAAAACTTTTCCATATTTTTGCAAGAGTCTCTCTATCTCCTTTAGGTGTTCAAAAACCTTTATCTTTGGCTTGGGAGATGTGATATGACATTCAGCAGCCCATTCTATGTCCCCATGCCTCAATATAGATCTCATACTATTATAAGTTACTACTTGATTTGGGTAAGTGTGCTGCCCTCTCACAACCCTTAGTACACCTTTCAAATCTTGAAATTTTATCTCAGGAATTTGATAATTTACTGTATGCTCTCCTATAGAATAAAGCCATTGCACTCCAAAAACCACATTAGTATCAGCAACATCAACCACATAAAAACTATCAACAAAAGTATAGTTACCTACGGTGACTTGCAGCTTTGGAACCCATGTTTTGCACTGCATTGTGTTCTGACTGAGAATGACAACTGTGAAGCCATCGAATGGTTCAATAGGTATCCTCCTTTTATCCACCATATTTGCATCAATGAATTTATGTGTGTCCCCTCCATCTACCAAAACTGAAGTTCTTTATCCTATTACCACACCCATGCATCGGATAGTATGATAGCAAGGTACTGCTGAAAGTACTGCCATTCTTGCTTTGTTCGGTGAAGGCTGATTTTCTTCTTGTCTTTCTTCTTCTACTGTTGTCTCATATGCCTCCTCTTGATCTGAAATATGTCCATCTTCATCCATGCCCCCATCATATTCATCATTATCAGAAAATACTTCTATGTATTGAGCTTTTCCTTTAGTACATTTATGCCCCGGTGTCCATGGTTGAAAGCATGTGAAGCACAATTTTTTTCTTCGAAGTTCATCTCTGTTTAACCCTTCTTTTTTATTCTTTTCAAATGAATCTCTTTTCCAAGGATTCTTATCATATGCATCTCTTTGCCAAGGTTTCTTTTCAAATTTGAAGTTAGGCTTGGAAGGAAATCTTGTTCTAGGAAGTACATTTTGGAGATCTCTAGTTAAGTTCATTGCATCTCTTAATGTAGTGGGCTTGTGGGATTTGACCAAGCCTCTTAGGGGTTCAGACAAACCTTTAGTGAACAACAATATTAACCTTCCCATAGATATATCAGCCACCTTGATTGATAATTTTTTAAAGTCCATCATGTAATCGGCAGGGGTTCCCACTTGCTTCAATTGAGCTAGTTCTTTGAAAGGCAATTCTAGATATTTTTGGTCAAATCTCTCTAGTACCCTTTCAACAAATTCTCCATATGTCTTAACCTGATCATGACCCATATTTTTCAGTCCATGAAACTACCATTCATTGGCATCTTCCTCCAAGTGCAAAATGGCCATTTTTAAAGCATTTTCTTCCACCATTGGATTCAGTTGAAAATACACATCTAGTTTTTGCACCCAAGTGTTAACAGAATTTTGAGGAGAACCATCAAAAGTGGGGAGTGACATTTTACCAATAGCACCATTTCATTCTTTGTTCTGGAGTAGAGCCTTATTGTCCTCCCTCTTTTTGAGTTTTTTTGCAACAATAAAGTATTGTTCGAATGGGAGACTTTTCCTACAATCTTCATCCAATTTCTCATAGTCTTTTGACAATGTCTGAATTTCAGTTTCAGTGCTAGGATCTTCTTTGGGTATAAGAAATTTAGGTGCAGTAGGCCTTGGTGTTCTTTGAAATTCATCAGGTCTATTATGGGGTCCTGTGCTTGAGAAAATATGCTCACCCATAGTCTTCTTTTCTTCTGAATGTGAACTGATGCTACCTCCTACTACCCCTTTGCTTCCTAGCTGGCTAGCCATCAATTCGAAGCTTTTCATCATCTGCTTGCTCATGTCTCTCATTCCCATTGAAATTTCATCAAAGAATTTTTTTAGGGCTGCAACCAATTCCTCCTTATGTTCTGAGTTTCCCCTTTCCTCCCTAGTCATGATTTCTTCAAAAATTTGCTCTTCTTCTCCTACTACTTCCTCTTCAACAAAAAATTCTTCAACTATAGGTTCTAAGGGTGATGAATTATTACTTTGTCTCCTTCTTAAGACCATCAGGTGCCAATACCATGCTCTATTACCACTTGTAATGTCCCTTTTTTAAATTTTTATTAAAATGCCCAATTTTTCACTTTTTCCCCAATTTCGACCTTTGACTAGTTTTGATGTCTAGGTCTCCAAATTGACCCAAATGCTCCCAAATATTCTATGAGCGTATATGACTGATATCAAGACTTGAATATGAGTTTCAGGGATTATTTGTGACCCGCCAAATACTTCTACAAACTTGTTTAATATTCTGGACAAAGTATGGAATTTAACTAGCAATTTGGGGATCAAATTCCCCCAGGGTAAGTACTGAAAATGGCTCTCCAAATACCAATTACCCACTACATTGATGTATTCCATTGTAATGTTGATGATTCTGAATGAAAGAATGTTTCTCTAATATATTTATGATGAATTAAAAGCCATTGATGAGTGTTACAAGTTTCATGTTCAGCACTTAAGTATTTTAAGTCATTTTGCTCAGTTTATTTGCATTACATACAACCACTTGGTATTTCGACCTGAGAATTTATAAAGATGAAGAAAAGATTATATTAATATTATTACAATCATAAATAGATCATGAGAAGCTCTACCAAATAGTATAATAGCTCACCAAAAACGCCCTCCCTCAAGGAGCAAGAATATGTCATCAAAACTGGAAATGGTTGAGGGAAAGTGCCGCACTAGAAGAAACCACGAGCTTCCCTGTAGCTTACACCTGCAAATACAAACTCCATTAAATATCCATGAAAGACCTGAGTGGCCTCTCCAAACACCAACTTGGATGGGAATCTTTCACCCTCGAAATTGGCTAAGGCAAGAAACTAGTCATCCACTAGCTCTCTCTTCACAAATGCAATTTTTCTCAAATGATCAAAAGCCATTCTCATACTTGATTTCTGTATTTTATAACCAACCTTAGCCTCATATGGTTCAAATTCCTCCCATTAGAATCTAGGGATTTCCACTTAGGAAATATTCCACATTTGCCACTTGGCTCCCTAGTTCCCAACCTTCCATCTTCTCCCAATTCGAGTAGGGACCTCTTTGGCTTCTCCAACTCCCATGAGAGCCTTCTTGGAGCCTATTTTTGGGGCTGACATGTCATAATGGTCAGATGTCAGAATTCAGATCTGAAATTTGTCATAGATGTCATAGATGCTTCATCATTGTTGTCATAGGGGCTAGGGAATCTAGCCCAAGTGTCCACAAGCTTCCAATTTGACTCTTCCTCTTCCATGGAGGTTACCATTCCATCCCAATTCGACCTAAGATGCTCAATTCCATGTGTATAACTTACCAACTCACCCAATAATTTGTGCCTTCTCATGGATTCAAAATGGCAAGAGAGATATGCCATGTGGCAGTGAAAAATCAAGCTAGTGTGGGTCCCACATCCTCCATATGTCTTCAAAACCATTTTCCACCTAGATTTTCTCTTGAATTTATTTATTCAACCTATTTATTCAATACTTGAACTATTATAATGTATAAACATGATTCATTTTCTCCCTTATTACAATTCCAAATGTACCCATTCACCCTAGGGCACTGGTGGGACTGATGGGATTGTCCTGCTATGCAATTATTTGAATGGGGACATTACATCATCAAGGTGATATATGAGCCACTTACAGTTCTTACTCTTGGAAATAAATTATAAGTTTTTTTCTGAGGTTGCTTGCTTTTCATTTCTGTATTTAACATACATCTCAGCCCTTGATTGAAATTTACTCGTGTCAACTGCATCCTTTGCTTCATGAAATCTGTACTCATGTTTTTGGACTTCTGGAGCTGGATACTTTTCTTTCTTTTTTTCTTTCTCACTTGCAAACACAACCAAATCCCCTTGAGAATCTCCTTTGATTTTCTTTTCTCTTTCTTTCTCTTCAATTTATGTATCAATGATCTCTTCAAAACTCCTTTTACTAACAATTTCCATCTTGCCTGGAGTTGGTATTATTTATGTCAAAGATTTTGTTGGAATAGAAGGATCTGACTGTGAACATGTTGAAACCTCCTTGTTAGATTCATATTGCAAAAGATTATCCATTTTTACTAATCCCTCAACCTCTTGATGGTCGAATTCTTTGCTCTTATTCTGTTGTCTTCTTTGAGAAATGATGTGATGAGGATCATAGTTGACAGCAATTGTTTTTTTAAGATCCAACTCTTCTAACTTTTTTTCTATAAAAGACCACATTCTTATTCTTTACAATGAAAGGTCCAACTTTCAAAGGATATTTTATATCAGAAGCCTTTTTAAAAGCTATAAAGTGATCATTTTCAAGAATTAATTTTTTCCTGATAAACTCCAAGGTAAATACCCTTGAGGTTAGAAAGGATGGAAAGATATAAGATTTCTTAACGAACCCATAAAGTATGACTATTATGTGTTCCTTCAACAGAAGCCAATCCCCTACTTCCATGTCATGCTTCAGATGCATCAATGTCTTCATCTCTGGCAGTGCCCTTGGCAGTTCTTCTCCAAAAATTAATTTATATACTTCTGATAGAATATGGTTCATGAAATTAAACATATTGTCCTCCAATTTGTTTGAAAAAACCACCTATGAAAAATGTAGATCTTTCTGACTTGAAAACAAAAGCATTTTCATTAAATAAGACTGGAATCTGAAGTGCCTGGTATTGTGGAAATTCACTAGTTGAAAGTGAATGATTTCAGCTAGGAATTCATCATATTTAAGACATGGTACTTGGTTCTACTCTACTCCAGGTATGCCAAAACTTATTCTAAAGAGTAAACATAACTGAACTTATGTTACTAATGCATCACTATCTAACCCTAAAAACTGGGATATTAATGATAATATCAATTGTGTATTTTCATTGAAAATTCATATGTAGTGGGTAGGGGGTGTCTTCAATTTCAAGGTCGGGCTTGAGACTACTAGTTAAAAAATCTTGTTCAGTCTCAGGGGATGACTGTCGGTAATGGTTGACTATGTCTTCTTTGGAAAAAAATTCCTTCTCACGAGGATGAAACAATAGTATTTCTAGGGATTTCCTAATAGCGGAAGACTCGACAGGGAAAATGATTTTGGTCCTGGACGCATTCATGATTACTTTCTCACACTGTGAGTAATTTATTGCACACCATGAAATGAACTCAGGAAACCCTAGTATCAGGTCTGGACAAAAATAGATAAAAGTGGACTCAAAGACCCTGTGTACATATGAATTCTCCTGGTATAACATGTTCAACTTGGCTTTAATCTCTGTAACCGACAATTTAACCCCGGGGTCATAAATGTCTTTATCCATGTCCTCTAGGGAATCATCTATTTTAATATGCTCAAGACCTGAGGTTTCTTCCATTCCTTCCATTATATAAATAAATTATCTAACTGACTGCACAAGTTTTGAATCCTACCTTGTTGGGACTCAGAAATGTCCTATTTTCATCCACTTTACCTTTCTCTATTCTTCACATTTCATCGTCCCATTAACCTTTCATTATACCATTTCCTTACATATACTTGAGTTTCATCTTATTATTTTCCACTTTATTCATTTTAGTATTATAAGTGAATTTATGATTAAATATTGGAAAATAACATGTTTTTCACTAATATCTCAAGTATGGATGAGCATTGTAATGTGTAGGAATATGGAAGGATCAATTCAAAGAAAGACTCCTCGAATATCTCCTCCACCATTTCAAGAAGATAGTTATTCAAAGAATATTCCAAGGAGAATATCATGGAGATTTGGTTGGCATATCTTATTTAGGATGTATAAGAAACATGTGGAGAATTTGTGAGAGACATGTGGAGGATTTGAATGGATCATACTTTGTAATAATAGGAAATTAGTTGAGAGTGGTAGAGGGAATAGTGGATCTATCATTATGAGATGGTTATCTTCTTCTCAAAGAAATTCATGTATAAAAGAGAGTGCTCTCTCTTCATTAGAGGGAGGAGTAGATTGATAGTAGATTAGATGATAGATTATGAGGGGATTAGTCTCACATTATAGAAGTTAGTTTTGACTTTGTAATATGGAGAAGGGGATTCTTAGCTTTTGTTCATAATCTTAGTTTTGATGCTTTCATGATTTGTCATTGATTGGTGTGATGTAAATTAATATTTCTTTATTGTTAATGTGAGCTCACATGTGTTGTCTCGTTGCTCTTCATATGTTGTCTTTCTTTTATGCAATTTACTTGCAGCAGTGTGTTTCAGCTTCTAGCATTAGATTAGCAATTGTGTTTTTAAGCTTAAGGGGGAATTAGATTAGAAATTAGCCATTAGCAAGGGGGGGTTAGATTAGATTAATTTCACTCCAGTCCTGCATATACTTTGCATGTGCTTCGTAAGCCTACGAACCTTGGATTGACAAATTAAATGGTTCTGCAAATACTACAACGGAATTTAACGACAATATTTCCGCCTAACATTTTGGCGCCGTTGTCGGGGAAGCACGATGGATTGAAGTTTAGTTTGATTTTCATCAAGCATACACTAGAATTTCAATTTCTGCAATGAATGTTTCAATTCTGCAAGAGTGAATTTCAATTTCAGCAAGTATGTTTTTTTTTTGCAACTGTGAAGAGTAATGATTTTTTGTACAAAGTGTTTTTTCTGGAGTGTTTTTTTATTTTCTTTTCTTTTTTTCATTTAGATTTGGGTGCTGTAAGAATCCCTTTTTCAAAATGATTTAACAATGAGTTTAAGCTTGGAACAACTCACTCAAATCCTTGCAAAAGTAGGGATCTCCTCTTCTCACGAAGAGGAGATCCTGGAAGCAGCCGAGAGCTTAATTACTCCTCCAGAAACAGATGAAGAATTAATATACGAAGTCTCCTACACATTTGATGACGAACAATTATGCGGAAAGGAGGTTGAGGAGGATAAAAAGGAGTTGCAGCAAGATCTGAGTGAGGAAAACTATGCCTACGAAATCCCTATCGAACGATGGTTTCAAGCAAGTACGAGGTTAGAACAATTTAGTTTTTCTTTTTTTCTAGTTAATTCACAGTCACAGCAACTAATTTCACACATTTCCGTTTATCCTCATATTTTATTTGCAGAATTAACATTGAACATATTTTTATTACTGTTACGTGAATGGTTGCACTGGATATTTAACTACACGTAACTATTTTTTGAATGTTAATTATCATAGAGTAGGTAGGATTTTATTTTCAGTTTTTGCTTTCACCCAGAATAAGTATGCTCTCCTCCACGCTTTGTGCGATCTGAGGATCAGAAAATAGGATGTTTTCTAAAGTTTTCAGGAAAGAATAAATTAATGTTTGCAATTATGCCTAATCGATTTCATCCTTAATTTGCAAATCATTTATCTCCATTTGCTAAAACTTTTTCAATTTGTAAAATAAAACTGGCTTGCAAATTTATGTGGCAAATTCATTCTAAGCTAAAACAGTCGCTGAAATTATAATAGATGCAACTCCAAACTGAAACATTGCAACTCCAAGCTGAAACAGTGTCACGCCTGTAAGCTTCTCGTCCATTCGCGTGCACAGAATTTCATGTTTGTTAACTTTATCTCACTGTTTCAGCCACTCGAACTCTATTTCGGTTTGGTTTATTTTTTGTTGGAATCGCCTTGACATGCCTTTATCCTTCAAACCTCATATTAAACCTAACGGTGCATTTATCCTTCGGTCTGTTATAGCTCTTCATTTTTATCCTTTGACCTGCACACAGGAACTGTTAGTGGCATACTCTGAATTGATTACGAGTAAAAGAAATAAAGAGCCGAGACAGTAATGTTGAATGCCCAGGAACGCAGATCAGATAAATTTAATCTTGATTATTTTTGCCATTTTTATTTGTGTGTTGTAAAAATAATAAAAAAATAAAAATGAATAAAACAAAATTGAGCTTTTTCATGCTTAAACTGTCACATTTGAATTGAGCTGAAACAGTGGCTGCAACTGTGTCACAATTGAATCGAGTCTTTTCGGTCTAGTTTATTTCTGGTGCATAAATTTCCACGTTGAAACTTGCAAAAGCAATACCCCAAGATCCAATTTTGTTTCTTTATATCGCTTGGCTCTCTGGCTAATGGCTTTTTGTGATCGCTGGCTAAATTCCCAAGCTTACCAAGCCAATAGACAATCAGAATATTTGCCAAAGTTTGGAATGCTGACAATGCACGTTGATAGGGAGAGACGAGATAACAACACATTGTTTTGCGTCACGATTTGCGGGAATATGGGGAAGAATCGCGAAAATAGGGGACATGGGTTTTGTGCGCAACGGCCTCATTTACTTGACCATGGGAAATCGCCCAAACAAAGAAACGGTTTGAGCTATACAGCTGGTGCTCTGAACGTGTAATATATTATATACCTTGCATTTTCTTTGGCAAAACTCTGCCTCCGCTGTTGATATCTTCTTGCATCAATCTGGACCGTTGTTTCTTTTATGTGATATGCGACATCAATTCGTTATATATTTTAGCTCCTTTATGACTTAGCTAACGGTCATATGGCAAGTTTTCTTTGGGGTTGAGTGCTTTCTTCACAATACTTGGGCGAAATATAAACAAGTTTTGAATTATTTGTCTCTTAATCAAATTGGACAATTACTGTGCCAACAAAGCCAACCCAAGTTGTACTAATATACTGTGAACTCTCTAAATTAGACATCTAAATATTTATAGGTAAGTCAAGAATAAGAATGAATGCTATCAATTCTTGTATGAACAAAGGAAACTAAGTATGCATATATAGAAAAGTAGAAGAACACTAGACCACCTATTAATGAAAATGATTCAAGACTTCGAGTAAAATAAGGAAAATCACCGTATGAAAAAGATACAAAAATATTTTTAAATGGTACATTATATCAAAGTAGAAGTTCTTGAAAATACAACATGATTTGCAAAATAGAACAGAATTAAAGATAAAGTGACTTCCTTATTTCCCTTAATATGTCCTGAAGGAAACATGAAGACAATTACCTGCAAAAGTTTAAAAGAAAATTTGGTAAATAAAATCAACAAAACATCTGTACATATATGCAAAAGAGATTTTGTCATTGAATTTCTCAAGGAAAAGGAAGAGAGGAAGAAGTAACGTCTTCATTCACCAACTCTAATTCAGCCTGATGAGCTAGGTCATGTATAAACTCTTGTTTAGAATTAGGTTTATGATATACTTTTAATCGATGTTCATTCACCATGAATGAAATATGTTGGACTGAGGCTATCCCTCTTCGCAAAATTAATGAAGATGTTGTTATCAAATTTCTTCAAGAAAAAATCATAACCAGGTTTGGGGTTCCAATTTCCCTAGTGTTTGATAATACTTCCTACTTCTCTTCTTTAAAATTAAGTGAATTTTATATATAAAAGGGAATTAAGTTGCATTATTCTTCCAATCATTATCCCCAAGTAAATGGGCTAGTGGAATCCACAAACAAAAACCTCATCCAAATACTTAAGAAAATTGTTATTGAAAATCAAAGGAATTGGCATGTCGCTCTCCCAAACGCTTTGTGGGATGATAGGGTCACACCAAAGAATGCTTTAGGGGTTTCACCTTACACCTTAGTTAATGGAAAAGAAGTTATTCTCCCCCCTAACATTCTATTCGTCAAAGATATGGATCTAACTAAACTAGCTTACCTATCTATGCTAACAATAACATATCATAGTAAATAAGAACAGAAAGAGAACAAGAAAAAAGAGTACACCAGATATACATGGTTCACTGTAATATCCCGAATTTTGGACTAACTATTTTGTTGTTATATTGGGCCACGACACCAGAACATATGTTTTATTTTGAATATTGGGCATGAACCCTAGCACCTATGATTTATTCTTTTATATATTGACATATCGGGCATGGACCCTAACTGACTTCTTTATTTGAGTGAATACTGGGCGAGAAGGCCCCAATGTTTTAAATGATGCTCTTCAGCTTTGATATGGGTACAAACCCTAATATACTAAGATGATCTTTTGTTACTTACTGTGCAGAGCTATGACTTTACATTATTTGACTTATGAGTGTGTTGAGCGTGGACTCAGAAACACACATATAACCTACGTACTGGGCATAAGCCCCGATATACCTAGAAGAATGTTTATGTACTGGGAGTAAGCCCTGAGGTACATTGAGTGTTGGGAGAAATACCTGGAGCACTCCAAGCTTGATAAACGAATACCGGATCCGAGGCAACTTAAATATTCTAGATGTGCCTCACAACCACATTCTAGCACTAGTGTTGAGCAGAGGCTCTGGAATTGCACTAGCATAACGCCCATGTGAGGGTGTTGAGTTAAAAGGCTCTAAAGAGCACTCAGGGTTACTGGATCTCAAAGTGTTGAGTCGGAAGGACTCTGAATAGCACTTTTACTTTCATCACATTTATTTTATTTGATTAAATTATTCATCTTTTATCTATCATCAAGTACTACGGGAACGACCATGTTATATGAGGGAATTCAACATGCAAAGAGAGAGACTAGAGGTGCCCATCCAAGTTTACTGAGACCGTCCAACGAATTGGACCTTATCCTTAAAACTTAAAAGAAGTAGCATGTGAAGATACATAATTAAATAAAAGATAATTACCACCACTTAAAGCATGGGATGACTAATAGTAGTCTTCTATGAATAAACATGCACAAAGGCCTCAAAGCTAATATTATTATTAAATAAGCTTTAATAATAATGTTGTTATTATGTATTTATGAAATATATTTATTATATATAGTTTATGCATCATTTAATAATATTAGTGATGTATTAATAGCTAAGTTGAAATATAAATATTGTTATAAAAAATTATTATGACGAGCTTAAATCAAAAATCACTTATAGTTAGAACAATTGAAAAAGTCTTAGTACAAAAAACTAGATATTTATTAAATATAATCTTTTAAATATTAATTATTTAAATTAAAGAAACTAATTACTCCAACAATCATAATTCAAGACTCCCCTACTTAAAGAGGGCAGATCCCAAGTTTTGGGGACCATCTATCTTTTTCATTATCATTCTCTGATGGTAACTAAAGGGAAGACTTCTGCTCCAAGAAACTAAACCAGCAGTAACCCTAGGTCCTCTATCTCTTTTGCATGTTGGAATCCAGCTCAGGGGGATCCATGCAGAACCAAGAACGGTTGTAGGATCATGGTTGGGAGAAACACGGTAGCCACAAAGTTATCCAGCTAAGGAAAATCACCCTAACAAGTTAGCTAATCACAATAGGCTTTGCATTAACTACTGTTTAAGTGTGCAGGTTTTTACAAGAAAGGATCGAGTGCCCAAGCAACCAGGTATGTGGTATTAATTGTTTCCATTTCCCAGTTATAGTAGATGTGGGCATTTAATTTAGAATTTACTTTTCAGCGGTGTTCTCATTATAAACATTATCAACACTTAGAGGTTTCACCTAGAAACCAGTGGAGGGTCTAGTAAGCCTAGCCCAGCTAGCCTTTGCTAGACAACACCCCATCATAAAATTTAGGAACTCTACTATGGGTTTTTCTTTTGGAAGGTTCCTAATACTATGCATTTCTCCCAATGTTTTCCCATATTATCTTCTAGGTTAGGGCTATTATGTTTTCTTTTTTATATGTATATGTTTTCTATTTGAATCGTTATTCTTTATTAAATTCGTAGTGCAGGGTTTTATCTCTGCTTGTTAATTCTTTTAATTATTATTCTTTCTATACTGGAGGATCACCAAATAGAAGTGACAAAGATATCAAGCCAGGCAATGAAACTCTCGACCACACTACACAGACCAAGTTATAAACATCTTTACGATTTCAACCAACAATCAAACTTTACATCTAAACGCAACAGGTAGTTCAAGGAGATTCGTTTTCCAAAACATAGACTCAGATACAATTCAACTATGTTCTGTATTATACTATGGGTTCCAATCCAAAGACCCTCACGGGCTTGCCTCTTATTTCATAGATCGAATCCCACTACCATTCAAACGCTTCTCATAACCAAAAACGCAACAGGCAAACGAAGGCTACGACATCATACAAATATAAACGCAGATATTTTAAGTACATCTTAAATTCGAAAACCCTGATGGTCACGACTTCCAATCCAAAGATCAAATTTCATAGCCTAAACAATAGGAGTTCATTCTTTGCAAAGTAATTAACCACAGGTCAGGATATCAAACCCCTGGAGCAGCTCATATTGCCCAAAAAAAATTTCTTTAAACTAGACGGAAGATAAGAGTACCATCGGCACCAACGAAATATAGATTAGCCATTTAAAAGCACAAATCGATTAGCTACAGGATAGTCCTGCAATAGCACATTCATTCATAAATTATCTTACACATAGGAAGGAAAACAATAACGCAGGACAGAGCAAAGGCAAGCCCCACATTTCAGATGGAACCTATTTAATAGACAATCGATTTTTCCATCAAGGATTATAGACTAACAGAAGCACCATTTAAAAAAAAAACACAGTAGCCAGGGTTTCTTCAATACAGCCATTTAAACCTCATAGAAAAGAAAAAGCAAATTCCCTTTTTTCCATTTCAAAACTTCAACGACGAGACCCATGCTTACATATAGGAAAGAAAATTACTCTTTCAGAATCCCATATTTACACCAGTACAAATACATGGATAGAAACCGAAACCAATCCATTAAACCCTACTACAAACATAAGAGACCCCCAGAAGTTTTCACCATCGAAATAATAATTACAACGACTTTTCATACACCTGGTCAAGCCAAAGGAGACCACTCCTAAGACTTCAAAACCTGAGTGAGTCAAAGGCCTCACGAAGTCTTGCCATCATAACTTATCATAACCAAGATAGGTAGGTGTGAGTAATTAAAAGAACCCAGGACTTACCCTTCCAACGCCTCATGAAGTTCATAATGTCTCCCTTATGGAACAACGCAGGTAGCCACATCATACCTGCCAACGAAGGAAAAACCAAAGGAGTTATGGCCTAAACATTTGAAGAAATATGGATTTAAAAACTGAGGAATTACAGTGTTAACAAGGAGAGTGGTTACTCGTAGATGGCTCTGCTTCATCGTCGCTACGACCACCAACGATACCCTGGCCATGAGCGTAGCTCAGGGCAGGCGTAGTTCTTCACCAACAAACTAGAACTCCCTCTCAGCCAAAGGACAAGCAAAACCTCGAACTGACAACTTTTGGCAAACCCTCGTTACAACCCTAGGTCCAGCTGGCCAAGGGCCACGTGATAGCCATGTGCACATTTATTACAATCCAACTACCACGACAAGGCCAAATTATGAATTACAAACTATATAGTATAGTTTTGTGGGTTCAAGCGCTTAGAAAAATTATCACTAGGATAAAGACTTCAAACCATGCATATTAACACAAAAGGGTGTCTTCACTTGAGAGTATTCCTTTGCTTTACATAATAGAACTATTCAAATGTTAGCCACTGAAGGACACCTACAAGGAGTTAACAAATAATTATGCATTAGCAAAATCGCTAAGTAAGTCCACAGGTTTCAAACATTCACACCTTACCTCTCGGCGACCCCGCCAGGAGTGCTTAGGTTAACCCCAAAGTTTTAGGGTATTTCAACTTGTCACGATAGGTCCATCATACCTGAGGATTTACATTTGGACAATTGACATTTTTAAACATACATAAAGATCATATAGGAGGAAAAGAGACTACTAGTATTATTTCATGACTGAACTTTACACAAGCATACTCATCACAAGTATTTCCACAACAAAAGCAAGACCAACAAAAACTACCTTGCTAGGAATTTTCCCGAACTCCTAAATACCGAATGCAAGTACCGATACTTTTCATAGTGTTGAAGTTAATTTATAAATATATAATCTATGCTAGGCAAACTAGAAAGAAGAAGAATTTTTTTTATTTTACTATTTTTAAGGTTATTACAAGTGGTATCAGAGCCCAGATACAAAAACTAAGTGACCTATTGGGCTCATTACAAACAGAACATCCGATGTCGACACTCAGTAAACAGAATCATACATTTAAAATTTATTTTTTTTTGTTTGATGTGGAAATAAACTAACATATTTTTCTACTCTTTATACTTATATAACATTTCAGGTACAAACATTGTCTGAAAATGAATGCAGAGTGGGGCAGCAGCATACACATAAATCTGAACTCACCACCACGAGAGCAAGAAGTGGTGGTAGAACTAAACTTAGATTTGATGAAGTCTATGCAAAATATGCAAGCAGAGTTCCAAAGCTTCCGAGATGAAAATATGCAGGAAAGAAGAGAGCAGCAAGCCATAAATGAAGCTCTGCTTCAGACTTTAACAGGGGCAAAACCCCACGGATAGCCCACACTCTCAGTCAATACTTTTAAAAAGGGAAATAGTCACTCAAAGAAAACTTCCAGTCCGAAGGGAGAGGAACAGAGTGAAAACATACCTGAATCGATGGAAGAGGACTGTAAGAATTCTTCCAACTATGAAGGTTCACCACCTCCTTGCAAGAAAAGGAGTAAAAATGACGACAGTTTACAAGGAGAATTCAGAAAGATCAAATCCCCAACCTATGACGGAGAAATTAACTCAGGGGAGAAGGTTGAGGAGTGGCTGCTAGGAATGAATAAGTACTTCAAAGTTCATAATTACTCCACTGAAATGCAAGCCCGACTAGCCATATACAACCTAAACGGTAAAGCTGCCAGATGGTGGCGGGACTTGAAACACACCAAGGGACCAGAACTGAGAGACATAACATGGAAAACTTTTAGCAAAACATTCCAGGACAAGTATATGTCCGAAAGATTCTTTGACAAGAAAATTAAAGAATTTCATGAGTTGAAAATGGACTCCCTAACTATGGAGGCATTCATAAACCGATTCTTAGAATTGATGCACTATGTGCCATACATTAAAGATGAGAAGGTCAAAATACCACAATTCTTGGGAGAGATGCCACCAAAATTTAGAGAAAAGATACAGTTTGACATGCCCAAAACCCTTGACGTGACCTTACATAAAGCAATATTATGTTATGAACACGGACAGCCAAGGAATGACAACCTCAACAGAAGCAGAGATAGATTCAGAACCTTCATGGACAACCGCAGACCAGGTTTTAGACCTCCACCTTACCGAAAACATAACAACAGTTTTCCACCCAATAGAGGCTTCAACCGACCTCAAGCACGACCAAGTGCACCCCCGCCACCTGTCAACAGGCCATTTTTCAACAAAGGGACCAAAGTTGTCCCACCAACTATTTCTTGTTGGAAATTCCAAGGGCCCCACTACTACAGAGACTGCCCAACAAAACCGATGGAGTTTTACACAACGTCCAAGCAAAACCTACCATTGGGGACATGGCAAAGACACCCAGGATTTATGCCGCTCTTGATGGCCAACAGGAAGATCACCAAGCCACCATGGTTGAGATTGAGGGTAAGATCTCTAACACAACCGTTTCAGTTTTAATAGATCCCGGTGCATGCCAAAGTTACATCTCCCCTAAGTTAGTGTACACTTGTAAGTTGAACCAAGAGCCTCACGAGAAACCGTGGCTAGTACAACTAGCCACCGGTACCAAATGAAACGTCTCCGAGTTAGTTAAAACTTATGAGATAGAATTAAACGGTTTCCAAACTAGGCTAGAATTAAACATTCTACCCCTAGGATCGTACGATGTACCTATCGGCATGGATTGGTTAGAATCACACCATGTCCTACTAGACTGCTTAAACAAATCCTTACTCTGCAGGGATGACCAGGGAATCAGAAGATGATTCAAGGTATCCCTAAGAAAGTGTCGGTACGATAGATCTCCGCCCTACAAGCGAATAAATGTATGAGAAAAGGTTGCAAACTCTTTGTCGTCAATATCCAAAACATAGAAACTGATAGGGAACATAAGATCGAAGACTTCCCAGTCCTCGTAGAGTTCAAAGATGTATTTCCCGAAGAAATACTAGGATTACCACCCAAACGAGACTTAGACTTTTTCATCAAACTAACACCCAGGTCAGTACCAGCTTCTAAAGCCCCGTACCGCATGAGCACCCCAGAATTGGTGGAGCTCAAGCTTCAGTTACAAGAGTTAATAGACAAAGGGTACATTCGACCAAGTGTGTCCCCTTGGGGCGCACCGATACTCTTCGTCAAGAAGAAAGACAGAACGATGCGGATGTGCATCGATTACCGCCAACCCAAAAAGATGACCATTAAGAACCGCTACCCACTCCCTAGGATCGACGACTTGTTTGACCAAGTCGGAGGAGCAAAGATCTTCTCAAAGATCGACTTGCGATCCGGGTACCACCGAGTGAGGATCCATGATGAGGATATCAACAAAACCACATTTCGAACCCGTTACGACCACTACGAGTTCGTAGTGATGCCCTTTGGGTTGACAAACACACCGGACAACGTTTTGTGCATGATGAATAGCATCTTCAGTAAATACCTCGATAAGTTCGTTCTAGTCTTTATTGACAACATTTTGATCTACTCCAAGAACGAATTAGAACATGAGGAGCACCTCCGAATTGTTTTACGGATACTAAGGGAACACCAAATTTATGACAAGTTTAGTAAGTGTGACTTCTACAAACCCCAGATTCAATACTTAGGACATATCATTTCTGAGAAGGGAATAGCCATTGACCCCGAAAAGGTCAAAGCTATCGAAGAATGGCCCACACCTACTTGCGTATTCGATATAAGATCGTTTTTAGGTTTATCCAGATACTACCGAAAGTTCATTGAGAAATTTTCACGGATTGCATGTCCCATGACCGCCTTGCAAAAAAAGGCAAACAAGTTTATCTGGACGGATAAGTGAGAAGAAAGCTTTCAAAAGCTGAAGCAACTACTGGTTAGTGCACCGATTCTGCGTATTGTGGATCACAATGGGGACTTCGTCGTTTGCACGGATGCAAGCAAGGAAGGACTTGGGGAGTCCTTATGCAAGACAAATTTTCCATATGCTACGAATCGAGGAAATTAAAAGAGCATGAGCAGAACTACCCTACGCATGACCTCGAACTAGCCGCCATCATCCATGCTCTGAAGAAGTGGCGACATTATCTCATGGGAAATAAATTCCTATTGATGACTGATAACATGAGTTTGAAATACCATTTTGACCAACCCGACCTAAATGCTAGGCAGGCCAGGTGGTTAGCCTTCCTTAGTGAATACCATTTTGAACTAATGCATATAAAAGGAAAGGAAAACAAGATTGCATATGCCTTGAGCCATCGAGCACATATGCTTTACGAAGTCACGGTGAGTCAAACCGACTCATATTAACACCACAAGATTCGAACGGCTTGTAAGAGTGACCGTTACTACACGAAAATCCTTGCAAAGACCCAAGAAGACAGATTATTCCAGCAACAAAAGGAATATAAGATAGACGAGTCGGGACTGTTGTGGTCGAAAGAAAGACTCTACGTCCTGGAGAGTGGAGACATTAGATCAAACATTCTCACCGCGTTTCACCAGAAACCCTATTTAGGGCACCCCGGATATCAAAATATGATATCGGCGATCAAGAAGCATTACTTTTGGCCTAAGTTGAAAGCTGACATCGCCATGTTCATCGTGAAATGTCAGGAGTGCCAACTAGTCAAAGCAAAACACCAACACCCCTCCGGATTACTTCAACCTTTACCCATTCTAGAATAGAAATGGGAGGTAATAAGTATGGACTTCATTACAGGCTTACCCAAGAGTAAGAAACTGAACGACTCCATCTTTGTAGTGGTAGACAAACTGTGTAAATCAGCCCACTTCATACCGGTGAAATCTACCTACAAAGCAATTCACATCGCGGAAATATTCTTAAAGGAGATCTTTCGATTGCACGGGATACCTAAGGCAATCATTTCCGATTGAGACACGAAGTTCACTAGTAACTTATGGAGAGCATTGTTCTCCGGTTTGGAAACCTAGTTACAATTCAGTACCACGTACCATCCCCAGACCGATGGACAAACAGAACGAGTAAGCCAAATACTCGAGGACATGTTGAGGATGTATGTCATGAACAACCCCACCAAGTCGGAAGATTATTTACACCTCGCAGAGTTTGCATAAAACAACGGTTATCAAACCTCAGCCAAAATGAGTCCTTTCGAGGTACTCTACGGCAAGAAATGTCGGACACCCGTGACTTGGGACAGTCCAGTAGACAGATTTATGTTAGGACCCAACCTACTAAAAGACTTGGAACAGCTAGTCTCCAAGGTACAACTGAACTTAAAAGAAGCCCAAGACCGCCAAAAGAGTTATGTGGACAAGAAAAGGAAAGACAAAGACTACCAAGTCGGTGAACATGTGTTTCTAAAAATAAAGGCAAAACGAAGCTCGTTGAGCTTGGGATGTTGCTGGGAACTAGCCCCAAGATTTTGTGGACCTTTTGAAATACTGGCCAAGAAGGGCCCAATGGCTTATGAGTTAGCATTACCAGCTCATATAAAAGTTCATAATGTTTTTAATGCTTCACTATTAAAGAATATGTATACGATACTAAACATGTTATTGATTGGTCCTTATTACAGGTGGAGCCCGAAGGGGAGTTCATGCCAGAACCACTCCACATTCTGGACAAGAGAGAGTTGCAGCTTAGGAGGAGGACCAATACTCAGTTGAAAGTGCAATGGAGGCACTTTGGACCAGATGAGGCTACTTGCGAGAATGAGACCACCATGAAAGAGGCATACCTGTTAGGAACCCATGTATTTACTTTGTTAGTATATTGTTGTTGGACGCATATGCTTTGTAAGTCGTCCCGTACTATTTGTTGATCCATAGCTTGTGTTATTGTTGTTGGCACATATGCTTTGTAAGTCGCCCATATTTTTGTTGATCCATAGTTTGTATTGGCCCATGGTTTTGACTCATAGTATTGGCGCCTAGACTTAGTTTATAAGTGTGTGTTGAGGCCTATGAAGGCACCATGAAGTTAATTGTATTGAGCTTGCTCAAAGGAGGTTTCCCCCTCGAAGTGGCCTGCGATCAATATAAAAGTGATTCTGAGTTCTACTATTTATGATATCTCGTGTATTTGCATTAATTAATTATTGCAAGTTCATCACATCTGGCATCAGAGCACTTTCTTGGGCTCGTTGGGTGGAATTTCTGCCAAAAAAAAATTTCGCATCTATTGCAAGTTCGGATCTGAGAATAATCCCTATCCGCTTAACTATGGGAAGTACTTGGGCATAAGCCCTAAAACTCATTGTGAGGAGTACCACAGGAACCCCAAAGTAGCTGTCCCATTGAGAGGACCTGCCAGCGAAAAGGGCAACGACCCCTACCTGATTGACTAGTTCCCACCCGTGAGGTAAACCAAGAGTTGTCGTTTGTGGCAAAGCGGTTATCAGTTTTACCTGAGCCGTGGAGTGACGAGTACTGCCCCAATACACAAGCCGTCAGACAGCATTGGTGGCCGAGTGAAACACCTGAACTGTTAGGAAGCTGAACATACCTGGGGTCCATATCTATTTTCAGCTGAACTGTTTCCTATCACTTCCGTGCTATTTCAGATCCATTCTGAGCCATTTCAGATCCATTCTGAAAGTCATTCTAGATCTAGTTGTTTTTTATCCATTCGGTGCCATTTCAGATCCATCTGTTGTCGATCCCTTCCGCGCTGTTGCGGATCCATTTCTGAAAAAATAAAAATAAAAATAAAAAATAAAAGAGTATAAAATTTTGTTTTTCCGCCATATCTCCCTTGTTTTAACTCTGTTTCCCTTCAAACTTCTCTGACACCCCTGCAATCCCATTCTGCATATTTCATTCCTGAGGACCCTATCCCACATTCCACTTCCCAACACCCGAAATCTCACATTTGTCTATTTTTAGGGTTTGCCATAACTTCTTCAATTTTCACCCGATCGCCTTCAAATTTTACCACAAAGTTCATTTTCTACTTCTGCTTCTTTGTCCCTCTCTGCCAAATTTTTGCATTCTTTCACCCCGCTTCTGAAATCCCCCTTTTCTATTTTCATGTCCTTTCGACAGTGTCCAAAATCTAATCAAACCCCAATTACCCATCAAATTTTTTCCCCAATCCAAATTTCTCTTTACTAAATCAGCTTATGTTTGTGTTTTTCTACCCATTCCAAAACAAAACAAAACAAAAAACCCTGATTATGGTTGTCACCCATGCAGGCGCACACACCATGGAGGAAGCACTTGCAACCATCCAAAACAAACTCCAAGATCTGGATGAAAAATTTCTCAACCTCCATCTTCAGCGTTCAGCCATGAACAATA
Organism: Larix kaempferi; assembly: GCA_027924585.1. Classification (NCBI taxonomy): domain Eukaryota; kingdom Viridiplantae; phylum Streptophyta; class Pinopsida; order Pinales; family Pinaceae; genus Larix; species Larix kaempferi. Next base: position 3,337,368 of record BSBM01000223.1, on the reverse strand, counting down.
ACCGACAGCCAGAATCTTTTGCAGCCACCGGGTTCTCTTCTTCCAACAATTTTCGTGGGCCGAAGCTTGATTTTCCTCGCTTCAATGGTACTGATCCAACTAGATGGATATACCAAGTAGAACAATATTTCAGTCTGCATAATAATTTTGATGTCCAGAAAGTTCCACTTGCATCCTTTCATTTCGAACAGGAAGCCCTTCAATGGTACCGTTGGTACATCAAAGCTCATCCCGAACCAAACTGGACAGATTTTTTCCAACTACTTTTGCCACGATCTGGTCCTAGTGCTTTTGATGACTTCACAGGAGCACTCACTAAACTTAATCAAATTGGTACAGTGAGGGAGTATCAGACAAAATTTGAGAAACTTGCCAATCACACAGAAGGATTGTCTGATGAATTCTACAGGAGTTGTTTTATCAGTGGTCTCAAGGATGAAATCAGCTCAGAGGTCAAAATGTTCTGTCCCAACACAATGATGGAAGTCCTAAGGTTGGCTAAGTTGGCAGAGGACAAGATCGCAGCTCAACAACGTTCCAAACCCACCTTCGTTCTATTTAGAAATATGGGTTCCCAGCGACCTCCCATCACGCCTGCTCCTCAGCCAACTCCTATCAAGCATTTGTCTAAAACAGAGATGCAGGCATCCCGAGAAAAAGGGCTTTGTTATAATTGTGATGAGAAATTCACTCAAGGACATAGATGTGTTCAACAAAAGCTCTATCTCTTGGATGTGGATTCTCCGCCTGCCTCAGAACTTGGTGAAGAAGCTCCAGATACAGTAGATGATCAGGTCGACATTCAACAACGCCTATTGACACCCCATCTTAGGATGACCCACCCAAGATCTCTCTCCATGCTGTAACCGGCGTCACCACCCCACAAACAATGCGGGTCAGGGGATACTTCAAGAAGCTCCCTCTTACCATACTCATTGATTCTGGTAGCTCTCATAACTTCATTGACCCTCGGATTTCCAAACAGGCTGATTTTTTTGTCCATCCTTGCTCCAACGTTGAAGTCATGGTTGCCAATGGGGGCACCTTACCTTGCAAGGGGAAGTGTCACAATGTGCGTATCTCTATGGAAGATTATAACCTGCACTCTAACATGTTTGCCTTGTCCTTAGGCGGATGTGATGTGGTTTTGTGTGTTCAATGGTTACGCACACTTGGCCCCATCTTATGGGATTTTGCTGAACTTTGGATGCAGTTTTCAGTCAATGGGACACAACACAAATTTATGGGCTTACAACCAGGGTCTCTCCGCATCATCAGTTCACATCGCCTGGAAAATATCCTTAAGAAGAATTCACATCGTGTCATTGCTCATCTCCATTCCCTTCAGATGCACCCACCAACTTGGATATATATGCAGGTGTGCTTGTTGCACCAGTCGGCTTTCTGCCTTCACGAAACCTTTCCGGTAAGCATTTAGCTGCATCTACATCTCAGCAGGACATGATGGCTATTTTGCATGCAGTACAAAAGTGGCAGCCATCCCTATTTTGGAATTATTTCTGCATCAAGACTGATCTCCAGAGTCTGGAAACTTTCCTGGAACAACGGGTCTCCTCCCCAGCAGACCTAAAATGGGTTATCCAATTCATGGGTTATGACTATGTGAACACTTACCAGAAGGGTAAGGACAATATGGTGGCAGATGCTCCTCCTCGCACATTTGATGACCTAGTTTCTCTTACAGTTATTTCTCTGTTTGTTCCAAAATGGTTGAAATCTGTTCAACGAGGCTATCTCTTCTATGAACTCCATGCTTCTTCATCAGTAGGGCACTCTGGGTTCCTTAAAACGTATGACCAGGAACAATGTAAGTTCTTTTGGAAAGGACTCAAAATGACAATTCAACGGATGGTGGTTGACTGTGATACTTTCCAGGTCAACAAGGGTGAAACGACACTCCTTGCGGGACTGCTCGAACCCTTGCCCATCCCTCCACAGATTTGGACAACTATTTCTATGGATTTCCTAGAAGCGCTCCAATGGTATAGTACCACATCTAAAAGGACACCATATGAAGCAGCCTCTGGACAGGCACCACCAGTTCTTCTTCCATACACCTTCAGCAGCTCCCCAGTTCAGGCAATTGACTCAATTCTTCAAAATCGTAATCAGCTTCTTCTCATTCTGCAGGACATTCTTCACATGGCAAGAATTCGACTGAAACAAGAATCCAATCAACACCGTTCTGCGCTCACTTTTCACATCGCTGATATGGTTCTTCTTCGTCTACAGCCTTCCACGCAATCCTCCCTGAAACTCTAAAGGCGCCAGTGGCCCGGAATGCAACCCGAGGATGATACAGGGGACCCACTCCTTCAGATTCTACAACAATTTCCACATCTAAAGCGTTGAGGACAAAGCTTTTTCTAAGGGAGAGGGGATGTTAGGAACCCATGTATTTACTTTGTTAGTATATTATTGTTGGACGCATATGCTTTGTAAGTCGTCCCGTAGTATTTGTTGATCCATAGTTTGTATTATTGTTGTTGGCGCATATGCTTTGTAAGTCGCCCATAGTTTTGTTGATCCATATTTTGTATTGGCCCATGGTTTTGACTCATAGTATTAGCGCCTAGGCTTAGTATATAAGTGTGTGTTGAGGCCTATGAAGGCACCATGAAGTTAATTGTATTGAGCTTGCTCAAAGGAGGTTGCCCCCTCGAAGTGGCCTGCGATCAATATAAAAGTGATTTTGAGTTCTACTATTTATGATATCTAGTGTATTTGCATTAATTAATTATTGCAAGTTCATCATCTAGTATCAGAGCACTTTCTTGGGCTCGTTGGGTGGAATTTCTGCCAAAATTGTTTTTCGCATCTGTTGCAAGTTTGTATCTAGGAATAATCCCTATCCACTTAACTGTGGGAAGTACTTGGGCATAAGCCCTAAAACTCATTGTGAGGAGTACCACAGGAACCCCAAAGTAGCTAGCCCATTGAGAGGACCTGCCAGCGAAAAGGGAAACGACCCCTACCTGATTGACTAGTTCCCACCCGTGAGGTCAACCAAGAGCTGTCGTTTGTGGCAAAGCGGTTATCAGTTTTACCTGAGCCGTGGAGTGAGGGGTACTAACCCAATACACAAGCAGTCAGACAGCATTGGTGGTCGAGTGAAACACCTGAACTGTTAGGAAGCCGAACATACCTGGGGTCCATATCTATTTTCAGCTGAACTGTTGCCTATCACTTCCGTGCTGTTTCAGATCCATTTCGAGCCGTTTCATATCCAGCCGTTTCAGATCCATTTTGAAAGTCATTCCAGATCCAGTTGTTTTCGATCCATTCGGTGCCTTTTCAAATCCATCTGTTGCCGATCCCTTCTACGATGTTGCAGATCCATTTCTGAAAAAATAAAAATAAAAATAAAAAATAAGAGTATAAAATTTTGTCTTTCCACCATATCTCCCTTGTTTTAACTCTGTTTCCCTTGAAACTTCTATGACACCCCTGCAATCCCATTCTGCATATTTCATTCCTGAAGACCCTATCCCACATTCCACTTCCTAACACCTGAAATCTCACATTTGTCTATTTTTAGGGTTTGCCATAACTTCTTCGATTTTCACCCGATCGCCTTCAAATTTTACCACAAAGTTCATTTTCTACTTCTGCTTCTTTGTCCCTCTCTACCAAATTTTTGCATTCTTTCACCCCACTTCTGAAATCCCCCTTTTCTATTTTCCTGTCCTTTCGATAGTGTCCAAAATCTAATCAAACCCCAATTACCCATCAAATTTTTTCCCCAGTCCAAATTTCCCTTTACTAAATCAGCTTCTGTTTGTGTTTTTCTACCCATTCCAAAACAAAACAAAACAAAAAACCCTGATTATGGTAGTCACCCGTGCAGGCGCACACACCATGGAGGAAGCACTTGTAGCCATCCAAAACAAACTCCAAGATCTGGATGAAAAATTTCTCAGCCTCCATCTTCAACATTCAGCCATGAACAATAACCGACAGCCAAAAAATTTTGCATCCACCGGGTTCTCTTCTTCCAGCAATTTTCGTGGGCCGAAGCTTGATTTTCCTCGCTTCAATGGTACTGATCCAACTAGATGGATATACCGAGCAGAACAATATTTCAGACTGCATAATAATTTTGATGTCCAGAAAGTTCCACTTGCATCCTTTCATTTGGAACAGGAAGCCCTTCAATGGTACTGTTGGTACATCAAAGCTCATCCCGAGCCAAACTGGACAGATTTTTTCCAACTCCTTTTTCCACGATATGGTCCTAGTGCTTTTGATGACTTCACAAAATCACTCACTAAACTTCACCAAATTGGTACAGTGAGAGAGTATCAGACAGAATTTGAGAATTTTGCCAATCACACAAAAGGATTGTCTGATGAATTCTACAGGAGTTGTTTTATCAGTGGTCTCAAGGATGAAATCCGCTCAGAGGTCAAAATGTTATGTCCCAACACAATGATGGAAGTCCTAGGGTTGGCTAAGTTGGCAGAAGACAAGATCGCAGCTCAACAACGCTCCAAACCCACCTTCGTTCCCTTTAGAAATATGGGTTCCCAACGACCTCCCATCACACCTGCTCCTCAACCAACTCCTATCAAGCATTTGTCTAAAACAGAGATGCAGGCATGCAGAGAAAAAGGGCTTTGTTATAATTGTGATGAGAAATTCACTCGAGGACATAGATGTGTTCAACAAAAGCTCTATCTCTTGGATGTGGATTCTCTGCCTGCCTCATAACTTGGTGAAGAAGCTCCATATACAGTAGATGATCAAGTCGACATTCAACACCCGCCTGTTGACACCCCATATAAGGACGACCCACCCGAGATCTCTCTCCATGCTATAACCGGCGTCACCACCCCACAAACAATGCAGGTCAGGGGATACTTCAAGAAGCTCCCTCTTACCATACTCATTGATTCTGGTAGCTCTCATATTCATTGACCCTCGGATTGCCAAACAGGATGATTGTTTTGTCCATCCTTGCTCCAACTTTGAAGTCATGGTTGCCAACGGGGGCACCTTACCTTGCAAGGGGAAGTGTCACAATGTGCGTATCTCTATGGAAGATTATAACCTGCGCTCTGACATATTTTCCTTGTCCTTAGGCGGATGTGATGTGGTTTTGTGCGTTCAATGGTTATGCACACTTGGCCCCATCTTATGGGATTTTGTTGAACTTTGGATGCAATTTTCAGTCAATGGGACACAACACAAATTTATGGGCTTACAACCAGGGTCTCTCCGCATCATCAGTTCACATCGCCTAGAAAATATCCTTAAGAAGAATTCACATGGTGTCATTGCTCATCTCCATTCCCTTCAAATGCACCCACCAACGGTCTCCACTACTTCCTTGGATAGATATGCATGTGTCCTTGTTGCACCAGTGGGCTTTCCGCCTTCACGAGACCTTTCTGGTAAGCATTTAGCCGCATCTACATCTCAGTAGGACATGATGGCTGTTTTGCATGCAGTACAGAAGTGGCAGCCATCCCTATTGGGGAATTATTTCTACATCAAGACTGATCTCTAGAGTCTGGAAACTTTCCTGGAACAATGGGTCTCCTCCCCAGCACACCTAAAATGGGTTATCCAACTCATGGGTTATGACTATGCGACCACTTACCAGAAGGGTAAGGACAATATGGTGGCAGATGCTCCTCCTCGCACATTTGATGACCCAGTTTCTCTTACAGCTATTTCTCTGCTTGTTCCAAATTGGTTGCAATCTGTTCAACGGGGCTATCTCTTCTATGAAATCCATGCTTCTTCATCAGTAGGGCACTCTAGGTTCCTCAACACGTATGACCAAGAACAATGTAACTTCTTTTGGCAAGGACTCAAAATGACAATTCAACAGATGGTGGTTGACTGTGATACTTTCCAGGTCAACAAGGGTGAAACGACACTCCTTTCGGGACTGCTCGAACCCTTGCCCATCCCTCCACAAATTTGGACAATTATTTCTATGGATTTTCCAGAAGCGCTCCAATGGTATAGTACCACATCTAAAAGGACACCATATGAAGCAGCCTCTGGACAGGCACCACCAGTTCTTCTTCCATACACCTTCAGTAGCTCCCCAGTTCAGGCAATTGACTCAATTCTTTGAAACCGTGATCAGCTTCTTCTCATTCTGCAGGACAATCTTCATATGGCAAGAATTCGACTGAAACAACAAACCGATCAGCACCGTTCTGCGCACACTTTTCACGTCGTTGATATGGTTCTACTTTGTCTATAGCCTTCCACGCAATCCTCTCTGAAACCCCAAAGGCGCCAGTGGCCCGGAATGCAATCCAAGGATGATACAGGGGACCCACTCCTTTAGATTCTGCATCAATTTCCACATCTAAAGCTTTGAGGACAAAGCTTTTTCTAAGGGAGAGGGGATGTTAGGAACCCATGTATTTACTTTGTTAGTATATTGTTGTTGGACGCATATGCTTTGTAAGTCGTCCCGTAGTATTTGTTGATTCATAGTTTGTGTTATTGTTGTCGACGCATATGCTTTGTAAGTCGCCCATAGTTTTGTTGATCCATAGTTTGTATTGGCCCATGGTTTTGACTCATAGTATTGGCGCCTAGACTTAGTATATAAGTGTGTGTTGAGGCCTATGAAGGTACCATGAAGTTAATTGTATTGATCTTGCTCAAAGGAGGTTTCCCCCTCGAAGTGGCCTGCAATCAATATAAAAGTGATTCTGAGTTCTACTATTTATGATATCCCGTGTATTTGCATTAATTAATTATTGCAGGTTCATCACATCTGGTATCAGAGCACTTTCTTGGGCTCGTTGGGTGGAATTTCTACCAAAAAAAATTTTTGCATTTGTTGCAAGTTCGGATCTGGGAATAATCCCTATCCGCTTAACTGTGGGAAGTACTTGGGCATAAGCCCTAAAACTCATTGTGCGGAGTACCAGAGGAACCCCAAAGTAGCTGGCCCATTGAGAGGACCTGCCAGCGAAAAGGGAAACGACCCCTACCTGATTGACTAGTTCCCACCCGTGTGGTAAACCAAGAGTCGTCGTTTGTGGCAAAGCGGTTATCAGTTTCACCTGCGCCATGGAGTGAGGGGTACTGCCCCAATACAAAAGTTGTCAAACAGCATTGGTGGCTGAGTGAAACACCTGAACTGTTAGGAAGCCGAACATACATGGGATCCATATCTATTTTAAGCTGATCTGTTGCCTATCACTTCCGTTCTGTTTCAGATCCACTCCGAGCCGTTTCATATCCAGCCGTTTCAGATCCATTCTAAAATTCGTTCCAGATCCAGTTGTTTTTTATCCATTCGGTGTCGTTTCAGATCCATCTGTTGCCGATCCCTTCCACGTTGTTGCAGATCCATTTCTGAAAAAGTAAAAATAAAAATAAAAAATAAAAGAGTATAAAATTTTGTTTTTTTGCCATATCTCCCTTGTTTTAACTCTGTTTCCCTTGAAACTTCTCTGACACCCCTGTAGTCCCATTCTGCATATTTCATTCCTGAGGACCCTATCCCACATTCCACTTCCCAACACCCGAAATCTCACATTTGTTTATTTTTAGGGTTTGCCATAACTTCTTCGATTTTCACCCGATCGCCTTCAAATTTTACCACAAAGTTCATTTTCTACTTCTGCTTCTTTGTCCCTCTCTGCCAAATTTTCGCATTCTTTCACCCTGCTTCTGAAATCCCCCTTTTCTATTTTCCTGTCCTTTCGAGAGTGTCCAAAATCTAATCAAACCCCAATTACCCATCAAATTTTTTCCCCAATCCAAATTTCCCTTTACTAAATCAGCTTCTATTTGTGTTTTTCTACCCATTCCAAAACAAAACAAAACAAAAAACCCTGGTTATGGTTGTCACCTGTGCAGGTGCACACACCATGGAGGAAGCACTTGCAGCCATCCAAACCAAACTCCAATATCTGGATGAAAAATTTCTCAGCCTCCATCTTCAACATTCAACCATGAACAATAAGCGACAACCAGAATCTTTTGCAGCCACTGGGTTCTCTTCTTCCAGCAATTGTCGTGGGCCGAAGCTTGATTTTCCTCGCTTCAATGGTACTGATCCAACTAGATGGATATACTGAGTAGAACAATATTTCAGTCTGCATAATAATTTTGATGTCCAGAAATTTCCACTTGCATCCTTTCATTTGGAACAGGAAGCCCTTCAATGGTACTGTTGGTACATCAAAGCTCATCCCGAGCCAAACTGGACAGATTTTTTCCAACTACTTTTGCCACGATTTGGTCCTAGTGCTTTTGATGACTTCATAGGAGCACTCACTAAACTTCACCAAATTGGTATAGTGAGAGAGTATCAGACAGAATTTGAGAAACTTGCCAGTCACACAGAAGGATTGTCTGATGAATTCTACAGGAGTTTTTTTATCAGTGGTCTCAAGGATGAAAACCGCTCAGAGGTCAAAATGTTTTGTCCCAGTACAATGATGGAAGTCCTAGGGTTGTCTAAGTTGGCAGAGGACAAGACCGCAGCTCAACAACGTTCCAAACCCACCTTCGTTCCCTTTAGAAATATGGGTTCCCAACGACCTCCCATCACGCCTGCCCCTCAACCAACTCCTATCAAGGATTTGTCTAAAACAGAGATGCATGCATGCAGAGAAAAAGGGCTTTGTTATAATTGTGATGAGAAATTCACTCAAGGACATAGATGTGTTCAACAAAAGCTCTATCTCTTGGATGTGGATTCTCCGCCTCCCTCAGAACTTGGTGAAGAAGCTCCAGATACAGTAGATGATCAGTTCGACATTCAAAACCCGCCTGTTGACACCCCATATAAGGACGACCCACCCGAGATCTCTCTCCATGATGTAACCGGCGTCACCACCCCACAAACAATGCGGGTCGGGGGATACTTCAAGAAGCTCCCTCTTACCATACTCATTGATTCTGGTGGAACTCATAACTTCATTGACCCTCAGATTGCCAAACAGGCTAATTGTTTTGTCCATCCTTGCTCCAACTTTGAAGTCATGGTTGCCAATGGGGGCACCTTACCTTGCAAGGGGAAGTGTCACAATGTGCGTATATCTATGGAATATTATAACCTGCGCTCTGACATGTTTGCCTTGTCCTTAGGCGGATGTGATGTGGTTTTGTGCGTTCAATGGTTACGCACACTTGGCCCCATCTTATGGGATTTTGCTGAACTTTGGATGCAGTTTTCAATCAATGGGACACAACACAACTTATGGGCTTACAAACAGGGTTTCTCCGTATCATCAGTTCACATCGCCTGGAAAAGATCCTTAAGAAGAATTCACATGGTGTCATTACTCATCTCCATTCCCTTCAGATGCACCCACCAACGGTCTCCACTACTTCCTTGGATAGATATGCAGGTGTCCTTGTTGCACCAGTGGGCTTGCCGCCTTCACGAGACCTTTCCGGTAATCATTTAGCTGCATCTACATCTCATTAGGACATGATGGCTATTTTGCATGCAGTACAGAAGTGGCAGCCATCCCTATTGGGGAATTATTTATGCATCAAGACTAATCTCCAGAGTCTGGAATCTTTCCTAGAACAACAGGTCTCCACCCCAGCGCACCTAAAATGGGTTATCCAACTCATGGGTTATGACTATGCGACCACTTACCAAAAGGGTTAGGACAATATGGTGGCAGATGCTCCTCCTCGCACATTTGATGACCCAGTTTCTCTTACAGCTATTTCTCTGCTTGTTCCAAATTGGTTGCAGTCTGTTCAACGGGGCTATCTCTTCTATGAACTCCATGCTTCTTCATCAGTAGGGCACTCTGGGTTCCTCAAAACGTATGACCAGGAACAATGTAACTTCTTTTGGCAAGGACTCAAAATGACAATTCAACAGATGGTGGTTGACTGTGATACTTTCCAGGTCAACAAGGGTGAAACGACACTCCTTTTGGGACTGCTCAAACCCTTGCCCATCCCTCCACAGATTTGGACAACTATTTCTATGGATTTCCTAGAAGCACTCCAATGGTATAGTACCACATCTAAAAGGACACCATATGAAGCAGCCTCTAGACAGGCACCACCAGTTCTTCTTCCATACACCTTCAGCAGCTCCCCAGTTCTTCACATGGCAAGAATTCGACTGAAACAACAAGCCGATCAGCACCGTTCTGCGCGCACTTTTCACATCGTTGATATGGTTCTTCTTCATCTACAACCTTCCACGCAATCCTCCCTGAAAATCCAAAGGCGCCAGTGGCCTGGAATGCAACCCGAGGATGATACAGGGGACCCACTCCTTCAGATTCTGCATTAATTTCCACATCTAAAGCTTTGAGGACAAAGCTTTTTCTAAGGGAGAGGGGATGTTAGGAACCCATGTATTTACTTTGTTAGTATATTGTTGTTAGACGCATATGATTTATAAGTCGTCCCGTAGTATTTGTTGATCCATAGTTTGTGTTATTGTTGTTTGCGCATATGCTTTGTAAGTCGCCCATAGTTTTATTGATCCATAGTTTGTATTGGCCCATGGTTTTGACTCATAGTATTGGCGCCTAGACTTAGTATATAATTGTGTGTTGAGGCCTATCAAGGCACCATGAAGTTAATTGTATTGATCTTGCTCAAAGGAGGTTTCCCCCTCGAAGTGGCCTGCGATCAATATAAAAGTGATTATGAGTTCTACTATTTATGATATCTCATGTATTTGCATTAATTAATTATTGTAGGTTCATCACATCTGGTATCAGAGCACTTTCTTGGGCTCGTTGGGCATGAACCCTAGCACCTATGATTTATTCTTTTATATATTGACATATCGGGCATGGACCCTAACTGACTTCTTTATTTGAGTGAATACTGGGCGAGAAGGCCCCAATGTTTTAAATGATGTTCTTTAGCTTTGATATGGGTACAAACCCTAATATACTAAGATGATCTTTTGTTACTTACTGTGTAGAAATATGACTTTACATGATTTGACTTATGAGTGTGTTGAGCGTGGACTCAGAAACACACATATAACCTACGTACTGGGCATAAGCCTCGATCTACCTAGAAGAATGTTTATGTACTGGGAGTAAGCCCTGAGGTACATTGAGTGTTGGGACAAATCCCTGGAGCACTCCAAGCTTGATAAATGAATACCGGATCCGAGGCAACTTCAATATTCTAGATGTGCCTCACAAGCACATTCTAGCACTAGTGTTGAGTAGAGCCTCTGGAATTGCACTAGCGTAACGCCCATGTGAGAGTGTTGAGTTAAAAGGCTCTGAAGAGCACTCAGGGTTACTGGATCTCAAAGTGTTGAGTCGGAAGGACTCCGAATAGCACTTTTACTTTCATCACATTTATTTTATTTGATTAAATGATTCATCTTTTATCTATCATCAAGTACTGCGGGAACTACCATGTTATATGAGGGAATTCAACATGTAAAGAGAGAGACTAGAGGTGCCCATCCATTTTTACTGAGACCATCCAATGAATTGGACATTATCCTTAAAAGTTAAAAGAAGTATCATGTGAAGATACATAATTAAATAAAAGATAATTACCATCACTTAAAGCATGGGATGACTAATAGTAGTCTTCTATGAATAAACATGCACAAAGGCCTCAAAGCTAATATTATTATTAAATAAGCTTTAATAATAATGTTGTTATTATGTATTTATGAATTATATTTACTATATATAGTTTATGCATCATTTAATAATATTAGTGATGTATTAATAGTTAAGTTGAAATATAAATATTGTTATAAAAAATTATTATGATGAGCTTAAATCAAAAATAACTTATAGTTAGAACAATTGAAAAAGTCTTAGTACAAAAGACTAGATATTTATTAAATATAATCTTTTAAATATTAATTATTTAAATTAAAGAAACTAATTACTCCAACAGTCATAATTCAAGACTCCCCTACTTAAAGAGGGCAGATCCCAAGTTTTGGGGACCATCTATCTTTTTCATTATCATTCTCTGATGGTAACTAAAGGGAAGACATATGCTCCAAGAAACTGATCCAGCAGTAACCCTAGGTCCTCTATCTCTTTTGCATTTTGGAATCCAACTCCGGGGGATCCATACAGAACCAGGAACGGTTGTAGGATCATGGTTTGGAGGAACACGGTATCCCCAAAGTTATCCAGCTAAGGAAAATCACCCTTACATGTTAGCTAATCACAACAGGCTCTGCATCAACTATTGTTTAAGTGTGCATATTTCTACAAGAAAGGATCAAGTGCCCAAGCAACCAGGTATGTGGTATTAATTGTTTCCGTTTCCCAGTTATAGTAGATTAAGGCACTTAATTTAGAATTTACTTTTCAGCAGTGTTCTCATTATAAACAATATCAACACTTAGAGGTTTCACCCTGAAACCAATGGAGGGTCTAGCAGGCCTAGCCCATCTAGCCTTTGCTAGACAACACCCCATCATAAAATTTAGGAACTCTACTATGGGTTTTTCTTTTGGAAGGTTCCTAATACTATGCATTTCTCCCAATGTTTTCCCATATTATCTTCTAGGTTAGGGTTATTATGTTTTCATTTATATATGTATATGTTTTCTGTTTGAATCGTTATTCTTTATTAAATTTGTAGTGCAGGGTTTTATCTTTGCCTGTTAATTCTTTTAATTATTATTCTTTCTATACTGGAGGATCACCAAATAGAAGTGACAAAGATATCAGGCCAGGCAACGAAACTCTCGGCCACACTACACAGACCAAGTTATCAACATCTCTACGATTTCAACCAACAGTCAAACTTTACATCTAAACACAACAAGTAGTTCAAGGAGATTCATTTTCCAAAACATAGACTCAGATATAATTCAACTGTGTTATGTATTATACTATGGGTTCCAATCCAAAGACCCTCACGGGCTTGCCTCTTATTTCATAGATAGAATCCCACTACCAGTCAAACGCTTCTCATAACCAAAAACGCAACAGGAAAACGAAGGCTACGACATCATACAAATATAAACGCAGATCTTTTAAGTACATCTTAAATTCGAAAACCCTGATGGTCACGACTTCCAATCCAAAGATCGAATCTCATAGCCTAAACAATAGGAGTTCATTCTTTGCAAAGTAATTAACCACAGGTCGGGATATCAAACCCCTGGAGCAGCTCATATTACCCAGAAACATTTTCTTTAAAATAGACAGAAGATAAGAGTACCATCGGCACCAACGAAATATAGATTAGCCATTTAAAAGCACAAATCGATTAGCTACAGGATAGTCCTGCAACAGCACATTCATTCATAAATTATCTTGCATATAGGAAGGAAAACAATAATGCAGGACAGAGCAAAGGCAAGCCCCACATTTCAGTATGGAACCTATTTAATAGAAATTCAATTTTTCCATCAAGGATTATAGACTAACAGAAGCACCATTTAAAAAAAAAACACAGTAGCCAGGGTTTCTTCAATACGGCCATTTAAACCTCATAGAAAAGAAAACGCAAATGCCCTTTTTTTCCATTTCAAAACTTCAACGACGAGACCCATGCTTACATACAGGAAAGAAAATTACTCTTTCAGAATCCCATATTTACACCAATACAAATACATGGATAGCAACCAAAACCAATCTTTTAAACCCTACTACAAGCATAAGAGACCCCCAGAAGTTCCCACCATCGAAATAACAATTACAACGACTTTTCATACACCTGGTCAAGCCAAAGGCGACCACTCCTGAGACTTCAAAACCTGAGTGAGCCAAAGGCCTCACGAAGTCTCGCCATCATAACTTATCATAACCAAGATAGGTAGGTGTGAGTTATTGAAAGAACCCAGGACTTACCCTTCCAACACCTCATGAAGTTCGTAATGTCTCCCTTCTCGAACAACGTAGGGAGCCACATCATACCTACCAGCGAAGTAAAACCAAAGGAGTTAGGGCCTGAACATTTGAAGAAATATGGATTTAAAAACTGAGGAATTACTGTGTTAACAAGGAGAGTGGTTACCTGTAGATGGCTTATCTTCATCGTTGCTACGACCACCAACGATACCTTGGCCATGAGCGTAGCTCAGGCCAGGCGTAGTTCTTCACCAACAAACTAGAACTCCCTCTCAACCAAAAGACAAGCAAAACCTCAAACTAACAACTTTTGGCAAACCCTCGTTACAACCCTAGGTCCAGCTGGCCAAGGGCCACATGATAGCCATGTGCACACTTATTACAATCCAACTACCAAGATAGGGCCAAATTACGAATTACAAACTATATAGTATAGTTTTGTGGGTTCAAGCGCTTAGAAAAATTATCACTAGGATAAATACTTCAAACCATGCATATTAACACAAAAGGGTGTCTTCACATGAGAGTATTCCTTTGCTTTACACGATAGAATTATTCAAATGTTGGCCACTGAAGGACACCTACAAGGAGTTAACAAATAATTATGCATAACAAAATCGCTAAGTAAGTCCACAGGTTTCAAACATTCACACCTTACCTCTCGGCGACCCCGCCAGGAGTGCTTAGGTTAACCCCAAAGTTTCAGGGTATTACAACTTGTCACGACAAGTCCATCATACCTGAGGATTGACATTTTTAAACATACATAAAGATCATATAGGAGGAAAAGAGACTGGTAGTATTATTTCATGACTGAACTTTACACAAACATACTCATCACAAGTATTTCCGCAACAAAAGCAGGACCGACAGAAACTACCTTGCTAGGAATTTTTTCGAACTCCTAAATACCGAATGCAAGTACCGATACTTTTCACAGTGCTGAAGTTAATTTATAAATATATAATCTATGCTAGGAAAACTAGCAAGAAGAAGAAATTTTTTTTATTTTACTATTTTTAGGGTTATTACATTCACCCAATTGGGCTACGTCCACGAGAAGGTAGTCTTCTATTATCTCCTAAATATCTCCATCAAGCTTACAAGAGAGCAATGCCAATAACCCCAATACAATATAGAAAGATCATGAAGATATGATCCACAATGGATGAGTCACAAAGGATGAATGGATGATTCGGGAATGAATAATATGAGAGACTCCCTTGACTCTATTATATACCAAGAGATGAGGAGGAATAACTCTCACATATTACATGTGAGATAATATAATTCTCCATCATAGCATCTCTTTATATAATAATGAACATCAAGAGTATATTTTACCATAATGAATATTGGATATAATGTATTACTCTTTTACATAAGATTGTGGATATCTTCCGACATAATACAAAGACATTATTACCTTCCAAGGAATATAAAATATTCCAACACTCTCCCTTAATAATGGCTGGTAGAAAATCCCACTAACAAAGGAAGGAATGAGTCATTACTGCTCCCCCTTGATGACAACTTCCAGAAGAACCAAATATGCAAATAAGAAGAATACTTCGACTGATGGAATTTGATGAAGAACAACTGCTTCTCACTGAATCATGAAATTGCACATGAACCAGGTTGTACGATGAAATACCAACAACAAGATGCCCAGATCTAAAGATAAGCCAACATGGCTACTAGATCCACAAGATGTCGAGAACATGTGACGCAATCCAACAGCAAGGTGCCCAGATCTAAATAGAATCCAACATGGCTACTAGATCCACAAGATGCCTAGATCACCACAAGAATCATCACAACCATAATTGATAGCTGAAGAACTATGATATAACATCCACACTAGTGTACAGATACCTTCTAACAGCTAATACAACAGAACATGTGGCTAAGAACACCACAACAGTGTACAAAAATACCCAGATGGCCAATACACATGCGGATAGCAGACATTCTTCCAATCAAGGTGAAAATAGAAATATCTGTAGAAGACCTCAAACATCGAAGGAACAAGACCCCAATGGTCTACAGATCGAAAATGATATCATATAGATGAACATCATGACTTTAACAGTAGAAGATGGTGCTTCAATATGACTGCAATGAGATGAAAGCCTAAACAGAGAACTTGTCTACATAAGAACGTTCAAGATTAAAGCATATAAAGATCATAAAATAAATGTGATCCTACATAAATGAAAATACTTATACACCAAAGGTTAGAAAACATCATATAAAAAGATGGAAACAGAATATGATCAAATAAAAAATTAACTTGCTCAATTAAGGAAAATGAAGTTACTTTTACACATTAAGTGTCAGCCACAACATATAAATAGTGAGCCCAAGATTTCACTTAAATATATGAAAATTTAGTCATCAAGCAACTAATCTTAAGCATAAGTGCATTTCTTATTAGTATGATGTTAATATGCAAGAGGGGAATGCCCTGAAAATGTCAATGGTTCCATATATGAACGTTAGAGACAAGAAACGCATGTCAATGCTTCCATATATGAACATTAGAGACAAGTAAGAACAAGATAACCTCTGCAATCATAAGACTAGAAATCTCATTACAACAAGAACAATGTGCTCATGAAAAATATATCAAGATTATAAGATTACTCAAAGCCATATAAATATTGAGTAAAGATGATCGAAATATACATGACATGATATATATGGAAATAAATCAAAATGTTTAATATGATCAACATATAACAAATTATGATCAACTCATGATATCACTTATAAATTATGAAATGACAACTCACTAATGGGATTAGTCATGGGTTAATTTCTTGTTAACACTATGTAAATATACAAGAGATGAAATGCCCTGGAAATGTCAATGCTTCCATATAGGAATGTTAGAGACAAACAACACATGTCAATGCTTCCGTATAGGAATGTTAGAGACAAATAGCACAGGAACTATATACAATCTCTGCAATACATGGAAAAAAAAAACTAATTAAATAACTTATGACAAACCAAAAAATTATGATATCACATAGATTCAAAAAATTGATTTTACTCAATAAATCAATTAGCAAAAGCATAGAATGATCATAAAGATATTACTTATAAAACAATGAAATTGCTTTTACACAAAGGTAAGCAATAACATATAAATAAAGCAAATAATGATCAAAAGATAACACATATGAGATTGTCTTATAAAATTGATTTTATAAACATGACATGATTAGAAATCAACATGATTAAACAAAAAAGAACAAATTAGTTATTAAGTATCTTGTTAAAATATTAAGCATTAGATGGTTTATAGCTATCATCATGACAAAATACTAGAGATCCATGCCCTTAAAAGATACCAAAGTTTCCATATAGAAATGTTATACAAATATATACCAAGAACAATAAATAATCTCTTAATAAACATGATTAGAAGCAAAACCTAAATGCAAAAGATGAATAACATAAAACTTAAATACTTTACCGTACTTATCTGAATCTGCAAAAAACATAGTTAGTAAAACAGTAAAGGAAAGAAACTTTTACTTACATCCCTTTTGAAAAGTGCCCAGACTTGCCCAGAATTATTTTCTATCCATGCTAGTGGATCCAGAACAGCTTTTCCAGTTCCACAAACGGGTTATAATAAAAATTTCAATAAAAATTGACCAAGTTATGAGGCCGAAAACAGTGTCGAATCTACTGAAGACAGAAACCTACACAAAGTCTACCAAACTTGGACAAAAAATGTCGTTTTGACAACCAAAAGATAGATCTCCTTGAGGAGAATCATAAAATCATATAGATCTACAAAAACAACATCAAGAAACCCTTGAAAACTTTCTGCAAAAATCTACACAACAAGGTTAGGGTTAGAAATAAAAAACTGTAGAAATATGCCCAGATCTGAAGAGAAGCCTAATGGCTACCAGATAGAAAGAAAATCTACAAGAAATAATCAATGCCCAAATGATAAAATATTGTATGAAAGCAATAGAAGGTGCTAGATCATAGCAACAAGCTCTGATACCATGTCATAGATATGGATTTAACTAAACTAGCTTACCTATATATGCTAACAATAACATATCACAGTAAATAAGAACAGAAAGAGAACAAGAGAAAAGAGTACACCAGATATACATGGTTCATCCAATTGGGCTACATCCACAGGAAGGTAGTCTTTTATTATCTCCAAAATATCTCCATCAAGCTTACAAGAGAGCAATGCCAATAACCCCAATACAATATAGAAAGATCATGAAGATATGATCCATAATGGATGATCCACAAAGGATGAATGGATGATTCACGAATGAATAATATGAGAGACTCCCTTGACTCTATTATATACCAAGAGATGAGGAGGAATAACTCTCACATATTACATGTGGGATAATATAATTCTCCATAATAACATCTCTTTATATAATAATGAATATCAAGAGTATATTTTACCATAATGAATATGGGATATAACGTATTACTCTTTTACATAAGATTGTGGATATCTTCTGACATAATACAAAGTCATTATTACTTTCCAAGGAATATAAAATATTCCAACACTATTTCCTTCGCTTCAATTAGCTCAAGCCTCTAGAGGATCCAACAGTCGTGCTATACAAGAAAGAATTAACACCTTGCTCAAACTCGAAGTGGAAAGAGAAAAGGCCAAAAGTAAATTTACCACTCATCAATTAATTGTTAAAAGATGGTTTGTGTTATCGGACAATCCACTCGAGCAGACGCGAGTAGGATCTCCCTAGCTCAAAGTGAGTCTAGAACAAATAGAACAGACTACTAATGCATTTCCTAGATCCAGTTAAGGATCGAGTATTAGATGTCTTACCTTTTACTTCGCAATCCTTTCTCCTGAATGCTGCTCCATGTCCCACAGCCGTCAGATCCAAGCTGCAAGACCTGTCAAGACAAGAAACAAGAGAAACAAGTAAAAGGGAATCTATACAATAAGAGATCTAAGTAAACAGTTAAGCAGGTAAACTACTCAATATCATTACACGCATGAACAATATTGGTGGAAAGCATTTGTATTACTGTAAAAAGAGGGAAGTACATAATAGAGATATAGAACTACAACCAAGGCTTAACGCTGTAGCCCTTCTCCAACAAAGCCAATTGCCATATCCTTCCAAGGAAGTATGAGTTCTCCAATAGGTGAGTGGAGATTTTCCAAGGGTGATTTCACCGACATGTAGATACCATAGACTTCCTCTCCTTGGGATGGGAGTGAGCTTCATTCATATAGGACTAAGTGGATATGGTATGGATAGGATAGGTTGAGAGATGGTAGGAGAGGCTTAAGGGATCTCTCCAAAGTATTAGGAACCGAGTGCCAGCTCCTCCAAGAGGTTAGGGATAGGGTCCCAAGTCAACAAGCTTTGAGAGGGACCTCGAAGAAGCTATTTTTTCCATCTAACTAACTTCGTCGCACCCTGTAATGGGGCAAGGTGCGACGTCGCATGTTTCTCATGTGCAACCTGTGACGACCCTTCAAAACCTAGCACAATTAGGTATAAATCCTCTCTGGTTGATCACTTAATCAAGATATCTTCAAGGGTGTGTACACTGAATATTATGATGAGTAGATTTTGGGTGTAACAGAATGCCCCCTAAAGCATCAAGCTGTTGAAGATAGACAGGTGAAGTGCTTTGATAGAAGTAATGGAAATAGACTTGTCGGACGAAGGACACTGTTGCAGTACAACTGACTCTGAACTGACAATCTCATATCAAGTACAACATGGTTGTCGATCAATACAGTGCAGATCCATGGTAGTAATGACCGACTGAACACAATCATGGCTACTAGACACAAGCATAGATCCATGATGAGATGATAACACAGCCACGACCAATACAAATGTGGATCCGTGTGATATAACTCAATACAAACTCCATCACAACCTGGGTGAAACATGACTCCCCATGGTCTTCAAGCTGAACCCACAATGATACGAATCTATCCATGTGATTACAAATGTCTTGGCATCAAACATGGTAGAAACCACTTGATTACCGGCCATTGATGTAAACCGTTAACAAGTGCGAGGGAGATCACCATTGATGTCAATGATTCCCAAGGTATCACAGTACATATCATCAAGCGTGAATAAATTAGTTGAAGTTGAATGCAAGACAAAATATTTCGATCAAGAGTCAATGATGTAAACTCATGATGAAAGCGAAGTAACCTGCCATTGAGGCATGCAAGGCCAAGTTACTTGATTGGTTTCTAGATTCAATCCTTGGATGATGTGTTGAAGTCGACAAGGATGAATCCGTCGAAGGAGGGCCATGATGAACCCCCCATCAATCGACACGAAACACGACAAAAATGTATAGGGTAGATCGGATGGTACAGTAACATGCAAGACTGACTCAGAGTAAACCGACGTAATGGCAGGTGTATTGACTACAGATGATAAATGAGTACAGGTGTATTGACTACTGATGATGGAAGCTTTTCTTTGAATAACTCAAAGGAGTAACAAGACTCAGGAAATAAGTGGAACTCGAGGACAAAATGGATGATCCAAGTGTTGTATGCAAATGCAGATGAGTGCCATGTTCAAGAACGACTACATACTGCCACTAACAAGGTATGTAACACAAACACTTTCCTTTTTCCCCATCATAAATGATGAGTGCCTCATGTGTTTTTTACAAGCTTGATGAGGTTAACTAGATGCTCGATATAGCTCATCTCAAAGATGAGTCCAATCCCAAATATTTTCCGAACCTGGGATAGGAGGGTTCGTCCCATGACGGGCCCTTCAATGTGAGAATTTTAACAAGTCCATAGAAGGTAAACTCAGTCGTCATTTCATGTTTAGAGAGTCTGAAAAGAACTAAAGAAGACTCCAACGGTCCTTTTTTCGTAAAGTTAGTCTCATCGCCCGAAAAAAGGTAAAACAACGCGGGAGAGGACTCTTCCAGTCACGATTGGCTGGACTATACCTTTTTCGTAATTATTGCCTCCTGGTCCCAAAAAGGGGTAAACTATCACCAGGAAGACGACCATTCAAATACTTTAACAAGTGTGAAAGCGACAAGTTCACTTGGTAATCTTTTCATTTTTCGAGAGCCTGAAAAGAGCTTAACGGTAGACTCCGAGGGGTGTCCTTTTCCGTGGAAGTTTAACAAGCCCGGAAAAGTGATAAATCATAACTCGGTACTTGTTCTCATAGTTTCATGAGTATGAGAACAAACGAAGAGTAAACTCATCATCACGCAATAATTACAAACTAACCGTTGCAAAAATAACGATAAAACGTTCAAGGGAGTGTTCATACCTGTGATGACCGTTGTGATACGAGGAACGACACAAAAGACTACTTACAACTCCTGCACACTAGAAAATGTGTCAAATAGCCCCAAATACAACAAAAATGGTCAAAAACTATGATGAATGGCCCAAGAGCATCAAAATATTTGAAAAGGAATATTCCATTCTATTTATAAATAGAAAAATGGGCCAAAAATAGTTTTCATTGTTTCATTTGCCAATTTGGGAGGAGAAGTACCAATTTGGAGCCAGAACTTCCTTTGTCGATTCCGGGAGCTACGATCCACCATTTCACCCACCGTCAGGAGCAGGTAAGCCTAAACCTCATCTAGTAACTTTCTAGTGGATTAGATTTTGTTTTTAGGTTCAATTTTTGGGTTTTTTGATGAATTCATGGAGGGCTATTGCGCTCTCGGCTCGTCGCAGTTGGCCCATTCGGGAACTGCGATGAGACCGACTCGACGCAAGTCCCAAATGAGTGAATTGCGACGACATCACACTATACGCAAAAGTACAGTGCGACGGCGGAGGTGCATTTCCCAAACATCAAAATAAACTCAAAAAAACAACTTGCCATGGTTGAAGTAGGATCTAACAATGTTTAAATGTCCCTTTTGGCAGGTTGCTAGCAAGCCAACATGGTTTTAGAGTGGTGGGAGAGAGAACATGAAGTAGAATATGTACAAGCTTCCAATGATCCACAATGAGTGGATGCCTTGAGGAACTACGGTTTTCTCAAGTTCTTTGAGATTCAGGGGATGAGATCCCAAATCTCGTTGCTATCACACATGCTCCAGAGTTGGGATGTGGCCCAACAATATTTCGTGATTGGTGAGCACATCCTCACAATAGATGTTGAGGACATCTATTTTCTCACAGGTCTGTCCTAGAGAGGGGACCCTGTATCTCTTACTGGAACACGGGCCAGTGACCGCACAGTCGATGACATGGTGTCACAGCATTGTATCACTCTTGCCCGATCTTCCAGCGGGAAGATTCTTATTAGGGATGTGGTGATTCTCCCATTGCATACCATACTGTTTACTATTACTAGAGTGGCGGGAAGCCAAGCCCCACACATGGATACTCAAACTCAGATGCTTTATGCGGAGGACTGCATGTCCCCCAGGGTTTTCAACTGGTGCGAGGGTCTCCTCGCAAACGTCCGAGCTCAGCTGACCAAGTGTCGGTGGGGAGAGCTCAAGAAGTTTGGTTATGGATCAATCATGGTATCGTTCCTCTTGGAGCGGATCCCTCTCTTGCATCCACAGCTAGTACTAGATGACAAGGAGCCTAGAGATTGCCACATGCTCAGATGGGATGAGGTGATGACCCATCATGGTGGAGGACCTATCATCAGCTTTGGTCCTGAGTTCTTCAGCTGGCTAGAAGGCCAGTTACTCATGGTTGAGGACTTCCCGTACGGCAGTACGGATTTCAGAGAGGATCCTGACTTAGTGCTTCCCGAGGGTGCAGCATGGGGTGACATAGGTAAGAACAAAAACCCTTGTATTTTTAGTTTTGCATATTTATCATTTTTTTGATGCAGTGCTGACAAGTATGTAACATGTGTGTGCAGATGTGGGGCCCGTACGGCCGGTAGGACTTTCCCTTCTGGAGAGGAGAGACAAAAGTGGGGAAGCAGTTGTGCCCCCAGGTGCTCATGCTGCCATCGAGGAGATGGAGGAGGTATACAGGAACTTGTCTCAGTTGACAGTAGAGGTTCCTGAGCCAGCGATAGATGACCTGCCGAGACCTATGCATAGGTTTTGGGTTGGAGCATCCGTACACTTCAATGCCCTACTCCGCAAGGTAGCAAGGACCGTGGATTGCTTCCTTACTCAGCGACAGCAGGTTGTCCTTGCTAGGGGTGGTGTACGGGTCAGGCGTCAGACCTGATGACACTATTATACTTGTACTGAGAGCTTAGAGGCCTCAGATTTTGTACTACTGAAAGCTACGATGCTTCAGATTTTGTAGAGACTCACTGAAAGCCAT
The DNA here is from genome assembly GCA_027924585.1 of Larix kaempferi. Classification (NCBI taxonomy): domain Eukaryota; kingdom Viridiplantae; phylum Streptophyta; class Pinopsida; order Pinales; family Pinaceae; genus Larix; species Larix kaempferi. The sequence continues at coordinate 3,314,274 of BSBM01000223.1, read as the reverse complement.
CGTGCTTCAGATTTTGTACCATCACTACTTTTGAGTGATATATATATATATACAGACATTCTCGGCGATTTATACATTATGTGTTTTAAAATGATGAGTGATGTGATCTTGTTTACATGTTTGCTTTTATACATTTCATTATTTACATGTCATGAATGCTTTTACATATTATGAATATTATGTGTGTGTGATGTACCAATCCAAAATGAAGTTGGCAATCGAGTCAGCAACTGTGTTTGACTCTCGTGGAATGTGTAGGTACTAAACGGATTCAATCAACCTTTCCAGGAGACGTACTCGTCTGAAGAGACGGAGTAAGGTGGGATCACGGATGGCGTAAACCTGGTTAAGATGGGAAACCACTAATTGAGAATCCATGTGGATGAAAATGTGGTTCATACCCAAGGAAATGGCGTTAGCTAGGGTTCCGATTACTGCCTGATATTTTGCGGCATTGTTGGTCGCAAACCCTAGGCAACTTCCTCTTGAGATAATGAGCTCACATGTTGGGGAATATAGTATCCAGGCTGCCGAAGCAAGGTTACGGGTATGCCGGCTGGCGCCATCCGTGAATCCATAGCACATTGCCATCTGCACACGTAGACAGAACATGGTATAAGGAGTGGAAACAAGATCTAAAGACACTCAAAAAAATAAAAGCATCACAGCACACAAAAACACAAAAAACACACCATGTACAGTATATACAAGAAATTCTAAGCGTGACAAGTTTAGGCATAGTATCTCTTCAGGTAAAGCCCATTGCGGGGTTCACCCAAAGAGATTCTGTCATAGTCTTCAAGCTCGTAAGCTCCCTTTTCCAAAACACATTTCACAATGTAAGGTCCATGCCACATGGATTCGAACTTTCCTGCTCCTAGTTTGTCGTGCTTCTGGTCATAGGTGAGGACCAGGTCACCCTCGTTAAAGATATGAGGTTCAACTGACTTGTCATATTGGGCTTTGATTCGTTTCTTGTGTGCTTCATTAGTAAGAGCGTCATCTCGACGGGACTCGTCAATTTTTGCTAAGTGCAGGAGACGTTCTTCTTCAGCAGTAGTATTAGGAAGAAGTTCGACAGCGAGTTGTAGAGACAGAATTTCACACTCTATAGGTAGGACAGCCTCCAATCCATAGACTAGTTGGAAAGGAGTGAAACCTGTGTCAGTTTTAACAGAGGTTCTGTAGGCCCATAACGCTAAAAAGAGCATGCTATGCCAATTGGATTTCTGCGTACCTACCATCTTTTGGACCATGGTTTTCAAGACTTTGTTAATGGCCTCGACTTGTCCATTGGACTGCGGGTAGTAGGGTGTTGAATTTTTGTGGCAAAAACCCAACCTATCGCTCAGTTCATCAACCACATGGTTCTGAAAATGGGAACCATGATCGGTAACAATCGCCTGAGGAACTCCGAACCGCGTTATTACATGATTGAACATGAAGAGTGCGACGGTTTTGCCTTCGTTCTGGTATGTAGGAATAGCTTCGACCCACTTTGTAAAGTAATCCACAGCTACAATTATGTAACTATGTCCCCCAACCGAGGTAGGATTACAATGCATAAATTCGATGCCCCATTTTGCGAAGGGGCCCACGGCAATAACTGGGTGTAATGAGGCGGGATGGGTGCGCTTCTTTGTATGGAAGTGTTGGCAAGGAGGACATTTTTTTACGGCCTCAATGCAATATTTGAAGATGGTAGGCCAATAATATCCTGCACGCAAAATATTCTGGGCTGTAGCCATCCCAGAGAGGTGACCGCCACATGCCCTAACGTGACAGTCATTCAGAACGCGTTCGGCTTCATCGTGAGTGAGACAATGTCGAAGAATTGAATCAATGCCATGGCGATACAAAGTATCATTGATGATTAAATAATACTTCGCATGGTGACGTATCTTACGACGGTCATCGCGAGACAGTTGAAGGTTGAAGCGTTAGGTTTGAAGATATAATGAGATATATCCATACCATGGATCAGTCGAACTGATGAGAAACAATGATTCATCTGGAAAAGAGTCATTGTGCTCAATATCTGCATCAAGACGGGGAAGGTCACATATCAGCTCAGCAAACACCAAAGACTTTTTTGACTTGGCTTTCTCGAAGAGAAGATCAAATTCTTATAGTATCACGAACCAGCATGAATACTTTCCCCCAATCACCTGATGTGTTAGGACGTGGTACATGGGGTTCGAGTCTGCGATGATGGTGGTGGTGCGGAGCAGGATATAGTGGCGGAACTTTTGGACGGCGGTAACCACCGCGAATGCGAGTTTTTTGACATGTGAATATCTAGTTGCAGTGTCAGCAAGACCCTTACTTGCATAGTATATTACATGTTCCTGGGCATTTTGATCCTCCTGTACCAAAACCATGGCAATAGTGGTAGCAGAAGCGGTGAGATATAAAATATAATCTCGATAATAATTGGGCGGTTGGAGCACGGTGGCATGCATGATGGCATGTTTGATATTGTCAAAGGATTTTTGAGCATGGTCATCCCAAATGAATGGGACGTCCTTCTTGAGCAGTCTCATGTACCCCTGAGTCTTCTCCGCGAAATCGCAAACAAAACGTCTTAAATAAGTCGCCTTCCCTTGGAGACTTTGAAGTTTCGTCACATCAGTCGCGGGTGGCAGGTTGATGATGGCCTCCACCTTTAAGGGATCAATGCGGATCCCATCCTTTGAAATGATAAATCCTAAGAGGCGTCCGGACTCAATGCAAAAGATACACTTATGAGGATTCAGATGGATATTGTACCGTCTGTATCTGAGGAAAATGGCCTTCAGATGATCAATGTGGAACTCGCGCTGCTTTGAATGAGCAGGGAGATCGTCCAGGTAAGGTTCCACAAAGTCCTTAATGTCATGGAAGGAATACGACATAGCCCGCTGAAACGTGGCGCCAACATTTTTAAGGCCAAATGGGAGTTTGCGGTATGCAAACGTTCCCCACGGGCAGATGAAAGTCATCTTGTGTTGGTCGGTGGGGTTGATCTCAATCTAGTTGTAACCAGAAAAGCCATCCATAAATGAGAAGATGACGCTTCCGGCACAATTGTCGATAATCTGGTCGATGAAGGGGGTCGGGTAGTTATCTTTTGGACAAGCCCAGTTAAGGTCCCGATAATCGACACAGACGCGAATGGTACCCTACTTTTTGTTCACAGGGATGACATTTGAGACCCAATCTGTTGATGGGACAGGATAAATAAAAGCAGCCTTTAAGAGCTTTTCAATCTCAGCCTTAATTGTCGCCGTCTTCCGAGGGTGTACCGGTCGTAACTTTTGGCGTATAGGTTTGATGTTGGGATAGGTTTTTATTTCATGAGAAACAATCGCGGGGTCTATCCCAGGCATCTCCTCATAGGACCAAGCAAATACGTCTTGAAATTGCTTGAATAAGGTCGTGCCAGCAACTATTTCTTCAGGGGAACACTTCTGGCCTATGTGAATGTGTTCCACTATACCAAGTTTCACCGAGATATCTACCGGTGTGGTTGGCTTAATGTTGGCCAAGTTTCCCTCCGTGTCCGTAAGAGATGTAAGAATGGGGGAATGAGGGAATAGGTAGATGTCTGGTGAAAAGAGAGTGTGGATGTTGTCCTCTATGTACTCCAAAGGAGGAAGAAAAGATGACCTATGGTGTAGATCATCCCACGGACCGTCGTCAACATTCATAACTTCCATGATGGACTCGTCTGAATGAAAAGTCCGAAGTAAAAGATCAGGTAGAGATGATGTCAGTTGTAGAGAACAGAATGGAGAGGCCACGGTTAAATGGTCCTCCGGTGCTGATTGGATAGCCTCGTAAATGCGTTCAGCGGATGAAGGAGGCATTATATCTCCAAGCAGGTGTGTTGTGGTTTCATCTGGTACAAGCCAAGTATCGGTAGAGTGAGATAAAATCTCTGTGGAGATCATGTTCATCGTAGCGACATGATTAGGGGGGTCCGTCGCCGAAAAAACGCCCATGAGAGATGAATCTTTCAAAACGCCAACCCCTATACTCTCATACTGTTTTGACATTTGTCCAATGGAAGGAACATGATCACCGGGATGAGTAGTAGTGTCTGGTGCGCAAAAATATAATTGGTCGATAGTAACAATTCGTCCTTGGTGGGGAGATTGTATTATGCGGAAGACTGAAGAGGCTACTGCCTGCATGGCGTAAAACCAATTGCGACCAAGCAAGAGATTATAATCTATTGGGGCCTAGACCACTTCCACGTTAACGGTTACGGTCTTTCCACCCAACTCATCTGCAAGAGCTTGTAAGAGCCCATGAGGTTGAAAGCCACGCCCGTCGAATGCTTTCAACATGGTAGGAGAATGATTCAATTCGGGGGAGCCAATGGCTCTCCAGCAGGCTATCAACATGACAGAAGTGGAGGCACCTTCATCTAAAAGGGTACGATGGACAATCTTCCCAGCATTGTTCGTAGAAACTTGGAATGTGAGCAGGTGGGAGAGCCTCGGCTTGAAGTGGTCAAGTCGAAACATGATGGTATTCGAGGAATCGGGGTCGACTACACCGATGGCTGCAAGGAGAGTTTTGCATTGATTAGGACAATTCTGCAAAACTTCCAGGGTAGACATGGCGCAAGGAGCTTGTGCCAAGTCTTCTACGATATTGTAATTTTGTGCTGCCCGAGCGTTAGGATTGAAAACAGCTTTTCAAATCGTACTCTTGGGTGGTCGCAATATCGAGTCCAAGGATGGCTTCTCAATGGTGAGAGAAGTTGATGGTATAGTGACATCAGTTAAGGAGTCAAAATATTTTTCAGCATTACTTCCAGTGGATTCCTTCGAAGGGACCGATTCGTAAGATCGCAAGCGAGTGTTCAAATTGATCGTCTTGTTACGCACCATGAGAACATGCACAGTATTGGATGGTTCCCCCTGGGATGGGGGGGTTGAGCAATCATCTGCTGGTTCTGAGTAGGAAACGGATCATTGAGGACTGCGGGAGTTGGTTTACCCTGAAGAAACTTTTGTACTTTGTCTCTATGGGGACATTCTTTGGAGAAGTGGTCATCCCCACACATTAAATAAGGATACTTTAGTTTTCGTTTCTACTTGGTATCGTCAGGAGTGCTCTTTTGTTCCTACTGAGCAGAAGACTTTTTGGGTTTCCCCTTGCTCTTCTTTTTACCGCCAGACTTCTGAGATGAAGCTGATTGGACAGAATTCACCTCTTCAGTTAGAGTAGGAGTGGTGGATTTGGTGGTGTTGTGGCCAGCCTGAGTCGGTAATGGGGAGGAACCGTGAAGGTTGGATGATCCAACAGTGCTAGAAGCAGGCTGGGTGTTAAGGGAACCAATGATTCCATCAGTTTGGAGTCCCTTATGTGGTTTTGCAGGGTCATTAACATCACGGGGTGCGTCAGGCAGAATATCAAACAAAGTGCCAGATTGATTGTAGACTAGGTCTAGTACATGGGCACTTGCGATGGCTTGTTCTTCGGTGACAGCACCTCGAATGGCAATGTCTCTTACTATGGTAGGGATGAGGGATTTTGTAAACTAGTCTACTAGGAGCTGATCTGGAATAGGAGCTTTAATGAGATGGCGTCTCCTTCGCCACTCGTGGATATGATTTGAAATATGAGTGGCAGTATTCTAATGGAGCGAGGTTAAAAGCTCGGTACCAGTTTCATACCGTATGGGCAACTAGAAATGTGTCAAAAATTTCATGGCAAGAGAACCAAAATCAAGAAAAGAGTGGGGTGGCAACTCAATGTACCACTTGGCAGCCGAACCGGTGAGAGTCCTTTGAAACAATCTAAGATGAATTGAATCGTCCATTAAGGAATTAGATGAACACCATAAGTGGTATGTCATCACGTGGATTTTAGGGTCTTCACCCGGCTTGCCGTTAAATTTGGGGATATCAGACGGAAGTTTCACCGAAATTGGTGGCTAGTTAGATCTGTGGTAAATAGGATAGGTCAGGCAGGTGCAAAGTAGCCAGGAATGGCAGCTGTGGGTTAGGCTGCGCGTATTGATAATACGGATAAGGCATGTAAGGGCTGATATGACCATAAGGTGTACCAGGAGGAAACTGGCCGTAGGGGGGTGTGCCGCCCGGACCGTAAGGGGGTCCGCCACCATAAGGTGGTCCATTCTGAAAAGGTGGGGGTCCACCTCCACCACCGGGAGGGGGTGGAGGTCCAACGCCACCACCGAGAGGGGGTGGAGGTCCATAACCGTAATGAGCTGGCCCACCACCACCTCCGCCTGGAGGGGGTGGTGGACCACTTCTGCCGCCAGAAGGATGGGAGCCCCCACCACCTTCACTGCCGGAAGGATGAGGGTCTCCACCACCATCGCCGCAACCATAGTAATTAGGTCCTCCACCGCCTCCGCCTAGAGGAGGTGGTGGACCACCTCCACTATCCGAAGGGAAGTGTCCTCCTCCACCATAATAGGGTGGTCCCCCGCCGCCTCCGCCTGGAGGGGGTGGTGGACCATTCCCGCCACCGCCGGAAGGGTGAGGGATATTGTTGGTAAAATGAGGTTGGCTTCCACCAAGGTTAGGTGGGGGCCCGCTGCCTCCAGCAGGAGGTAGGGGAGGACCGATCGGGGGTGGTGGTACCTGAGGGATAGTGGGTTGGGGTCTGTGTTGCAACATAGGTTGTTTCCCCCATAGAGTGTATGGATTCCCGGGATAAGGTATCCTATATGGTGCATTTTAGGGATTAGATTGGCCCGACGCAGGGTTAACAGAACCTGGATACGCTTGACTCCATGAGGGTTGAGTTACATTGGATGGGCCCCCAACATGAGATAATCCCATGGTGGATGGTCTAGCAGGTTGGGGAGGTCCAACGGAAGGTCCGTTGGGGATTCCACCGCCTATGTTCTGGTTAGGAAATGGAGGTTTCCCCCCAGCCACAACAGGTTGACCACTATTCAAAGGTTGAACCAACGTAGTTTGTTGACTAGCTACCATAGTAATAACATTACCGATGGGATAATCCGTGGGAATGGAATATCCTCCCCTCGAATTTTAAGGTGGGGGAGGAACTGGTAAAGTAACTATGGTAGTAATAGGTGTGTTGGACTATTGTCCTTCCACCAGTTGGTTCACTTAAGGTGCAGGACTCGACTCTTGTGAGGGTTGACCAGTCTTATTAGTGGTCTCGTGGTGGGAAGATTGTTTCGGTGATCCAAAAGATATCGGATGATCTGGGATGGGTCGGTAAGGGGGTAACGATGGGTCTTTAATCCTTCGTTGGAGACTTGACTGCCGAAACTCTTCAACCATGGAACGAAAGTGAGCTAATTGGCCACGAAAGTAGGCTACAGGGTCGTCTGGAGTAGTCCCACTAGGTGATGATGAGATGGCAAAATGAGCCACTCGGTGGTTTGTAGAAGAGGTCCAATAAGCTGCTGAAGGACCAACAGTTGCGGTAGGGTCATCCTAGGGTTGGTTTATCCATTCCAACAATCCAGGTTCTCCTGAGATGACGGGAGAAAGGTCTTATGAAGCGGGGATTTGTGCTCCTTCATCCTGCAGTGGATGAGAGGCAAGTGAATCCGGAGGAGTTTGTGGAAACAAAAGTCCTCCAACATTCAGAGTGGGGTTTTCCACTTCAGTAACTACGACCGTGTTACGCTAATCCATTCTTACCCTCGAAACAACCTCCGGATTAAGGGGATATTCGGGTGATAAGTTTAAGATCCTAGGGGATCTTCTCCAGGGAAAATCCACCAGAGCGTCAGGACAATCAGCCAAGATGGTTGAAACATCGTTTCTCCTAGGGGTCTGCTAAAAGAAAAGCAGTCCAGAAAAACCTACTCAAACTAAGGAAACAAGCAGACTCGTGTGACAGAGTGGATTCAAAATTCTGGAACCTCACGAGATTATCAAGGCATCGCAAACCGCGATATACTGCAGGGTCCAACAATATGACATGACAAGGAGTATTGAGACTGTACCCTTGCCTGCATACCCGATTACCTGGACAGTACGTGCGTGCTAATCTCCTCGAGTGTTGTTCTCGGTGTATTGCTTTGCCAAGATGGCCAAATGGTTAACTCAGTTGGTTTCAAGAATCCTAGTGGTGTCTCTCGATATACGCAAGGTACGTGGGAGCTCAAATCCGTAGTGGTGCTATCTAATGCACAACCGTTCGGCAAGAGACCTTCCGATATACTACTAAGTACGTGATACACCCTTCGATATACGCTAAGTACGGATTATGGTACTTGGTGGGTACATGAAGGAGCTTGATATACCGATAAGTACGTGGAAGACTACAATACCCTCGGGATACAGTGCTGGAAAATAACGACAGCTGCCACGCTTAACGATGTCGGAACACATCTCTAACTTACACACAAGTTGCTAAAAATTTTACCTAGTTCTACCGTTAATTTTATCTTGGACGGTTAGGTGAATGCATGAGGTGAGTACATAATCGGAAGCATAATGCAAGTCCTAACTCCATGCACGAAATATTCTTTTCTTTCAATGAATTCTAGCTATGGGAAGAGGAAAAAATTTTCCAATAGTATTGCCAAAACAAACTCAATGCAAACTAATTCCCAATTCCAACAAATCTGACAATGAGAAGATTCTTTTCCTTTTTTCAACGAAACACAAAAAATCACAACACTACTATCCAAATCACAACATTTTTTTCTTTTCCTTTTCAAAACGAGAATGATACTAGGCAATGAAAAGAGAGGATTCTGAAATGGAATATGCAAGTTTTTCAATTTCACTTTCAATGGTCTAAAAGCAACAAAAATTAGAAATGCATCTATCTTTCCTTAGCATGGAATCAATTTTGCAAAAATCGAAGCGTACTTTGAGTCTTTCGAGAAAATGAGCGATTCATAATTTGAGAAAAAACACAATAAATTATACATTCATTCAATTTTTCCAAAACACAAACGAAAACGTTCCAATGCACAACAATTTTCTTCAATAATGCTTAAGAAAATATGGGAAAGCAGCACTTTTTAACTTTTCAATAGATGCATCAACAAATAAACTTGATAACAATCACGCTTTCAGATCTAAATGAATGAAAAGAAAACACTACTTGCAGCACTAGTACACTCAAAAAACTCAAGAAAAGACAAGCACTCAATCAAGCTGAAAGGCACACTTAACTCAAAATCAAGCAGCAGCAAGCAAAGCTCAAACAATGACGAAAACGAAGTCTGGAAGCTGATCTAATGTAATGATCAGATTAGGGATGGAAGGAAGGGAATGCAAGGGTGAGCAAATGAGGGTGGAGGAGACAAGAGAATCCACCACTACCAGTCTTGAAGCTTGTCCAAGACGGAACCCAAAATTAATCCAAACAAAACCAAACACTCAAAACACAAATCATAGGTGGGATCCCTAGCTGGATCTTGTAGCACAGAGGGAGTTCATACAGCAAACCAAAGTCCAGACTGTCAAATGGAGAGGAGATGCCTGCATGCCAAATTTTGACAAATCGGCGCACTTTGTTCTTGTACACAGTGCGACGTCGTAGTTTACCTACACGGGAAGTGCGACAATGTCACAGTTTACCAATGCAAGGGATGCGACGAGTAACTAACAGTTAAAGAATAGAGACCAGAAATGACACAGTGTCGCTCTGTTCCCACTGCCCAAGTGCGACAGGCGAAGTCTAGATTCAAAAATGAATCAGATCTCTCAGCAATGAACCATGGAATGGTTTGGGAATGAGTCGTATAAACTAAGAGGAAGCAGATCAGAGTCTTCAATACGAATATCTGATAGTGAAATTAACTTCAAGAAGTAAATGGCAAAAATAAAAAGGCTTGTGTCAAGCAATCAACTGAAAATGACTCTCAGATTGACAACTACTGACTAGATTTTGTACTCCCCAGTATGGTCGCCAGATTTGTTATCAGACAATCCACTCGAGCGAACGCGAGCAGGATCTCCCTAGCTCAAAGTGAGTCTAGAACAAATAGAACAGACTACTAATGCATTTCCTAGATCCACTTAAGGATCAAGTATTAGATGTATTACCTTTCACTTCGCAATCCTTTCTCCTAAATGCTGCCCCATGTCCCACGGTCGTCAGATCCAAGCTGCAAGACCTGTCAAGACAAGAAACAAGAGAAACAAGTAAAAGGGCATCTATACAATAAGAGATCTAAGTAAATAGTTAAGCAGGTAAACTACTCAATATCATTACACACATGAACAATATTGGTGGAAATCATTTGTATTACTGTAAAAAGAGGGAAGTACATAATAGAGATATAGAACTACAACCAAGGCTTAACGTTGTAGCCCTTCTCCAACAAAGCCAATTGCCATATCCTTCCAAGGAATTATGAGTTCTCCAATCGGTGAGTGGAGATGTTCCAAGGGTGATTTCACCAACATCTAGATACCATAGACTTCCTCTCCTTGGGATGGGAGTGAGCTTCATTCATATAGGACTAAGTGGATAGGGTATGGATAGGGTATGGATAGGATAGGTTGAGAGATGATAGGAGAGGCTTAAGGGATCTCTCCAAAGTATTAGGAACCGAGTGCTATCTCCTCCAAGAGGTCAAGGATAGGGTCCCAAGTCAGCAAGCTTCGAGAAGGACCTCGAAGAAGCTATTTTTGCCATCTAACTGACTTCGTCGCACCCTGTAATGGGGCAAGGTGTGACGTCGCATGTTACTCGTGTGAATCCTGCGACGACCCTTCAAAACCTAGCACAATTGGGTATAAATCCTCTCTGGTTGATCACTTAATCAAGATATCTTCAGGGGTGTATACACTGAATCTTATGATGAGTAGATTTTGGGTGTAACAGTTTGATAACAATCGAGCAGGGAAGAAGGAGTTTGAAATTGGTGACATGGTCCTTAATTGGGATCAACCTCATGAAGAAAAAGACAAGCATACAAAATTTCAACATTTATGGCTTGGTCCTTACACTATTGCTGATAAACTTGGTCGAACTTATAAATTACAAAATTTGGAAGGGGAAGTGGAAACTCTCCTTGTGAATAGCCAAGCTTTAAAGTAGTACTTCACTTAGTTTAGGAAGATCGGTTTTGTACATAAATAAAACTTTTTCCTTCGTTGCTTTGCTTTCTATATTTTGATTACTTCGTTTTAGCCTAGTTGTTATTGCAATAACACTGATTATTTGATTCCCTGCTTTGAGGTTTTAATAAAACTGATTTTAGCAATTAGAGGTCTGAGTGGGAAAGATATGATCTCATTAATTATGTAATATCTCTTTAAGTTGATTGACTTCTTTAAAAAAACCTATGGTGTGTGGGAAATACTTCAAAGTTTAAGTTCCTTCTTACTGTTAAGAGTCGGTGATGCATTTTCAGGCACTATCATTTGAAAGGATTTCAACCTATTTGTCTTATATCTTAGTTATTTGGTTGCTCAAAAAACTTATCACATAATTAGGTTATAATTCAAATGTATTAAGTCATGTATATTTATGTCGGGATAAATATTCCAAAGTTACTATCTTGAGGCTCCATCCATTAAAAACACATAAATGACCATGTTCGGAAAATGAAATGTCTACTTATGGCTGACCCATGGGAAGGAAGCAAGACCCTGCATGTGTATAGCAAATCAAATTGTATCCTATATTTTATATAATGCCCTAAGGGCCTATTAAAACCAGTCGTTCCCACTTGAAGATATCTAAGACAAATGAAGATGAATATTTGAAGAATTAAAGGAAGAAACAAATCTATGAGATGTAATTCTTCGAGTAAAGAATATCAAGAAGCTACTCCAATTAATATTCAAAAGGCTCTTCTCCATCCATGAGCACCTTGCATACCTTAAGATGTTACTTGACGCTCACACAAAAGGACACTATGGATGGAAGAGCTTGGATTTCGACCTCTTATGAATCATGGGGATTTCTTATTAATGTTGGTGAACATCAAAGAAATACTTATGCATCAAATAAATGCATATGGTATTGGAATGAGGGACACACATTTACATCTGCCTAGTTTTGTTACTTACCCTGTGGTGTCTTACCTAGTTTACAATGGAAGGACTGGTTTGGTAAATGAACCCCATAAATTGGCCTTAAGAGAGTGGCTGTGAAATCCCAACTAAGCATCCCCTTCCCTTAAAGCATATGTTAAATAATGCTTTATCATTGTGATATATTTTCTGATATAAAATAGGAATTGCGCTCAATGTAAGACAGATAAATTATATCAAGATTCTTACAATAAGAAGTTGCTTGTAAACAAAGTAGGACCTCACTCCACTGTAAATTGTCATAAACTATAAGAGATCCTTTTATTTTATCAGAGATCTAAGTTCTCCCATTATGTCGCCAATTGTTGCAGCTGCAACCACCATCCCCATTATTTTCTTTTGAAAATATTGGGGCTCCTCCTTGATTTTGGCCTATACTTGTTTAGAGTATATGGATTCCTCTTAAACTAAGTCAAGTACTGCACAAAGTTGGCTAGTTCACAAAATGAGAAAACATTTAGCCATTTTCTAACTTTCCTTAATCAACATTTTTCTGTAAGTTTAGCGTTTCAGCAAGTTTTTGTGAGTTCGTTGAAATGACGGCAAAGTTTCTGATTTTTCACCGAAACAACAACGAAGTTTTTGATTTTTTGCCCAAACGACGACATAGCTTCTAAGTTTTCGCTTAAACGATGGTGAAGCTTCTGATTTCTCGCTGAAAAGTTGGCGATGCTTCTGATTTATCACCGAAACATCGACAAAACTTAAATTTTGTCATTGAAACTTTGGAAAACTTTTGAAAGTCTGCCAAAACGTCAGAACATTTTCACTGAGGCTGCCAAAACGCCTCTTTTCGCCAATGTCTCGTTGAATTTTTTGAATGAATGCTGAAATGGGTCAGCATTGTTTCGATTTCTTGGTGATTTAACTTGACTTTTGGCATTGAAACGTATCTTCAACGAACTTCCTGATTTCAAACTAAAATGTAACGGAAAAACTTGTGATATTTCATTGAAATGGGTTGCAGCAACTTGGCATTTCACACTGAAACATAGAATCGCAAAAAAACAAGATTCTTTGCTGAAATGGGTCGAGGAAACTCACCTTTGGTCACCAAAAAAGGTCGATAAACTTTCAAAAAGTGTCGATTTCATTATTTAATTCCTTTTATTCTAACTTAGGGTTTCAAGGATCTTTTTAATAGGAGAAAACGTCATTTTTCCCCATCTTTTTTGCCACATGAATCCATTCAAGCCCACACCACTTGGGCAATATTATTCACCTGGTATGCTTGGCCTCAACTACCAATTAGTCTTGCACACTTGCCATCTATTCTCCAAGTAAGTACCATTTTTACCTGGTTTGGTGGTCTCAAACTTGTTGGTCTCCACTTGAAATTTTTGTGGTTGGAGGGAAATGGCCCATAATTAGTTTTATGATACTATTGGTCTCATGCTTGGCCATTTTCCTCCCTTTTTATTGGTTCCATTGTTCATTTTTTTTTTTATCCTAAGGGTTTCGAGCCACCAAACTTGCATTAAGTATCTTGTGCCCTAGAGCTTTTCCCGCACCTGTTTTTCCCAAATAAATGATCTTTTGGAGCTTTCTCTCACTTCCATTAGAGCCCAACCTTAAACCCTAACTCTAAGAAATCGTCAACCTCCTCTAAGCTTGTCTCGACTGCATGCAAGCGGCTGCGTTTTCCCCCTTGCGCACTAGCAAACACATGGATTCGATCCCTAGTGAATGGAGCGGGGATTTCGAACCTTGCTTGATAAACAATCTTATTTATTTACATGAATAGAATTTATTTATTTCTTACAAATACTTGTAATTGTTTGGATTTTACTAGTTTTGTATAGCATTTCATGGTTAATAGGAATTCTATCCAAGATAATGTTGTTTCTGATGACATGCAGGAGCTCAAGATGTCTAAGAGGGGATCTAAACAATCATCTAAGACTGTATTTGAGGTAGCATTAGACAATGAACTAGTTCATGAAGTATTCTTGGAAGCTCAGTTTGATTATATGCAACATATCATGGGCATCGCTCTTGAATCCAAATGGGGAGAGATATATCATTTGATCAAAGACCAGAATGTTCAAGGAACCACCATTGAAGAAGACCTGATCTATCATAACATCAAAAAGTCTAGCATTTGTAAGGCTGCAACAAGGCCTCAATTATTTCCTTGTGCCGAAGTAATAGGGTAGGTCCTCCCCTATATTTATACTCAATCTCGTATCAATATGAGCCCTACACGAAAAGGTTCCGCTTCATTTTAGCCTGCGCACATCCAGAAAGCATATAGAATTCCAGCTCTGAGGATATTTCTAACAGAAGAATGGCTCACAAGCTTGAAACTTCATTATGTTGAATGTACTAAGAAGATGCTACTACCAGGGAATGTTGGCACCCCAACAACTCCCCTTGATTATGCAAAATAAAGGGGCCCCCCATCTAATTTTTGTAAATACTTAGTGATTTTATCTTGCTAGTTCTGCGTTTCCTTCTTTGATTTGGTTCTTTATTACGTTTATGAATTTCCAGGTATCTTGGGAGGTTAGCGTGAATTAGTTAAATGTTTGGCTTTATCTCTTCAATTCCCACCTTAGAAGAATATTTATTAAGGAATTTGGTTAAGGCAACAATTTTGGTATCTGCATATTCCACCTATTTTTATAAACCTTTTTGCCAAAAATATAATTTTGATATTTTTAAGTTTTGGCAAATTTAAAAATTCAAGTAAGGAGTTTTTTTTTTTTTAAGTTTGGTTATAAGTCTATGATTTGTATATTAAGTGAAAAATTAACTCTTCTAAAAATATTCACTTTATATATAAATAATAATATTCTATGTTATGTCGTAAAAATTTCAAATGACCAAACTTTGGTATAATACATCATTACCCTTTCTTTTGTAAGATCATTATATTAGTGGTGTCTTATCCCAATGCTCCTTAGTTATTAATAGTTTATTTGTGGAGGTTGTGAATATAAAAAATTACTTTTTGGCATGTATGCTTGATACATTTATAATTTTTCAATTTGAAGCTCGTCATAGATTGTTTTCGAGAAACTTTGCACTATGCATACACTTCATTGAACTATTATTAAAGTTATGAGGTATTAAGCCTTTACATGTTTAAAGTTTTGGAACATGGAAAACCACCAAGATTTTAAACGTTGCATATTTGAAAGCCCCGTCATATATCAAAGGTGACCTAAATACGAATAATGTCACGTGAGCAATCAACATTTCAACATCCCAAAAATCATTAAACTCCAATTCTCTGGTTACAATGGATCTACTGAAATTTTTATTGAAACTAAATACATTCTGTGGTTACAATGGATCTACTGAAATTTTCTTAGTGGATGTTGTGAGACTGAAACTTCAAAGACTAGTATCAATGTTTGTTTTCAATTTTTTGAAACTATATATATTTCAATAGTTAATTTTCTCACCCTAAATCTTTGTGGAGTCATACTGGGTTATAATTGCATTCATATTATTTGAGTTACTCTTATCACATATTTCAATAGTTAATTTTCTCACCTTAAATCTTTGTGGAGTCATACTTGGTTATAATTGCATTCATATTATTTGAGTTACTCTTATCACACAACATTAGTGTTTTGATACAAGTACTATTGATGTCAATCTAATCAAATTTTGTTGATAATTTTGTTTGAATAGTATTGCATTTAATAGCTTGTTCTAATTACATCTATATTTTGATAGTTGTCTTTTATAATAAATCCGTATCTATCAAACACCGAGAGGGATCCAATTTCTTGAGGTGTATTTCTTTTTTAAAATTTAAACTCAAGAAATTTGATATCTCTTGATTGATAGATCCGGGTTTAAGTTTTAAGTTTTTATTTTATAAATGAACATCGATATTTTAATTACTTTTCATAATATTTTATTTTATGAGCCAACATGGTTTTTTTTTAAATACTTTCCATAATTTTTTATTTTATGAGCCGACATGAATTTATTAATAGCCGACATAATATGGTACTTCACTTTTTACTATCACTTTTTACGTTTTATTAGATGACATGAATTTATTAATGGCTGACATAATATGGTACTTCACTTTTTACTATCACTTTTTATGTTTTATTAGGTGTAAGGCGGGACACATACACGTTACAAGATCTCCCTCATATTATCATTTTTATTTTTTTTTATGTTTTATTAGGTGTAAGGCTACATGTAATGGGACACATACACATTACAAGATCTCCCTCATATTATCATTTTTTACTTTTTATGTTTTATTAGGGGTAAGTCTACATGTAACGAGACACATACACGTTACAAGATCTCCCTCATACTGAGTTGTAGAGCGCCTCTAGGCGCAATAAGTTTTTAAACTTTATATACATACATTTAGTGTTGAACTTTGATTATCCATTGACTATTACAGTTGCAAAATGAATGAAATGATTTCTTGTTTTATTTTTCTGTTTGTGTAACTTCTATTAAACAAAGTGATGGTTAGTGATTATGATTTCCGATAATTTTCTATCTGGAAATTATATAATTTATTTCTCTTTGTTATTTATTATTGTCAATAGATGATTGATATAATCAATTAATTTGCTCTCAGCTGAGATAGGGAAGATAGAATAGATTTAATTTAAGTTTTAGCTTAGATTTTTCTAGTTTATTTTTGTAGTTGTTAAATAGATTTTAATTTAGTTAGTTGTTTAGACATCTGAAACAATTTCTTAAGTTATAAATCCAAACAAAACCCAAAACAAGAGACTTTCACTAAAAAAGCAAGATTAGGATAACTTAGACTTAGAAATTAATATTAGGAATTAGTTTGACTTTAGGATAACATAGGAAATGTTTTGCTGAGTTTTCATATTCTCCTTAAGAGGATACAATTCAGCTGGTAGCAGGACCACAACCTGCGAGATTTTGCTAATCCAAACATACTGGGAGCTGCAATAAGTAACTTGTGTGGGCATAATCTTCTTAGTTGGCCTACGTCATAAAATCAGGCCAACAGGAAGCAACTGCACCAAAGGGATAACGGGGAGTGTGAAACAAATTTTTTAAAGACCCCTTTTAGGATTGTTGCTGCTCGTATATGAAGACTCTATGGGATGCCCATCTCAACCCATAATAAACCCAGTTGGGTGCCTTTGATCTATCGCATTACCATGAATGGCACTATTTTTAATTGGGCGGACATTATCTCCAAAAATATGGTACAAGCAATCAAAGATGCTCAACAAGGCCTTAAAGCTAAGAAATCAGAATTTCATATGTATTCATATTTAGTGGATTGCATCATGACTTTAAATCATTTTCCCGGCCTAGGATGCAAGTGAAATTCTAATGAATCCCCCATTTATGTGGCCTATCAAATTTTGTGGGCACATAAGCATGCAAGCTATTACAAGCAGATCTACCAAGAGTTCGTGGTTCTCTTCTATAGGTTGATATATGAAAAGGAGCTGGATTGCATGTCTGAAGACGCTCTTACAATGGTCACTGAGTTAGGGGATTTGTATCTAACCCCTGAAGGCACATATTTGCGCATTTATGGGGGATCAAAGGGTCGATATTCATTGCCAAATTATGTCACATATTGTATGATTATGAAGGAAATTGTGAGGCAAACCTTCGTAAATGGCATTGGATGTTTCCTATGTAAAAACAAGAAAGCTTCCTAGCCCCCACTTCCTTTGATAGTTGGATTATACAAAATGAACAAGTTCAAAGATGTCTCAGATTGGATAAAGGATTTGGGCACTTTTCACTTCGGTGAGAAGACTTTCATAAGAAATGATAGTGTCATCAGAAGGTGGCTCTACATTGTGCATCTGTAAAAATCAATTATGAATATGGAAACCAATTCTTGAAGGAGGGAGAAGTATATAGTCGAGTTCCGAACTTTGCAGAATTAGAAAGAATTCTTAACAAAATAAAAGGTGCTAAGGAGGCAACCGCAAGCAAACTAGCAGACACCCCAACATAGGAAACTTTGGAAGAAGTTGCTAGAAAGAAAGTTGTGGCAAAGGCCCTCTTGGTTGGGAAAAATAAAATATTGAAAGAAGAAGAGCAAGACAGGTGTGAAATTCTAGAACACAACAGATCATGGAGCTAAGAATACGAATGAGCAGAAAAGATGAATTACAGTGAAAATTGCAGTGAAATGAGCAGCAAAATTAATCATGCATTGGAACTCAGATGGAAACAGAAATGTGTGTTATGATCCATTAATCAGTATAGTCAACAAATATGTTACAATGGAGAGAATTTGAATATCCTAGGATAATTCGAATCCATGTCAGTCTAGCATAGGAATTGTCACCACTGTAGTGCTCCGGAAGTCCCAAACTCAACTCAACTCAAGCAAAACTCAGTTAACTGACCAAGGAGGGTGCATCAGTGATTTCTGCATGAAAAGTAGGTGAAAAGGGGTGAATTAGATCACAATCAGTGGTGATCGTAGCTAAAACCCCCAGTAGAGTTCAGGGACTCAGGTGGATTGAACTAGAACACAAAGTTAGCTCCTAAAATGTAGGGAACTGACTCTGGTGGGCCTAAAATCATGCATGTAGGGCGCATTAGGTGGTTAATGGGTCCTAGATGTCATATTCACACCACTAGGGGGTAAATAACATCATCAACTACTAGGAAAACGTAAATAATTCTAAGTAGGACAAGGATGGAGTATTAATTATCCTAACACCGCCCCTTAATCCAAACTTGGACATCCTGGGCCCTGGTTACTGAGACCAAAGGTCACACATACAATCAAATAAATGATAAAAAGAATTGTTCATGAAACTGAGGAAATGGTGAAAACATCATGGGAGAAATACCCCCCCTCAAAAATGAACAAAATGAAACTCAAACAACCTTCACACCAAGCAGAGAAGGAAAATATCTTATGAGTGAAAAACTTTGTAAAAATGTAAGCAATATGCTCCTATGTAGGATAGTAATGCAGGTGTTGGATCTGGATCTTCTCCTCTGATGTACCTCCCATTATTTCGAAGCTTTATTTTCCAAAACAAGTCTTTCAGAATCCATTCTTGCTACTGGAGCGAATGACTCATTGTAGTCCAAACCATGAACCTTTGAGTACCCTTTGTCAACCAACTGAGCTTTGTACTTGGTTGTAGATCCATCATGGCAAGTCTCTTTGAAGGATTGTGGATTAGACCCCACCATTGTGTATCACTTCTTTGAGAGAAATGGATCTATATGACATAGTGCAAGGTTTGCATCTCAATACTGAGATTTAGTTTTGCTATGGTCAGATGGATCCCCAGCTATGTTCCCAGCAGCTTCATGGACTTTGTGAGCCCATATTGGCCTTGCCCATGGATTGGGAGCAGGTGTTGGATCTGGATTTGCTTGAACTTCATACTCAACATCATGATTTTGGTCCTCATCTTCGGAATCTTAAACTGGATCATCAGAAGAGACATCATTCTGATATTCATTATATGCAAATGGAGTAGACAGAGAGTATGGAAAAAAGTGAGAGAATTCATATGCCTTGGAGGCATGGTTTGCAACCCCTTTCGCTATTAGCTTCACAGATGAGATCTCTGCAATATCAACTGTGTCAGGTCCAAAAATAACTTTCTTCAGTGAACCTATGTGTGTCATTTTATAAACATATAACAAGTTTGTTGTCAAAGAAGGCACATACAGAACATTTTTGAACTTCCCATGCTCCATTTGTATTGTTTCCTTCCCTTCAGCAGAGATCTTTGAATTATCTCTCATGTGAATATTGGGACCATCATTGAGATCTAGAGAAGAAAATGATTCTTTGGAGGCAACCATGTGGTTGGAGGCTCCAAAATCAATGAGGAAGGCTTGTGATTGTGAGAATCCAGCCTTCAGTGCATGGAATCTCTCATGATCATCTATCTCACTTCCAGAATCAGTCTCCCTTATTCCCTCTGGGAGGGAAATGTTGTGTTGTTCAAGAAGTTTGTCCATTTGATCTATCTTCTTCTTCATGCAAGATCTCTCTGGATGGTTTCCTTTATTGCAATAGGAACACTTGGTCTTCTCAAACCCCTTTTGATTATCCTTCTTTCCCTTTTCGCTTCCCTTTAGCATTCACACTTTTTGACTCTCCAGCCATAAGAGATTGATTTTTGGAGGCCTTAAATGCGCCCATCTAAATTAGTTTGTCTTGTTCTTGGATGAGATATTCAGTGAATTCATCTAAGGAAGGCATTTCTAGCTGGGGATTGACAATCTCCCATAATGGAAGGTAGAAACAAATATTGAAAATTCCAAACCAAGCTTGCTTAGGATGGATAGCACCAGCTGCTCATCCTTATTTTCAATGCCACATTGTTTGCACTGCATAACCAAGGATTTGAATTTAAAAAAGAAATTTTGTATGGTTTCGAAACTATTGGGTTGAAGAGAAATTAATTCATTCTCCAGAATATGACCTCTCAACTCATCTTGCTTGCAGGCAGGGGGTCTCAATCTTCAACCAAACCTCTCTTGGAGTCTTCAATCCATCAAGGTGGAAGAGAAAATATTTGGAAATATGAAGACACATGAAACCAAACACTTCTTCTAATATGTTCATGTACTTGGCCTTCTCAACAACTGCCTGAGGTTCGATCTCCTTACCCATTGTGACCCTGTACAGAATATTGTTACGCAATACCATCTACATATCATCCCTCTAATCAAGATAATTGAAGGGGGTCATGATCCTTGGAGATAAAGGAACATTTGAATTCTCCATATGAAACCGTTGGAGCGAATACAAACTGAAACTGTTGCTACTGCTGCACTGAAAAACCTTCAAAATCCTGCAAAAAACTCTCAATTTTGGAGATAAACTTCTACTGAGCATTGCTTTAGGACAATAGGCACTTTTATCCAAATCCTTCACACCTGGCTAGACCTCAAAGGATTTCTCCAATGAATCCAATGCAATGGCACCAAGATTTGTTGTGGAAATCCAGAGGTTTCTGGTGCACTATTGAAAGCAGTTGCTCAATCTACGCTCTTTGAGCTTTGATACCATGTGAAATTCTAGAACACAACAAATCATAGAGCTGAGAATACCTCATAGTGAGAAGAATGAGCAAAAAAGATGAATTACAGTGAAATGAGTAATAAAAATAATCATGCATTGGAACTTAGATGGAAACATAAATGTGTGTTATGATCCATTAATCAATATAGTCAATAGATATGTCACACTGAATAGAATTCAATTATCCTAGGAGAATTCGAGTCCATGTCAGTCTAGCATAGGAATTGTCACCACTGTAGTGCTCCAGAAGTCCCAAACTCAACTCAACTCAACCAAAACTTAGTTAATTGAAGCTACTGTCAGTTAATTGACTAAGGAGGGCGAATTAGTGAGTTCTGCATGAAAAGTAGGTGAAAATGGGCGCATTAGATCACAATCAGTGGTGACTGGAGATAAAACCCCTAGTAGAGTTCAGGGACTCGGGTGGACTGAACTAGAACACAAAGTTAGCTCCTAAAATGTAGGGAACTGACTCTGGTGGGCCTAAAATAATGCATGCAGGGCGCATTAGATGTCTATTGGGTCATATATGACATTTGCACACCACTAGGGGGGAAATAACATCATCAACTACTAGGAAAAGGCAAATAACTAGGGGGCCTAAATAATGCTAAGTAGGACAAGGATGGATTATTAATTATCCTAACACCAAGAAGGTTGAAAAAGAAAGAAAAGCAAAAGAACTACACAAGAGGCTGTAGAAAGAAAAACATGGTAAGCTTGCTGGAGAGCAACAAAGAAAAAAGGTTGAGTTAATACAGCAACAAGAAGAGACCTGCAAAAGAGAATAACGGGTTGAACAAGAATCACCTCAACAAGAAGAACTTCAAAAGAAGAAAGATGTGGAAGATAAGAGTCAACAAGAAGACGAAGAACTGGGCAATGAATGTCAAGACATGGACATTGATATTACAGCAAACACCAGCAAGGAAGTCCCACTGACCGGAGGGAATCTCCCTTTCACTGAATTAGGCCTCACCCCATTCACCCCCCCAAACATCACATTGTAGCCAAGTTGGAGACCACTTTTTATGACCCGAAAAGAAAAATCATTATGAAATGAAAAAAGAAGAGGCTTAAAATCATCTTGCAACCTGATGTGGTTACAATACAAGAAGTCCTAATGGTCAAATGTACCAATAAAGACTCAAGGTTCACAGCATCTATTGGCATGGATGAAGCCCTAACTGATGAAGATAATGTCCACAAATTGATAGAAAATGTGGAAAGCAGCAAAGTTGGAGTGATCAAGCTTAAAGACAATCTAGTGCAGGCAAGAAGTGAAGGGATTGAACTAAGGCACTAGTGGGACATCCTTCAAATTCAAAAAAGGGAAGCCACAAGAACCATACGGAGCCTGAAATCAGAGAGAGACTCACTCAATGTTCAGGCAGTGATTTTGGAAGGAGAAAAGGTAAACTTGAAGTCCCAATTGGGATAAATGCAATCAAAAGAAATCCAATGGGATCAACAGATAGAATATCTTACTATTAAAAAGGGATCCTTGCAGGCTCAAGTAGCAGAACTGCAACGAGAAAATGATTCACTGACAGTTGAATTAAACATTACCTAAGATCATAAACAAGATTTGACACCATTTTATGATTGTGCATCTACACTTCAGGAATAATTATTTCATTCGTAGGAACTGCTCACAAAGCAGACATTTGAATTACAGGGAATAGTGGCCAAACTCGGGAAAATATCTGAAACAACCACTGCCACTCATCAGAGATTAGGAGATGTTCACGATAAAATGAAGAAGTTGATTGCCTGGAAGAAGAAAGCGAAGGAATTCCCTCCTCACCTGCCTAAGATGGCTACTGATGAATTAATATTGGATTTCACAACTCTGGATAGTTTCCAAAAGGCTGAACAAAAATTACAAAGTGAGGTAGCAACCTCTATTTTAAATTTTGAAGGGATACATCAAAATATAGTTAAATCTTTTGAAAAGTGCCATTTGTCTTCTCCTGGTTCGTTTGAGAACACAATGCCGAAGGGAAAAATATTGATTGAATTAATAACTATCAAGGATGAAGATATAGTTGCCATTCATAATCTGGAAAATGTCACCTCACAAGACCTACATGAACATGTTGGAAAAGCAACATTGAAAACTCAACACTTATCTACCAGGCATAGTACAACAACCAAAGGCCTTAATGCACTAGTCAAAGACTTATATTTTCATGAAGTGGATTTATGGTTGTTAGAGATACATCAATTAAATGTTATATCTTATGAAATTCGTATTTGGAATGAATACATACAAACTCAAGAAGACCCTCCATCCTCATAATGTAATAGTTTTATTTTCTTTATTGTATTTTGTCCCCTTATTTGAATTGTAACTAAAAATACGACAAGAATATTGGAAGACAAAAAGTTGTAACTGAATGAAGGTGAATTGAAAAGTCACCTAGGGATGCTGGGTAGAAAGTATAAAAGATAAGAATGAGAGAAAGGGAAGGGGATTTTGATTTTTTGGATATTTTGCTAAATTCATGTGTCAGAACTATTTTTGAGAATGAACAAGACAAATTTTCAGGGTGGAAGCTTGCAGTGAAGGTTGTGCCAAAATGTGTGGATGAATGCATGGAATTGATTTCCTCTTTTTTGTCTATAAAATGCAGTAACATTGTTCTTATTTCTGTCAGATTACTCTAATGGTTTCTGATCTATTTGTTGTATATACAAATGAGCACGGTTTTCTTTTATTTCTACGAGCAATGGATGTGATGGATATTAATATTCAAGCTATCTAATGTGTTAATTATATCTTGTAACTATTAAATGTGTTTCATATTCGGTGGTTATCTCTTGTAGAATTTCATTATGCAATTACCTTACGTTGCTCTCTTTTAATCTAGATCCTTGCAAGGATAGTTTAGTTTAATAGAAAATACATTTAATTAGGGCATCCGTTTATTTGACCAAGAGTAAGAGAAGTGATAAGACAAGAGGTAAGGAACTGCGCATCATTGTGTGAGGCTTCTCTCTATCAGTTAAACTAGTGCATCTTGTTAGCATAAACATTTGCATTTAGGTTTAATATATTGCATCTCATTTAACATTAATTAAAATTGTAAACGGTGGGTCAGGCCGCAACAACCAAATCATTTCAAGACTATCTTGAATGGTAGTTGGACTATAAACCAGACGGATTCCCTATTCCAAACAATGAAGAGTCTAATTGGGACCTTTCATTGGGGAAAACCCCTACTGTCGACACAAGGATTTTTCCAGGTGTCAACACAACAATCAATGACTAAATACATGATCAACGACAAAGATGAAGATGTTCTCTATGAGCAGAGAGCAAATAGTGATTCCAGTAACTAATTTGTTCCTTTTATGCTCTGCTTTTGTATTTTTTTATTCGGTCAGTATGTGAAAATATATAGCAATTTAGGGTGTTCAGTATTTTGGAAGACTTCATTCTCCATATGGATGACTATATATGTCAGTTTATTTTTGTAGGCAGAAGCTCTTGAACCTTTGAACTCCTTAAGAGGCATTTTTGTAAGGCTTTGTTGAATATCTTTAGCTTTTGTCAATACAAATATAATTGTTTTTGTTAAAAAAAATGATTAAATACATGACTAGTTAACAACAATCAATGACTAAAAAATGACCATTTAATAGTAATCAATGACTAAATAAATGACCAGTTAACAACAGTCAATGACTAAAACAATGTGTTAACGCCTAAATCTCGCACATATGCCACATTTTGGCGATTCTTGCAGTAAGGCATTATCAACATATAGAATGCAGTTCACCAAAATCATTCTCAAAAAATACAAAAGGCAACATGAGTCCAAAAGTGCCCAAAAACAGTCAAAAGAAGAGGTTGCACGACTGAACCATTATTAACTTGCGCTACAAAGCATGTTACCAGTTCAGTTCTCGCGCGCGTGAATTTTCCTTTGATAGTTGTGTGATTATCAAAACGGTAGGACCACCTCCTTTTAGTGGTGCAGTGAAGTCTATTCAAATCCCCATCATCTCCAACAATCTGAATTTGGCTCCTCACACACTTGGTGGCATTAAATACCCCCCTTGGTGTACCTTGGAACTAGTTCATGGAGTGCATGGGTTCACATTTGGATCTAGTTGTTTCTTGGCCACCTCTTAGCCTATACAAGGAAGCCATTGACATGCATCTTGTTGAGAGAAAAAAAAAAGAGCAAAGTTATGCTGTTGGATTTGTGTTAGAGATCCTTCATAGCTCACCTCTTCCCACCTTCGAAAGCATTCCAAAGCTCCCTTGCCACCTTCCTCCAAGGGGCAAGAGTTTCTCTCCATTGTTCTCTCACCCACTTAGCAATTAGTTTGGACAAGAAGGACCTCTCTAAGGGATATTTTTGGCTTCCCTTGAATCCTACACCTCTTAGGTGTTGTACATGCTTGACCATTGGGAAATACAAAGTGGTTTTGCATACATTTGGTTGTTTGAGTTTGCATTATTCCCCCGTTTCCTTTGTTATATTTTATTTAATTTTATTTCTTTTATTTAGATTTCACTAACAACCACTTGCAAGATCATTTGGAGAACTCAGTCACCCCCCAAGGGTCTCCAATCATTGAGGCCTTGCTGCAACCTACAAGGACTAGCCCCTTACCAAGGACTAGCCCCTCTCCAAGCGTCTTAGTCCAACCAGCCGAGGATCACCATGAACACGTCATTTACTATGTTAGCAAAACCTTATCCAAACCAGCACTCAGTTACACTCACAATGATAAGATCACGTTAGTCGTCATTCTATCCGTACAAAATCTATGCCATTATATTTTGCTCCACAAAAGCACCGTAGTCGCTAAATCCAACCCCATGCAATACATACTTAGCAGCAAACTTATCAATTGTAAGTTTGCATGTTGGATTCTTATCTTACAAGAGTTCAACCTCAAGTTTCTAATCCCTAAAAGCAAGAAAGCATTATCCCTAGTCGAGCTCATCATTGATCTCCCATCCACAACCTCAGGCAAATCTGTTCATGACCACTTACCTGACGAACACCTCTTCCTCATAGACAACGATGACCCATGGTATGACGATATCCAAACTTATCTCAGTGCTTAGAAATTCGCCCCCCATCTATCTTGCGATGACCACCAACGGATTCGTCATCAAGCACCAAGATACCTTCTCATAGGAGATGTCTTATACCATCGTGGCATATACACTATCCTACAACGTTGTTTAACACATGAGGAAGTTGAAAAAGTTCTCAATGGTTGTCGTAGTGGCACATGTGGAGGCCACCTCTTAGGTCTAGCCAGCGCCTAAACAATCTTACGCGCGTGTTATTTTTGGCCCTCTGTATTCAAGGATTGTGTATATGCAGTCAAAATATATGCAAATTGCCAAGTATTTTCCTGCAAAACACATTCACCACCTGCCCCTCTCCATCCAGTCATCACAACTGGCCCATTTTGCAAATGGGAAATTGAGTTTATGGAGTGTCTCCCTACTTCATCGCAAGGCCACCAATACATCATTGTCATCGTCAACTACTTCACCAAGTGGGCCAAAGCCATGCCCACATTCGATTGCAAAGGCGTCACTGCCACACGCCTCTTCTTTAACCATGACATCTCCTGCTTTGGCGTACCCAAACAATTGGTCTCTGATAAAAACACCCATTTCCGTAACGAGACATTTGAAGAACTATCATGGTTATTAGGCTTTAAACACGAATTCTCGACAACTTACTACCCCAGGAAAACGACCAAGTTGAAGTTGTGAACGAATTTCTCAAAGTTATGCTCCAATGCACAGTAAATAAGAACAAATCTAATTGGAATCACATTTTATTCCCAACTCTTCGGGCTTATCGTACCTTGGTCAAGACCGCTACAAGATTTACCCCATTCCACCTTGTCCATGGAGTAGAAGTCGTACTTCCCATATAATGCCAAATCCCTACCCTCCAATATGTAGTAGAGTTGTTACTTGATACTCCAGCCCTCGAGCAAAGGTTATTTACTTTGGAACACCTCAACGAAGAACGACGTGACTCCCTTCAACAAAATAAGGCCATGAACACTAGTAGAAAAAGTGAGATAAATGACTACATTATATAATGCCTCTTTGAAAAACTTTTACTCCTCCTATTTAAAAAAAATAATCTATACATTTCTTTATTTTCCTCAATTCTTTAGCTTTCATGAGGAAAAGGAGGATGGAGGGTTCGAGGAAGAGGAGGGCCTAGGTTCGGCTGTAAGAAGGCTCGAATTGCTTTGTGGAGGAAATCGTGGCATCTAAGCCTTCCTTTGCTTTAACCTTCATGAGGAAGAGGAGGGCCAACGGTTCTACTGTAAGAAGGGCCGAATTGCTTTATGTGTTTGTGGATATTGTATTTTGTCAAGTATATGATTATTGCTCTATGAGATTCTGGAAGCCATGGAATTGATGGAGGAAATGGTGGGAATTTTTGAAGTCGTGGCATTGTCGAAGATATGAGTATGAGAATTGTGAAAGTTGTATGGATTACAATTTTATGCTTTATCTTTCGTGTCAGACCGGAGTTGGATTTTTTTTTAAATTTATGGAGCCGTGCAGGCCACCAACTCAATATACTCGAGGTCGATGAGAATCGAACTTGAGATATGTCATTAATCTTATAACTTAATGTTAATTTTCCCGAAATCATTGCTTTTCTCATCTATAAGGGTTCAATGTCTTACTAAATAGGGTGGGTGTTCCGTTCAAACAAGGAGAAGGATATATGAAAGGAGAATATTACATAAACTAGACAGAGTAAATAACGAATATTACATTTACATATCCTTCGAGGATTAACTATTTGGGTGACAATGTCTTGCGAGCATGTCTGAGGCCGGTCACATTTTTCACCATTACAACCATATCTTTTTGTGATGTCAAGTAAGTTCATTCATATTTAAATGATTCTTAAACAATACCTAGTCTCAGCTTCTTTGTCTTTTCATATTTTGAAAGCTCCATATGGGTTATTTTTTAATTTGTCTTAGCAAGTCTAATATCCATATGGGTTATTTTTTAATTTGGAATTGTTGTTGTTAAGCAATTTTGTGAAAAATCTGTGTTCCATGGTTTTCCACACAAACAACCCCCTCCTGTTAGCATTCAACATATTAGTTTTAGATTTCAAAGTCCTTCCAGGTCAAAATGATGTACTTGATTTTAAATTTTCTTTGCAATGAGAGATTCTTGCACACAAGGAGTGAACTTCCTTTTTATAAATTTTGCAAACTCCCAACTATAGAGGGTTATAATGGGTTTAAATGTGTATCTTCCCTTACCCTTCTCTTTAATGCTAGATTATATCATTCTTCTTATTGGAAATGGTATCTTAGATCGAATATTTGGGGCAATGGAAGGAGAATTGGATTCTAGAATTATAAGGGCTACAACATTTGGATAACTCAAGCCTCCTGTCATCATCATTGGCATTGGGATGAAAATTACAAACTAAAATTGTTGAGGTGATTTTTCCCATAGATAACAATTGGCCTTGTCAAATTGATGAGTGATGAACCCACACAAAAAAAGATAGAAGGAGCTTTAAAACCACATGGATAGGTATTAGATGATAAGGCACAACAAAATGAATGTAAAACAACATTATCATAGATAATCAAGAACATGTACATGACAATCTTGGGGAAATTATTCTCCAGTACCCTATAGGCCTCAACTTGAACAATGTGTGATGAAGGAGTGCTTATTTGTAAGTTAAAATGACTGTTATTTCTAATATTTTTCTCCGAGTACCTCACATGAATTTCTGTTGAGGATAGGACAACATTAGATTGATGGCTAGAAGTATGAATTTGGAAAGGATTTGTAACACTTAGGACAAGACTTTGTAACATTAGGATTACTAGCATTGTGGTATTATGATTCACAATGTTATGACATTTTACAAGTACAGAAATATCCAACCCATTTGAAGAATTAAAAACATCTATTTGAATAGGAATATAAATGGATATCATATTATGTGCATTATGGGAGTCTTCAATATATTAGAGACATGTGATCCTAGAAGGAGCTTCTATGCAATAAGGGATTAACTAATATGTATCAAGGTATTGATGAATCGGAACAACGAGCACTTTTACCAGCTATATAGGTTGAGTTCCTATAAGTCAAGGTTGTATGATGGATTACTTTCAGGATTTCTTCTTGGATTGTGTTCTGAACTAATGTTATTTGGGAAGATACCATGTATTCCAATAGCTCTTCTTTGACCCAGTCATGCAAAGCTGTGTGATG
This sequence comes from Larix kaempferi, assembly GCA_027924585.1. Classification (NCBI taxonomy): domain Eukaryota; kingdom Viridiplantae; phylum Streptophyta; class Pinopsida; order Pinales; family Pinaceae; genus Larix; species Larix kaempferi. The sequence continues at coordinate 3,284,993 of BSBM01000223.1, read as the reverse complement.
TATCAATGAAATATAAGATGCAATATTTTATAATAAAAATAAAAAAATTTGTGCAATTGAAGAGTCAATGCCCTTCCATGGCTGCACAATTTAATACTTGTATGATTTCATTAAAATGAGTCTCATGGTTATAAAATTAAAGCAATCTTGTACTCTTCAGTTTGGTATCCATCATGGCTATGATTCTCAAGTTATGTTTCAGCGAGGTTGGGACTATGTTTACAACTTTAGAGCACATAGCACAAATTGACCCAAAGCATGCAGACATTGTAGTTCTTGAAAATTATGCAACTTTTCAAAACAAGTATTCATATCATTTAAAATATATATATATATATATATATATATATATCTATTGTTTCAAGTCTCCTTTTCCTAGACTCTTCATCCACTAACTAGAAAGATGTGGTGATAGTTTTGTGCTTGTATTATTAAAGAAGTGGATTTAGGTGCTTGGATGAGGTACAGAATAATTTAATTGCTTTAACTGATGATGAGGTTATTTTTTATTTAGCCTTTATGACCTGGCCAATGTCGTGCCCACATTGGCAAAGTTCTACCATCAAGCAAGTGAAGCATATGAGCAAGCATGTACTTGATATATGAACTCTATTGTTATCGGACAATCCACTCGAGCGGACGCGAGCCGGATCTCCCTAGTTCAAGTGAATCTAGAACAAATAGGATAGAATACAAGACTCATTTCCTAGATCTAGTTACGGATCGAGTACTTAGATATCATACCTTTCAGATCGTGGAACCCTCTCCTTGTTGTTGCTCCAAGTCCCGCGGTCATCAGATCTCCAGCTGCAACACCTGTCAAGACAATATGGAAACAATACAAGCAGTACAATATATCTAAACAATAACTTATCTAAGTAAATGGTTAAGGAAGTAAACTACAAATAATAATCAACACGATAACATTTGTGGAAAGAGTTTGTATTATTGTATTAAAAGTGGGAATACATAGAAAGGAGAAGAACAAAACCAAAGCCTTAACGTCGCATCCTCCATCCAACATGTCCAAGCCAAACCTCCAAGATGGTACAAGGATCCCAAGATGATAAGGGATCACCAATGTGGATTCTACCAGCATAAGGATACTATAGACCTTCCCCCCTTTGGAGTGGAGAGGAGCTTCACTTATATAGGGCTAAAGAGATATAGTAGGTTGAGGATTAGGGGGAGATGGTTAAGGGATCCTCCCATTAGGTTAGGAACCGAAATTCCACCTCACCTAGAGTCTAGGGATAGGTCTCCACCTCAACAAAGTTCTAGAAAGACCTCGAGACTCCCCAAAATAGCCTTTAACCAACCTCGTCGCACCCTGATAGAGGACACAAAGCGACAGAGGGGGTCTGTCGCACTTTTCCTAAGGACAACTTGCGACAGTGTCTCACCCTATCTGACCAAGAACTGCGACAGAGGGGTTTGGTCTCACCCTATAGGAAGACAAAGTGCAACAGCCTACTCAAAGAGGTCAACTAGGCAGGGAAATCTCTTAGTTGGATGTGTTTTAGCCCAAAATGAGTTTAGGGGTCAGAGCAAAGAGTTTACACAATGGTCAAGATGACGACATTATCACAACGGTCATGATGATGACACTTGGTCATAATGACGAAACTTGCAACGGTCGTGGTGACGACACTTGCAACACTTGTGACACTTGCGACACTTGCACAAGGGTGACGACATTTTGGTGTAACAGAATGCCCCCCAAAGCATGAAGCTGACATAAGGAGACAGGTGAAATGCTTTGTAGTAAGAAAAATGGCAAGGACTTGCTGGTTGGAAGGAGCTACTGCAAAAATGACCTGAGATCCACAAGTCTCACAAAACATGGTTTCCGACCAATACACTGCAGATCCATGATAGTAAAGACCGACCGAACACAATCATGGCTACTAGACACAATCGTAGATCCATGATGAGATGATAACACATCCACGACCAATACAAAATGGATCCGTGTAATATAACTCAAATAATCTCCATCGCAACCTGGGTACAATATGACTTCCCTAAGGTCTTCAAGTCGAACCCACAATGATACGAATCTATCCATGTGATTACAATGTTTTGGAGTCGAACATGGTAGAAACCACTTGATTACCGGTCATTAATGTATACCATTAACAAGCGAAAGGGAAATCACCATTGATGTCAATGATTCCCAAGGTATCATAGTACATATCACCAAGTGTGAATAAATGAGTTGAAGTCGAACGCTTGATGAAATCTTTCAATCAGGAGCCAATGACGTAAACTCATGTTGAAAGCGAGGTAACCTACCATTGAGGCATGCAGGCCCAAGGTACTTTACTAGTTTCTAGATTCAAACCTCAGATGATGAGTTGAAGTCGTTGATGGAGGGCCATGATGATTCCCCCATCAAGGACACGAAACTCGATGACAGATATTTGGAGTAGATTGGATTGACTCAAGGTAGAATGACATGATCGAAGGTGTATTGACTGCAGATGATGAGTAACAAATGTCTCTTGAACATGGGCATGGCATGACTTGGCAGTATTGACATGACGAGAACAACACCAACCCCCAATGCAACTTGATGATGGAATCATTATTTGGGCGACCCAAAGGAGTGACAAGACTTACGGAATTGATAGGACTCGGAGACAAACGGATTACCAAAGTACTAAATGCAAATGCAAACTAGTGCCATGTTCAAGAGTGACTACTTACTACCGTAATTAAGATGTAACACAAAATCTTCCCTTTTTCCCCATCATGATTGATGAGTACCTCATGTGTTTTTTACGAGCTTGATGATGGTAACCAGATGCTTGGTATAGCTCATCTCATAGATAAGTCCAATTCCACATGTTTTACAAACCTAGAAAAGGAGGGGTTCATCCCATAACAGGCCCTTCAGTGTTGAGTTTTAATGAGTCCAAAGAAGGAAAACTCGGTCGTCATTTCATGTTTAGAGAGTCTGAAAAGAACTAAAGAAGACTCCAGGAGGTTCTTTTCCATAAAGTTAGTCCCTCTGCTCAAAAAAGGATAAAACAACACAAGAGAGAACTCTTCCAATCATGATCGATTGAAGTATTCCTTTTTTGTAAGTAGTGCCCCCTGGTCCGAAAAAGGGGTAAACTATCACCAGTGCGACGATCATTCAAATCCTTTTACAAGCGTGAACGAATCAATTTTGCTTGGCCATCTTTTCCTATTTTAGGAGTCTGAAAAGAGCTTAAAAACGACTCCATGAACAACTTTGTCATGGTTGATAACCAAGTACGACAAAGGAAAAAGTAAACTCGGCACAGTTCCTTTTCCGTAAATAATCTAACGAGGCCGGATAAAGTGATAAACCTATACTCGTTGGACACACCTTTTTACTCAAATTTTTAACGAGCACGATAATGGTATCAAAAGCACTCGGAATCTTTTTCATATTTGAACCAGAGCATGAAAAAGTAAAAACTAAGCTCAAACCATTTTTCATGTTTTAAGGAGAGCACAAAAAAAAGAGTGAAAAGTAAGCTTAAATACCATCTTACTGTTTTTAACAAGCTCGAAGATAGGTTGGAAGAATGCTCATAATGTCTGTTTCATTTTTTAACGAGCTTGTAACAGAAAATGAACTATGCTCGGGATAATGCCTATTGGCAGGTTTCTTCCCAACATGATGGAAAGAGGTTGGAAAGTTTGCCCCCAGCACAAGAAACTGACGGCTTACTTCTAATATGATTTCTAGAGGTACTGTTTCATTTTTTAGCGAGATTGATACAGGAAATGCTCGAGATTATTTTCATGGTTTAATGAGCTCAAAAACCAAAAAGGAAAGTATGCTCGAAAATGTTCCCATTGGTGGACTCTTCCTCAACATGGTATCCATAGGTTGGTGCATACCCTATCATGATTGCTAGAAGTAAGTGACTTAGCTGCAACATGATGTGGCGAGGCGATCGAGTTGACTTCAACATAACATCAAGAGGTTGAAGACATGCCCCCCAAGCTTCATTTCATTCGTCTAAGCTACCCCTAGGCGGATGAAAAGAAGGTTCAGGTACTAATTCAATGGAAAGACTCGACTCAAAGGAAAAGAATCTCTTTCATTTTTTAACGAGCTTGACACAGGAATAGAACTCTGCTTGTATGACCTGTTTCATTTTTTAGTGAGTTGACAGAGAAAGGGAACCATGCTGGTGCCATGCTCATTGGGTATTGTTTCCTTTTTTACGGAGCTTGACACAGGAAAAGAACTATGCTCAAGTGAATCTAGAACAAATACGACAGAAAAACCCAAAAACCCAAAAAATGAACAAGAAACAAAATTGTAATCCACTAGAAAAATGTTGGCTGAGGTCTAGGTTTACCTGCTCTTGACGGTTCGTGAAATGCTCAATCGTAGCTCCGGCAATCGACGAATGAAAATCAGCTCCAAATGGCACTTTCTTCTCCCCAAACTTGGAAAATGACAATGGTAACTATTTTTGGTCATTTTTCCTATTTTATAAACAAAAAGGAAATATTCCTTTTTCAAATTTAGATGCTTTCTGGATTATTTGCTATAGTTTGGATTATTTACTGCATTTTAATACCTGGTTGACTATTTTTTGACCTAGTTTTCAAGCATGCAGGAGACGTTAAGTGTTTCATTTGCGCCATTCTCACATCATAGCGACCATCTCATAAATGTTGTCAAGTATGAACAACCTGTTGAATATTTTTGTTGTTATTTTCGCCCGTTAGAATCATTTTTGTCCGTTAGAATTCGGTTATTTAATGATGACGAGCTAACTCTTTGTTCTTTCTCGTGCTCGTAAAACCATGAGATTAAGTCACCAAGTTATGATTTATCACTTTTCTGGGCTCGTTAAACTCCTACGGAAAAGGAACCCCCCCCCCCCAGAGTCTATCTTTAAGCTCTTTTCAAGCTCTCGAAATATGAAAAGATCACCAAGCGAACTTGTCGCGTTCACGCTTGCTAAAGTATTTGAACGGTCGTCTCCCTAGTGATAGTTTACCCCTTTTTCGGACCAGGGGGCACTACTTATGAAAAAAGAATACTCCAGCCAATCATGACTGGAAGAGTCCTCTCTCGTGTTGTTTTACCCTTTTTCGGGCGAAGAGGCTAACCTTATGAAAAAAGGACCTTTGGAGTCTTCTTTAGCTCTTTTCAGACTCTCTAAACATGAAATGACGACCGAATTTACCTTCTATGGACTCGTTAAAATTTAACATTGAAGGGCCCGCTACGGGATGAACCCCTCCTCTCCCAGGTTCAGAAAATATTTGGGATTGGACTCATCTATGAGATGAGCTATACCAAGCATCTGGTTACCCTCATCAAGCTCGTAAAAAACACATGAGGCACTCATCAGTCATGATGGGGAAAAGGAAAGCTTTTGTGTTACACTTTTTACCTGTGGCAGTACCTAGTTGTTCTTGAATATGGCACTCATTTGCATTCGCATACCATACTTGGGTCATCCATTTGTCCTCGATTTTTACCCACTTCCTGAGTCTTGTTACTCCTTTGGGTCTTACAAAGGATACTTCCATCATCAGTTTCATTAGGAATTGGCGTCATTCTTGTCGTGTCGATATCTCCAAGTCATGCCATGCCCATGTTCAAGAATACTTTCACCACTCATCATTTGCAGTCAACACACCTTCCACCATGTTTGGTCTACTCTGAGTCAGTCCTGTATGTTACTATACCATCCGATCTGTTCAAAAACATCCTTTGTCGTGTTTCGTGTCGATGATGGGGGAGTCATCATGGCCCTCCTTCGACGGATTCATCCTTTTCGACTTCAACACATCATCAGAGGATTGAATCTAGAAACCAATCGAGTACCTTGGACCTGCATGCCTTAATGGTAGGTTACCTCGCTTTTGACATGAGTTCACATCATTGACTCTTGATCGAGATATTTCATCATGCGATCAACTTCAACTCATTCATTCACGCTTGGTGATATGTACTATGATACCTTAGGGATCATTGACATCCATGATGATTTCCCTCGCACTTGTTAATGGTATACATCAATGACCGGTAATCAAGTGGTTTCTACCATGTTCGACGTCAAGACATTTGTAATCACATGGATAGATTCGCATCATTGTGAGTTCGACTTGAAGACCCTGGGGAAGTCTTGTTGTACCCAGGTTGCGATGGAGATTATTTTTGAGTCATATCACACGGATCCACATTTGTATTAGTTGTGGTTGTGTTATCATCTCATCATGGATCTACACTTGTATCTAGTAGCCATGATTGTGTTCAAACGATTCTTTACTACCATGGATCTGCATTGTATTGGTTGGCAGCCATGTTGTGAGTCTTACGAGAATGTGTTCTCGGAGTGAGTTGTACTGCAGCAGCATTTCCTGTTCGACAAGTCATTGCCATTCTTTCTGTCAAGGCATTTTCACCTGCCTAGTTTCAATAGCTTCATGCTTTGGGGGGAATTTTGTTACACCTAAATATTACCATCATGAAACTTGTATATACCCTTGAAGTATCGGTGACCAGGAAGTCAATTTGAAAGAGTTGTTGATCCTTTATCCTAAAAATCTAGGTGGATCGTCGCGACTTGCTCTCTTCCAACTTGCGACGACCGGGATCATCGCAGGTTCCTCCTTGATAGAGTGCGACGATGTAGCATGTTGTCCTTATACAGCCTGCGCCGACCTCATCTGTCGCATGTTTCCCTATTACAACTTGCGACGATGTCAGTTAATAATGATAAAAGGAAGCTTCGAGCGATTTCTAGAAGGAGGATGACTTGAATCTCTATCCCTAGGCTGAGTTGTCCTTCGGTTCCTCCATCATTGGGAAGATCCCTTAGTCCTATCCCACTAATCCTCAACTCATTTCTATTCTCCTAGTCCTATTTATATGAGGCTCCTCTTCCCTCCAAAGGGAGGAAGTCTATAGTACGTACATGCTGGTGCAATTAGCTTAGGAGATCTCTATTCATCTCTTGGGAGATCTATACTTCCTTTGGAGGCTTTGGAATTGGCTTGTTGGAGAAGGATTTCTACATTAAGCCTTGTTTGTAATCACTTCCTTCTATGTACTTTCCCTTTTTATACAGTAATATAAATGCTTTCCACCAAATGTTGTTGCATTGATGATGTTTGTGTAGTTTTCCTGCTTAACTGCTTACTTAGATATGCTATTGTTTAGATGCATTTTACTATTTGTGTTGTTTTGTATGTCTTGACAGATTTGGCAGTTGAGATCTAAAGACCATGAAGCTTGGAACAACATCAAGGAGAAAGGACCCGCGATCTAAAAGGTAAGGCATCTAGTCACTCGATCTCTAATTAGATCTAGTAAAGTTATTTCATATTCTGTGTCATTTGTTCTAGTCTTGCATTAAGATAGGGAGATCACGCCTTGAGTCCACTCTTGGTAGATTGTCTGATAACAAATTGAGCATCTGGTTACCCTCATCAAGCTTGTAAAAAACACATGAGGTACTCATCAATCATGATGGGGAAAAAGGGAATATTTTATGTTACATCTTAATTACGGTAGTACGTAGTCACTCTTGAACATGGTACTAGTTTGCATTTGCATTCAGTACTTGGGTAATCCATTTGTCTCTGAGTCCTATCAATTTTGTGAGTCTTGTCACTCCTTTGGGTCGGCCAAAGAATGCTTCCATCATCAAGTTGCATTGGGGGTTGGTGTCGTCCTCATCATGTCAATACTTCCAAGTCATGCCATTCCCATGTTCAAGAGACATTTGTTACTCATCATCTGCAATCAATACACCTTCGATCATGTCGTTCTACCTTGAGTCAGTCTTGCACATTACTGTACCATCCAATCTACTCCAAATATCTGTCATCGAGTTTCGTGTCATTGATGGGGGAATCATCATGGCCCTCCGTCGACGGATTCATCCTTTTCGACTTCAACTCATCATCTGAGGTTTGAATCTAGAAACCAGTCAAGTACCTTGGGCCTACATGACTCAATGGCAGGTTACCTTGCTTTCAACATGAGTTTACATCATTGGCTCCTGATTGAAATATTTCGTCAAGCGTTCGACTTCAACTCATTTACTCACGCTTGGTGATATGTACTATGATACCTTGGGAATCATTAACATCAATGCTGATTTCCCTCGCGCTTGTTAAGGGTATACATTAATGACCGGTAATCAAGTGGTTTCTACCATGTTCGACTCCAAAACATTGTAATCACATGGATAGATTCGTATCATTGTGGGTTCGACTTGAAGACCTTGGGGAAGTCATATTGTACCCAAGTTGTGATGGAGATTGTTTGAGTTATACTACACGGATCCACTTTGTATTGGTCGTGGCTGTGTTATCATCTCATCATGGATCTATGATTGTGTCTAGTAGCCATGATTGTGTTCAGTTGGTCTTTACTATCATGGATCTGCAGTGTATTGGTCGGCAACCATGTTTTGTGAGACTTGTGGATCTCAGGTCATTTCTGTAGTAGCTCCTTCCAACCAGCAAGTCCTTGCCATTTTTCTTACTACGAAGCATTTCACCTGTCTCATTATGTCAACTTCATGCTTTGGGGGGCATTATGTTACACCAAAATGTCGTCACCCTTGTGCAAGTGTCGCAAGTGTCGTCATCATGACCGTTGCAAGTGTCGTCATCATGACCGTTGCAAGTGTCGTCATTATGACCAAGTGTCGTCATCATGACCGTTGTGATAATGTCGTCATATTGACCATTGTGTAAACTCTTTGCTCTGACCCCTAAACTCATTCTGGGCTAAAACACATCCAACTGAGAGATTTCCCTGGCTAGTTGACCTCTTTGAGTAGGCTGTTGCACTTTGTCTTCCTACAGGGTGAGACAAACCCCCTCTGTCATAGTTCTTGGTCAGCTAGGGTGAGACACTGTCACAGGTTGTCCTCAGGCAAAGTGCGACAGACCCCCTCTGTCGCTCTATGTCCTCTACCAGGGTGCGACGAGGTTGGTTAAATGTTATTTTGGGGAGTCTCGAGGTCTTTCTAGAAGTTTTTTGAGGTGGAGACCTATCCCTAGACTCTAGGTGAGGTGGCATTTCGATTCCTAACCTAATGGGAGGATCCCTTAACCATCTCCCCCTAATCCTCAACCTACCCTCTCTCTTTAGCCCTATATAAGTGAAGCTCCTCTCTACTCCAAAGGGAGGAAGTCTATAGTACTTACATGCTGGTGAAATTAGCTTAGGAGATATCTATTCATCTCTTAGGAGATCTATACTTCCTTTGGAGGCTTTGGCATTGGCTTGTTGGAGAAGGATTTCTACGTTAAGCCTTGGTTGTAATCACTTCCTTCTATGTACTTTCCTTTTTTATATAGTAATATAAATGCTTTCCACCAAATGTTGTTGCATTGATGATGTTTGTGTAGTTTGCCTTCTTAACTGCTTACTTAGATCTGTTATTGTTTAGATGCATTTTACTACTTGTGTTGTTCTGTATGTCTTGACAGGTTTTGCAGCTGAGATCTGAAGAACATGAAGCTTGGAACAACATCAAGGAGAAAGGACCCGCAATCTGAAAGGTAAGGCATCTAGTCACTCGATCTCTAATTAGATCTAGGAAATTTATTTCATATTCTGTCTCATTTGTTCTAGTCTTGCATTAATCTAGGGAGATCTGTTGACCAACGCGACCTCAATCGACAAGGGTTCACCTCACTGTCGACGCATACCACAGTCTCCATGGGCACCGGCCCGAGCAGGTTTGAGCCCACCCAAGAACACCTGCAGAGTGGATGAGGTCTCACCCGAGGCGTCTAGGAAGAGCAGACAGAACCATGTTTCCATCGAGGGAGGAGGAGAGTTGTGGCTGCATGGACTGACTCTATTGCGGTACTTTAACCAGAAACATTAAACATTCAGCAAGGAGTTATAACATATCACTTCATCGCAGCATTCAAGGAGTTATACCATTTACTTCATCGAAGCATTTATCATCACATTCTACATAGAACATACTACTTAATCACAGCATTTATCATCAAGGCAACAATAAGCAGACATTGCATTAAACAACATTCATACATCGCAACATTGCACAAAGTTTGTACCAAAACATCATTATATTACTGCCGCGATTATACACCAGCAAAAACACGGATCTCGCATCCAATTTGTCTTCTTCCTCATTCATGCCTCTTCCCTAACACTTACAACTCTCATGTATTTATAGGCTTTTGCCCTTACAATATTTGTCCACTTACAACTGACTCCCTAACCGACACTATGGACAATTGACCCAATATCTAACTGACTTGGTCCAAATGACCCCAAAAACCCGCATACCGCGGTATACTGACTCACTATTACATAATGTATGGTCCAAGTGACCCAAAACCTGCCAACTGCGGTATCCTTTGGAAAAAAATACCTCTTTCGTGCCTTCTTCTGGCGTGTTGCGGCATCAGCAGTACCGCGATCTTTCCCCATCAAATCGCCTGCCAACGGGCCCCCAACACAATCTTGTGGATCTCCCTCGAGCCACGTCAACTGCTGGATAGAGTGCCTTCGAACTGAACTATGTTTCGGTAACTATTCTTGCTGTCTGGATCACATGGTGTTGTCCCGCTCCTTCAGCTATACGGATCGTCGACTCATTGTGCTGTATGTTTAACCCAAAATCGTCAACGCCTGACTTGCTATCATGTACTTCTCAAACTCATCCTCGAGTCTCTTGGACGGGTATTGACGGGAAGGAAAAGAGGACGAACAGTACCAAGGTGCGAAATTAGCAGATGACCCTGGCGCATCTATTTCGCACCGACAACTGGTTCCTACTATGGGCGGGGAGCTACCACCCCAACCCGCTCAGGGGTCAAGAAGAGCACAATCCTGCGAACAACTACTGTGTACTTAACCATGCTGAATCGTCCCTTGGCTTGGGCATAACATAGTGTAAGTGCACCCGCCATATCCAGGCGCTCAGGAACACTCGTCGTTCGGGCTCGCAGGGCCCCTAGGATGCTACCACGGGAAACAAAGTGAAGCATTTCCATAGCCTCCTTGGAATTCCTCACAACTCAACTCCCAAATTGATCAACCAACATAACCACTCTAGTTCGGAATAACTTCGTTGTAGCAAGCTACCAGCTGCCTTGGCTACTTATAGTCGGACTGTTCCCAAGTTACGACAATGGGAATGATGTCCCACTATCTCTCATTTGTGTGTGTGACCCTATCAACGGACGCAATCGGAGGGGTAGCCATACTGTCACCGAAGATCCTACGTGCCAATGTGTGAGCAATCTCCTCACAGTGTGCTGATCGTACCAGCCCCGCGTGCCATGTGCAAAACATGCCGTCGTCTTGTGGTTATTCGGATGACTCGGCGAGGTGCAATCATGTATAGGGATGATGGGCAGCGGTGAAAATGCTGCCCCGCATGTCCCAAATCCTTCGTAATCATTACAAAAATCTTTCAACAATAGCTGCCATCGGTCTTGGTCACAATACTGCCATAAGCCTCCTACTATTCCAAAGTTGCGGCACAAGCCTCCCTACTTCCGCATACCTTCTTATGTTGGTGCGCCATCCGCCACCAGGCAACCTGCAACACACACTTTTTTTTTTATGCGACTCAAACATCGCACTGCTCCAAGCCCAAGCGATAGGGCTTCAACCTGTGACCATTTACCAGTTTGGGGAGCATCCCCCCATCCAATCGCTGCAACTGAACCGCCCCTTCTGAATTAATACTATTGATGCGATAAGGACCCATCCAGTGCATCTGCAACTTGCCTGGATGTTTCATAAACTAATGTCGTATAGTAACACTAAGTCGCCTTGCTGAAACTGCTTTTTTTATGTGGCAATCATGCCATGCCTTATGGAGGTCCTTCTCCACTCCTTGGGGAAAGCCAGTGATAAATCGATCCTCTTCTAGCTCCACCAATTGTGCTAGACGTTCGTCTAATGCTGCAACATCATCCATGCTCGTAACAGCCGCAATTCATAAACTTGGAACAATGTACTCCATAGGCATAATTGCTTCCTTCCCATATACCAGCTTGAAAGGTGTCTGACCAGTCAATCTTTTACATGTGGTGCGATAGGCCCACAACACTGCTGGGATTTTCAGATCCCAGTCGTTACGGTTCACATTGCAAACCTTTGTCAATGCATGCTCCAATACCTTGTTAAACGCCTCCACCGTTCCATTCGCCTCTGGGTGATAGTGTGTACTCTTCTTATGCTGTATCTGCAATTCCTCCTTCAATGCAGTGATAGTGCGATTCAGAAAGTGGCTGCCTTGATCACTCAGCAATATCTTCGGGCAGCTGAATCGAGTGATAATGTGATCAAACAAAAATCGAGCAGCCGTTGCGGCGGAGCAATCAACTACTGGTGCTGCCTCAGCCCATCGGGTCAAATACTCTGTCGCCGTGACAATATACCGCGCACCTGTGCGTTTCCCTGGTGGATGAATCGGTCCTACAAAATCCATAGTCCATTTTTCAAACGGTTGCAATGTCACTTGAGGTAGCAGCGGCATCTCGTCGCGTCTGGATGGCTTGCCAGTTCACTGACAAACATCACAAGACCGTGCATAGTCTGTCGCATCGTTATGTAATGTGGGCCACCAAAGTCCTGCATGCAGTATCTTCCGGGAAGTCGCCTGACCGCCATAATGTCCGCCCGCAACTCTACCATGTGCATCGGCCAATATCTGCGCTTGCTCATGCGGCAAGACGCATCTGCGCAGTATCTCATCATCGCCCAATTTATACAACTCTCTCGCGATTAGCTGAAAATCAGCGGCCTTAACAACCAATTGCTTCTTCTGAGCAGTGGTAAAGTCAACAGGCGCAGTCCCGGTCACTAGAAACTGAAGAATGTCATCAAAATACTGATCAGCAGCGGAAACTTGAAATAGTTGGGCATCCGGCAACCCATCTTCGATATTAGTTGGTTCCTCCCCTGTATCAATCCGTGACAGATGATCTGGTCCAGCATTTAACCACCCCGGTTTCAGAATGACTTCGAAATCAAACTCCTGGAACAAAAATAGACACCCACAGATCTTCCCCCCCCAACACAGGCTTATTGACCAAGTATTTCAATGCAGAATGATCAGTAAACATTTTAAAGTGCCCACCCAATAAGTAATGCCTGAATTTCTGCAGCGCATAGACCATGGCCAGACCTTCGCGTTCTGTGGTAGTGTAATTGCGTTCTGCAAAGGATAGCTTCCGACTGGCAAAAGCAATGGGATGATCAATGTCGCCTTCCCCTGGTTGAGCCAATACAACCCCTAGTGCAACCGATGAAGCATCAACATGGACATGGAATTCCTTACTCCAGTCCGGAAAGACCAAGATTGGTGCCGACGCCATCTTCGCCTTGAGCGTTTCAAAGCTATCCTGACATTCCTGGCTCCACTGGAATGCCGCATCTTTCTTCAACAACTTTTCCATGGGATCAGTAATCGCAGCATACCCCCTAATGAACTTGAGATAATATCCCGTATGACCCAAGGTGGTGCGCAACTGCTTAACAGTGGTTGGCGGTTGCAACCCTAAAATGAGCGCAATTTTGGCTGGATCGACCAGCAATCCCTACTTACACACAATATGTCCCAGCAATATCCCAAATGGTGCGCAGAAAATACATTTCTTCAAGTTCAGCGATATCTGGTGCTGTCGGCATCGCTCAAGCATTAACCGTAGATTGGCCAAATGATCACGAATCAATCCATAAACGGTCCAATCATCCATATATACCTGCAGAAACTTCTGAATAAAATATTTAAATGCGGCAACAATGACCTAGGAGAATATCGCAGGTACATTCTTCAAACCAAACGGCATGACTGTGTACTGAAAGCAACCCCATTCAGTAACAAAATTTGTCTTATGGCGATCTTCCTTAGCAATGTGAATCTGATGGTAGCCAGAGAATCCATCAGTGAAAGAGTACATCTCTTGGCCACCCACTCCTTCAAGTAATTCATCAGTAAACAGGGTCGGAAAAGGGTCATGCAAGCAGGCATCGTTCAACTTCCGCAAGTCGACACAAATGCGCACTTCGCATGTTTTCTTGTCCTACACCACCATATGACTGATCCATTCTGACTCTTCCACAGGTTCGATAATACCAGCATCCAACATCCGATCAAGTTTCGCTTTGACCTTTTCTTTATGTCACGGATTTAGCCGATAAGGTCACTGTCGGACTGGCTTAGCATCTGGTTTCAATGGAATCTTCATCTCTGCTAAATCACCCAGGATTCCCTTCATTTCGGAAAACTTCATGGGAAATACGTCTTGAAATTCATGTAGTAACTCGGTAACCTTACTCATCATCTCATCGTCCCAATAATCCCCAACATTAGCAAACTCTGGAGTAGCCTCGGTGCCGATATTCATCTTGCGAAGCTGTAATGGTTGACTGAACTGATTACTTGGTGCAACAGGTGGGACCACATCGCGACTTCCTTCAAATTCGGGAATGTTAACATTCCGGGGATCATCATCATCCTCCGGGCCGCCACTGATGTTGAAGCATTCCATGAGAGACTGCATCTGACAGTGTGTGTGCGGGTCGACAGGGTAGGCCACCGGAACAACCTGAAATATCACATCGCGGATGAGCTGCAGGGCGTTATGGACATTAGGGTTGGCATCCGCAAAAGTGAACGTATGAGTGAAATAGATCGTTAACTCCCCCCATGTTGTAATGTCTCGGCGCAGCTCGGCTGCAGTATACCATGAGCGCAGTATATCCTCCAAAGTATGGACAAAAGCATGGACCCACTCATCTCTGGGTCGCGCTACCCACAATCGTTGGCACTCCATCACATGATCACTGGGATCAATCCAACCATCATACTTTCCAGTGTGATAAACTTCAGTATCGCCAAACCAAACCATCATCAACCGTCGACATTGCGACCAATCTTTAATGAATTTCTTATGTGTTTCCCACCATTGTGCTGGAGCAACCTTCAGTGCTTCTTCCAAGGCCAGCAATCGCTGTGGTTCTGGGATGCGGTCTTCAAACTCTACTACAAAGGTGTTTAGTCCAGGCAAACCCCTCATAGACAGGCAATGTGATCATTTCTGTCGCAACACGATACACGGATTGCGTAACTAAACCACATTTCCGGACGGATACTTCATGCATGCGATTCTGCCAGTGTTCCAACGCATCATCAGAGTCGAAAGACGTAGAGCTCTCGCTGCGCCACTCCAACTCACCGTGGATAGTGGGATGAATATAATCTTCTGAAATGTTGAATGCATGGTCCCATCCAGTGGTATCGTCATCTTTTACAGGCTCCACATATCGACGTCCTTCAACCGGATCCAACGGGGCTATGACTTGAAAATCATGATTCTCAAAGGTCATCATGCGCTTCTTGAAGTTGATTACAGCTCCACTATCGTTAGCCCATCCAATCCCCAAGAGCGTCGGATAAGAGCTTCCTACTTCAACTACTTCAATAACATCAAAGTCGGCATAAGTCTTCATGCCCTCAATATCAATCGTGAGCCGCAGAACTCGCCCAATCGGTGTTACCTTCGCATGGTTAGCCATCTTCTGCCATGCCTGCTTGGTTAAGATGTTAACATCCAAACCAAGGTCAAGAATCACAGAGTCAACATCATAGTCACCAATCTGAATATTCATTCGCATCTCCTTGCCAGTCTTCCGTCGTTGTAGGGACTTTACTGCCTACTCCTGCCGTCCTTTCGAAAATCACTGCAACCATCTTTCAATCTCAACCAGGGCAGCCGGGTCTCGGGCTAATAATAGACATCTTTCAAGAAACTTTTGCAATGTCCCCGGTGGTGGCAGTCGATCATCATCTGATGTAGCATCAAAGACAGTGTCATGTACCCACCTGCTGACCCAATGCAAGGCAGGAAACATGATGCCAAACTCAGGGCTTTACATGATCTCAGCCCAATACTAGATTCATATAATTAATAAGTGGGTGTGCAGATGTAAACAATCAATTATGCACAGCGGAAACACTATCCACACAATCTTCATATGCATTCAAGATTGCATGCATTAATAAAAGCATTTCATAAATAAATACATAGACAGAAACACTTATCTTCATTTCAATTGTCCCAAGCAACTAGCTATGTCGCTGCAACGTTCCACCCAACCGTAGGCTCTTCGACAGCTTATACTGAGTCCGTCCGAAGGCCACCCCCGAGCTGGGCATGATTCTCACAAGGACAAAGGGGACATTCACGCTCACACACAGTCTATTAACCATTTTATTTTAGCCAAGCCAGTCTAACTGGGTTTATCAGGCTGCACTTGCACAATGGATGCTCATTCCCAATCTCAAGCCAGAACCAGGGATTACCCATCACCCATGCCCATCATACTCTTCTTTCTCACAGCAAAAATGATTATTGACAGGGTTACACATTTACAACAGAGGTGTTCACAAAATAGGGTCCACATTGGTTCTCCCAACTCGTGGTTCACCCAAACGAACTGTGGAATTTCGATTTCAACCCCAGGGAGCAAAACCGATTTCTCTCCACTGGTTAGGATCCCTTCCAATGGCCTAAACGACCCCCAGGAAGACCCAAAACGTTCTGCTCTCTTTCCCCACGGGTAACCAACACAAAAACGCCCCTTCCCAGCTAAAAGATGAAGGGAGACACAGAAAAACGAGGGAGGAAAACGCCCAGGCAGCTTGAGCTGCGTGAGAGAGCAAGGCCATGGTGAATAATGGCTTAGGCAGCCATTTCGTGGCTCTATTCTTGCCCAAAAAGACCAACACGTTTTTCCATGAAGGGTGGCTTGCCCATACCCGATTTTGGACAGCCATACCTTCCCATTCCCAAGGCAATAACTTCCCCAACCAACTCTTGGGAGAAATCAATGGTTGGGTACAAAAGTCAACTTGGGTAGTTGAGGGTTTGATGGGTTCCCTCATTGACACTTGGCTTGACTCTATTGGCTCAAGGGTTTGAATGTTTTCCCTCCCAATTCCTTGTGAAATCATGCCCCCATCTCTTTGTTGCATTGCATACCTAGTTGTGGGTATTTTTTTATTAAAATGCATATTACATGCTATTTGAATTTCCACTGTGCATTGCTAGCACGCAAACCATATGCATCACGAAATCGATGGCGGGGCCTTGGCCTTGAGCTCCCCACCATGATTTCCTAACAATATTACATCATTTATAGTGTTAATTCCATGGGGCCAAACTGGGGACATTACAGACAGGTGGCATATCACAAACAACAACCTTACCGCGGTCTTTCTCCAAAGTGCGTCATGCCTCCAGGAATTTTTCCCGCTCTATATCAATGTCAAAGGGTACCGTCTTCTGACCAGCCAACCGAATCAGTGGTCGTGAACCATCTTCCCCATTCGTCTTGCCTCCACGAGTGACAACAACCACCGAAGCATCTTATGGTCACAGTTCTGTAGAAATGGTCACAATGTTTGCACCCTGCGTCTGGTTCTGCAGCAAATTCCCCGGTTGATTGACATTCTGATTGGCGTTCAACAGTGGTCGTGGGGGCTGGTTCTGTACTGGTTGCTGTGGCAGGGCCTGATTCTGTAGCTGCAGAGCGTTCCCAGTCTGCCATCGTGCAATCAACTGTGGACAATTTTCAACCGTGATCATTACCAAAACAAAACGTACACTGATTCTGTAGCAGTGGGCAGTCGCGTTGATAATGCCCCCATACCGCACAGTGGTAACATTGAACAGGTCCACGACCACCTCGGCCTCCTCCTCCACGACCAAATCCGCCACCGCATCCGCCCCTGTAGCCTCCTCGGCAGCCAGCCTACTGTTGGTATTGTTGCTGCATCGGTGCTGTTGGAATCCCTTGCCCTTGTGGTGCATATTGTGGTTGTTGTACGTATTGTGGTTGTGGGGGAGTCGTCTGCATCGGGGTGTATTGTGGCATGAACTGCTGCGGTTGTTGTTGCTGTGGTGCAAACTGCATCTGCGGCTGGGCTACCTACGGTTGCATTTGTGGTTGTTGCACCGCACGCTGATCGTCCTTGACATAGAATGCATCGCA
Source organism: Larix kaempferi (assembly GCA_027924585.1). Lineage (NCBI taxonomy): Eukaryota > Viridiplantae > Streptophyta > Pinopsida > Pinales > Pinaceae > Larix > Larix kaempferi. The sequence continues at coordinate 3,266,971 of BSBM01000223.1, read as the reverse complement.
CATCCTCTCCTGTAGCAACCCATATGCACGGCAATCCTTGTCATCGTGACCCACCGACTTGCAAAATGTGAAATAAAGATTTCACGTGGTTGTGACCATTTTCTGCATATATGGGCAATTATCGTGACTGTGCCCAAACACGTGACAAACACCATGGCATACTACCGCCATTCAACGGGTTTGGCTCACCTGACACCAAATAATTATGGAAATCCGGACAATTATCCTTCATATGTCCTTCTCTTCGGCATCGCGTACACCATACTTCATCACGATGTTCCTTGTTCTTCTTCAAATCTTACAACTGTAGAGTCAGGTTAGCGAGTTGTGTCTGTATCTGTGACATCCCGGCTGCATTATCTCCAATCGGTGACGCTCGGCGTCGATATGTTTTGTTGCATTAGCGGCAGCCGAATGTGGGGTAACAGTGTTGCAATGAACCATTCTTTATGTTGGACAGCACTCATATCGAAACTAACCTTTTCCATCAGCGTCTTGAATTGCTGGTCAAAATCGCATACCGTCTCATTGGGATACTGCTTAATTTCCTTCAATTCAGTAATGTATTGAGTCTCCAACTTAGGGCGTCTAAATTCAGCAATCAGTCCATCCCGAATCTCATCTAGTGACTTCTCTGGGGCCCCTGTAGGGACTAGAATAAATTTCATGAACCAATCTAATGCACGACCTCGCAGAGTCGTGGCTAACTGTCCTTTCTTAGCATCGGCATCAGTGATATGTTTCATGGTCCAGACCGCTTCACACAAAAACCAATATTGTTTTGGATTGTCTGTCGCACTTCCATGGAACAACGGTAACTTAGCATCATCGCCTACCATTTTGGGCTTCCTTCCTCCTATCGATGTGCTACTACCAATTAACTTCTGCGGAATTGACGAACTTGGCGGTGTCGAAGTAGTATTCCTTGTTGGTTGAGAGTCAGTGAGTGGAGGTGTGGGTACGCTGGTGCCGGGGTTTGGTCATGCCTCCATCCTGGGCGTATCCTGGTTATCCCTGTCAGGACTATGAGGTCGCTTCGTCCCATGTGGTCTTCCTTCGTGATTTTGCGGTTCGATCGCAATAGGACCTTCTCCCATCCTCTGCTTCTTCTCCTGTCGAAACCTCGCTCCTCCTCTTGTAAGACCACTTTCTTCCTCGGCTTCGCTCACAGTCTCCTCATGGTCTGCACCAATCTACCCCTTTACCATTCCATGTACTGATCCCCAGCAGTCGCGGTACCCACGGCCTCCGCCCACCAGGCTGTCTACTGATCAAGGTGCATCTTTAATATACCCTTTTCACAGAGTAGCATCTTAATCGACAGTTGGAGCGACAACAGAAACCTTCCCCTCAGTCCTCGGAAGAAGTATCTTTCAGCTTCGCTATAGGATTTCTTCGTGTCGACCGCAAATTCAGTGATATATCCTTCCAATATGCTATCAAGCCAAACTTCGACAGCCCGCGATGCCTTAGTATCGACTTCCTACAGTTCCTGGATTAATTTCGGGGTCCAAGCCATCGGCTCACCACCCTGGAAGTTCCTCTTTTAGAAGGTCAGCTTCGACAACCATTCGTACAGAATAACCGGGAATTCACAGAAAAACCATTCATGCGGACTGTCGTGAATATATCTTCCCAACCAATGACCTACTGTCAGTCACGTGTTTCGACTTTCTTCTTTAGCAAACTCCTGTAACTTCTGATCGAACCATTTTTGTATCTCCAGCTTCGTCGGATGCCACAACATGACCTCCTTCTACTCTGCACATGGTCCTGGTGACGGAACCATTTGTTGACCAACGCGACCTCAGTCGACAGGGGTTCACCTCACTGTCAACGCATACCGCAGTCTCCCTGGGCACCGGCCCAGGCAGGTTTGAGCCCACCCAGCAACACCTGCAGAGCGGATGAGGTCTCTCTCGAGGCGTCCAGGAAGAGCAGACGAAACCATGTTTCCACAGAGGGAGGAGGAGATTTGTGGCTCCATGGACTGACTCTATTGTGGTACTTTAACTAGAAACATTAAACATTCGGCAAGGAGTTATAACATATCACTTCATCGCAGCATTCAAGGAGTTATACCATTTACTTCATCGCAGCATTTATCATCACATTCTACATAGAACATACTACTTAATCACAACATTTATCATCAAGGCAACAATAAGCAAACATTGCATTAAACAACATTCATACATCGCAACATTGCACAAATTTTGTACCAAAACATCATTATATTACTGCCAGGATTATACACCAGCAAAAACACGGATCTCGCATCCAATTTGTCTTCTTCCTCATTCATGCCTCTTCCCTAACACTTACAACTCTCATGTATTTATAGGCTTTTGTCCTTACAATATTTGTCCACTTACAACTGACTCCCTAACCGACACTATGGACAATTGACCCAATATCTAACTAACTTGGTCCAAATGACCCCAAAAACCCACATACCACAGTATATTGACTCACTATTACATAATGTATGGTCCAAGTGACCCAAAACCCTCCAACTGCAGTATCCTTTGGCACAAAATATTCCTTTCGCGCCTTCTTCTGGCATGTCGCGGCGTCAACGGTACTGCGATCTTTCCCCATCAAACCGCCTGCCAACAAGATCATGCTTTGAGTCCGCTCTTGGTAGATTGTCCGATATCATACTAGTATGGTCGCCAAATTTGTTATCGGACAATCCACTCGAGCGGACGCGAGCCAAATCTCCCTAGTTCAAGTGAATATAGAACAAATAGGACATAATACAAGACTCATTTCCTAGATCTAGTTACAGATCGAGTACTTAGATATCATACCTTTCAGATCGTGGATCCCTCTCCTTGTTGCTCCAACTCCCGTGGTCGTCAAATCTCCAACTGCAAGACCTGTCAAGAAGACCTGTCAAGACAATATGGAAACAATCCAAGCAGTACAATATATCTAAACAATAACTGATCTAAGTAAATGGTTAAGGAAGTAAACTACAAATAATAATCAACATGATAGCATTTGTGGAAAGAGTTTGTATTATTGTATTAAAAGCGGGAATACATAGAAAGGAGAAGAACACAACCAAAGCCTTAACGTTGCATCCTCCATCCAACATGTCCAAGCCAAGCCTCCAAGATGGTACAAGGCTCCCAAGATGATATGGGATCACCAATGTGGATTCTACCAGCATAAGGATACTATATACCTTCCCCCCTTTGGAGTGGAGAGGAGCTTCACTTATATAGGGCTAAAGAGATAGGGTAGGTTGAGGATTAGGGGGAGATGGTTAAGGGATCCTCCCATTAGGTTAGGAACCGAAATGCCACCTCACCTAGAGTCTAGGGATAGGTCTCCACCTCAACAAACTTCTAGAAAGACCTCGAGACTCCCCAAAATAGCCTTTAACCAACCTCGTCGCACCCTAGTAGAGGACACAGAGCGACAGAGGGGGTCTGTCCCACTTTTACTGAGGACAACCTGCGACAGTGTCTCACCTTAGCCGACCAAGAACTGCGACAGAGGGGGTCTGTCTCACCCTGTAGGAAGACAAAGTGCGACAACCTACTCAAAGAGGTCAACTAGGCAAGGAAATCTCTCAGTTGGATGTGTTTTAGCCCAGAATGAGTTTAGGGGTCAGAGAAAAGAGTTTACACAATGGTCAAGATGACGAAATTATCACAATGGTCATGATGACAACACTTGGTCATAATGACGACACTTGCAACGGTCATGGTGACGACACTAGGTCATGATGGCGACACTTGCAACACTTGCGACACTTGCATAAGGGTGATGACATTTTGGTGTAACATCTATCATAAACTATGTATGTTTTCTTGCACTTTCTTAAACATGGGAGGCTAAGGAGGGAATTTCATGATAACAAGCATTATGTACCATGCTTTGTCTTCGTAGTTTTGATATAGGGATGAGAAATCAAGCAACATTTGCTTTTCTATTTGTTTGGAAATCACAAGGATATATTTGTGCATACCAAATGCAGATTGCTCTAAGGTTTTTAAGATATACATGTTTAGCATGAGTTACATGAAATTGTATTGCCATAGAGACTTATTCTATGCATATCCATCTTTGCAGCAATTTGAGAATCTATTTCAGTTCGCTCATAAAGTGGAGAATCTGATGTATACAATCACACCAAAAGGTATGTAAACTAATATTAAGGTGGTTTTTCAACTCTTATCCATAGGTCCATCAATAAATGACTCGACTAAGGGTGGCCTACTTGTTAAGACTTAGTTTTGTTCAAAAAAATTGTGCAAATATTTTTTACAATTATTATCATATATTTATGAGCATTTTGCATTGATTTTGTCACATTATAGTTGTATGAAACTAGTACAAAATGGCATCTAATAGATGGCATGTTTTCGAAAGTTTTAGATGGAATCTAATAGATTTCTCAGTTCTATGTTACAATCTAAAATGGTTGAAAGGTCATCTAGGAGTTGCGAGTCAGAAGTTGCAATATCTTAGTATTCATAATTTCATTGTTTTCGTACTAATGGAATGGATATTTTGGAAACCAGCTTGTGGATTATCCATCTTTCCAAGTTCTGATCTTAAGGTCAAATAAAATGTAGATCCATTATGATCTTATTGGCATATAGCATATAAATATATTTTGTTTTTTTGCACATCTTGTTAAAGTGCATGGGACCAATTTATGTTGTGAGAGATTGTTGGAAACAACCCAGTTTTTCATGAATGCAAATGAAAAATGAAAAAAGCAACATCCTTAATCCATCACTTGCATCAAAGAGATATATTCCTGAAAACGAGAAACATTATAGTGCCCTTTGGAAATGTCATTGATTCTACACATTACCAAATAAACTACATAAACAAAGAACTTCATTGTAATACTACAATTATCCCTAAACGATAAGTAGTTGTTGATGTTATAATAATCGATGTGCTTCACAGTCACATGTTTTCTGCAAGTATAGGCTACATTTCATCTTGCCCTTTCTTTAGGTTTTTTTTTTGAAACAATAAATAGTTTTCTTATTGGTTGAGCTGAAACCCCACATGGTCCATGAGAAAAAAATGAAATTTGGGCAAATCTAAAACCCCATTTGAATGGAACCTTTCCATTCAACAATAATTGCTTCCCTTTTTAAGCCTTTGATTTAAACACAACTGTGGCAAATGGGAAATACCCTCCGAGAATGAGATATTTTATTAATAAAGTTGATACGAATGACATTAAAATTGTAAGAATGGCTCTATTATATACATGAAATGTCCACTAAACTTAAATAGATGTAACCTGCTAAAAAACTTATCTTTCTTTACGGCTAAGAGGATAACTATGATAAAACGTTAGATAACCTATATTTAATTACACTTAGGTGTTTTAAATATTGTGTGGGCTACCTCTATTTAAAGGTACAGATCATAGAAGCACAATACTTTGTACAAATGTCAAAAACATATAGATGTTGCAATAAGAGAATAAATCAACTTTAGCAACTGTTTGTTTTTCCTCTTCCTAAGCTAAGATCTGAAATTTGTTTTCCTTAACACCTTTGTTGGGATCTTCAGGAGTATTCATGGTTTTGGATAGGTTTCCTTTCCAAAAAACCTGGTTTCTTATTCACCTCTTTTTATTTTTGGAATTGTATCTTGCTAGGTGTCTATATGCATTGTATGCTCAATATATGAATGATAAGTTATAATGGTTAATTGTTTTTCCCAAATCTTATCCCTTAGAATTAGATTATCTACCTCTTGGAGTCTTTTCTCAATTTTTATGAATGCAAATTCTTGCAAAGATAGTAAGCTTCCTTTATATATTAGGTTAGTTATTTTCTTGAGCTTGTATATAATGCTTACAATGCTTTCCAAATTTTCTAGTTACCACATTTTAAAAGTAACTTTCCTGAAAGTATTTCCATATTTCAAATACATGCACCGAAGATGGTATTGCCACTCCAAATTGAAATACTAGGAGCCAATATTTGATGATGAGGTCATTGTTGCTCAAGAATAGTGGAGTACTGTCAAAGAAATGTTTTTCCCTTATCCTAGGAGAAGGGGAAATAATATGGAAATCCTTTTTTGCACAAAATGGTTTGTAGTTATTTATACTGGCCCACCAGTTTTTCTAAGGTCCATAAATGAGGAATTTTTGGTGATGACCATATATCAATGATTTCACAAATCAATTGACAGTCCTCTGATATTAAGATTTCACCCTTCACCAAAATGAGATCCCATTGTGCTTGTTAACAGAGCCACTGCTAGTTTTTTTTATTTTTAAGTGTTTTTCCTCTCCTCTTGTTATTTTTATTGACTTTTTGTAGGTTATAGTTAAAAATCTTATATGAATTCCTTCTAATAGTATCCATATTTGAAATTCAACTTGTAGGGAAATTCCCTCCACTCATTTTTTATTTTTTTGGAAATGTTGCTTATATTAACTTGCATCCTCCCTTTGGCTAAGTTGCAACTATGAGGGGTATTTCTATGCCATCATAAGCACCTAGAACTTGCACGTGGCCTTATCTGCACCCACTTCGGGAGATTTGAATCTGGGTCTCCTTATTAATACAATTTCGATCACCTCACTGCTTTTTGATGGACCACACACACATGGAGAAGTTCCTTCTACTTATTCCATAAAGTTCCATCCAATATAGTATGTATCTTTGAATCTTGCTTTTGATATCTTTTAATGATTGCTAGGTCATGTAAGGGGTATAAAAGCTTGCATTTCTTGCTAAATTTCATGATAGATAATGGTTGAATTGTCACTTATGTGCATGTGTAGATATACACTTGACATTCTGTAGTGAATTACATTCCATTTAATGCATATTATTTAATAACGCTTTTGTAGGAAAGCCTGAAATGTGGGCTTTGCATACTGATAGCCTTTGCCTTAATTTATTTTTCTATGTTTTTTTAGCCTTCAATGCTTGTTGTTCCTGATGTGCAAGATGTGTACACCCCTCTTGAGATAGAGTTCATTGTTCCGCTCCATGAGGTTAGTCTCACCATAATTTTGAATTCATTTGAATTAAGTGTTATAATGTAAGGATTTTGGATATAGTTTCTTAACCTTAATTAGGTAACTGTTGTTTTTTAAACAATTTCAAACTGTTCTTTGAATACAGTGTCGTCAACATCTAGAACAACTTCTTGAAAGTATTCCAACAATGTTTCAAAACAATAGGATTCATGAATCAACATTTGGTGTAGCTATCAAGGTTGGGCTCTTCTCATATTCTACACTTCTTTGTCTATTTTTTACAACTTTCCCTTTATTCTTTTATGATTTTTGAGGATTTTTATGTTTGTTATTTAAGGGTGACTTCCTAACAGTGAAGTCCACGAGGGGAGGGGGGAGGACTACTAGTTTTCCAGTCATGTTAGTTGACTTATTAAGCATTCCTAAAAGTTAATCTTAAGGGTTGTAGATTTATAAAGGCAGTCGAGAAATGGACACAAAATGTAGTGGTTTTCATTGTTTACTTTCTTAGTCTTATTGAATTTTATCACCCAATTTTATATTTTAATATTTATTATATTTACTGATATTTGAACATGCATGTTAATGGTTATGTCAAAAGCAAACATATTTTTCTCCATTATGTACTAAGTGTCTTTTAATAGAAGGTTGATTATTTTTAATTATGGACTAATGTTATAGGTTGTCTACATTGTGTCAATTATAAATTTATAGGTTCTAATGTATAAAAACTTATGGTGTTAATGAGTACAACCCTCAATTGTAATCCATAAAAGCAAAGGACCTCCCATATAAATTACTTTAATTTCTGTTTGAAAATACTGACATGCTTTTCTTTAGATGATCTTCACCATGAAACTTTACTAGGCACCTGATACCTAGAGAACTCCCCCCAAAAGTCAATTTGTCGAGGCTTATACATACATGTGCAAACAAGAATGGTTGTTTAATCCATGTGAACTTTTATTTGGTCTGTGTCAAGCATTCATGAATAGGAATCCTTTCAACCAGTTAATATCAAGAAGATAATTTACATTTTCTCGAATTTTTAAGTGTCATTAAGAATGATAAGAGGAATTTTTCTAAATGTTTTTTCAGTCAACATTGGTAAACTGAGACCAATCCTTCTTCTATACAGCTTATGGTCTGATGTTATTACAAATGGTGTATATTGTATTGGTAAGAGTTAAAAAATTTGGATTGTAGTCTTTGTTCAAAAGAAGATCACATGAGTTATGACACTCTTGCATCACCCAAGTTTTCTATCTGGAAACATGTCATAAACTGAAACTAGTATGAAACTCCCTAGAAATAGAAGTGTTCTGGAACTTTTATGAGACATTTATTGTCCAGAAACATTAGAATGAATAGTTTGCTAGTGCAACAATGACAAAATTGGGTCACCCAAAACACAAAAGGAACCCGACTCACAAATGACCTATTTGTTGTAAATAAACTCTAAAACATAAGAAGAAGAAAAATCTAAAATTCCCCAAAACAGAAAAGAACTAAATTTTTTAGAGTTTAATGTTTTGGAAATATTTAAATATATATAATATTTTTACAAATTATTATAATATGTTGTTTCTGTGTCCTGTTTTCCCTTTTCTACAACTTGTTCAGTTGTAGTCTCTTGTTGGATACCCTCTTTGAAGATATGATTTATGGCATTGATGAATTTTTGACACGTGTTCTCTGAATGGTTAGCCTAATGTATGCAGCAGAAGTTGTCCATAGCCACATGTTATATCATCATGAGATTATTCACGGTTGATGTCTTTGGTGGCTTTGATGCAACCACGGTTTTCTTGAAAAATGTCTTAAAAATACTTTTGTCTCGAGCATCCATATTCGTAGTTGAATCGTTGTCTGGTACTAGCATTTGTCAATGGTAAGGACTTCGTTACAGTGGGAGGACTTTTCTTTTCCTCCAAACTAGGGTTTCTCTTTAAACTTGCCATTTCCATCTCTACTTTGTGACCTTTTGTAAAGGTTGTTGCCTTGATTGGTATTTGTACTTGGACACTACTCATTGTAATCCATTGCTTTATCTCTCCCTTTGGGTTGTGCTTATTCTCGGATTGTGGGGGTCTCAAACCTTTCGGAGTCTGTGTGTATTTGATGGACTAACCTCCTTTGTTTAGATACTCCTTGGATGAACTTTGTCACAACTTACCTACTAGGAAAAAGATGAATAGGATCATCTGTAATGACATTTATTGGCAGTTTGTATAGGTCACTTGGATTAACCCTCAAGGTGTGTTACGCCCGAATAATGGCTTTCTAAGTGGAGCACTTCATGGAGTTGAGGGACAGGGTCGTTGTATGACCTCATTACACACTCCGTCATTGGGTGAGTGCTCTTTGCATTCCCTGGGCTAGTTTAATGTGGATCTGCATAGACTTCGGATGGAGATAGATCACTAAATTGACAGGTTAGATAGGATCTGCTAACTATGCCATATTCGTGAGGTTGAGGCTGTGGAACACTTCATTTTTTGTTGCACCACTTAATGCAAGATCTAAGGCAGGCTCAATTGTCTATTTAGAGAGACACAACTCTCTTCAATTTCTTCAAGTACCTTAACCAATGATGCCTGACCTTATACATGTAAGAAGCCCTCAAGCTCTGCTTCAATACCTTTCATCCACATCTTAGTCCAACTTCCACTTAGAGGCTCACTTCCTCTTTTATGGTTGTCCCATATTTTAGGGCCACCAAGAGATAGATAGATAATAGCCTTGCTTCCTACTCCAGATCAGTGCATATCTGAGGACCATCCCTACTTCTTAGAGATCTCAGTAGCATTACTTGTCCATTGCAATGATCTTCTCGAGTTTGACCACTGGAGGTAATCATAATGTTTATTCAGTATTGTCAAGTTCCGTGAGTGTGTCTTAGGAGTTGCCCTAGTCATACCATATCCTAGACCTCTAGGATTTGTGTTGCTCATTCAATGCTAAATATGTCCCTTTGTTCTCATTGTTTTTCAAGAGTTTCATTTACATCTTGTTTTTAATTTGATCTAACTTGTTTTCTTTCTATAGTTGGTTAAACACTGAGAAAAGTAGCATTGCTTCACATTTGTGCCAAAAAAGATTGTTGTGATGTGATGCATATTATTCACTCTGGTATACCTCCACTTTTCCTGTCACTGTTGGAGGATGGATCTTCAGTTAAGGTTTGGCACTTACTTAAATATTGGAGTAGAGCTTCATTTATTTTGTGGATTAATTTACTTAGTTGTATACTTGAAGTTTAATAACTTTTATTCACATTTTTTATCGACCAATTCTTTCCAGGTTGCTATTGGTATAGGTGGTGATGCATCAAGGATGTTGACTGATTACAATGACTGTGTACAAGGAATATAGGATCTCTCTTCAATTGCAAACTATAAATTAGTAGAATGCCCAAAACAATGGAGTCTTTCTGGTCTTTGTAATAAGCTAAAGTGCCAAGAGGTTTGTTGAGTAAGCAAATGGTGTGGATATCCCATCCCGGTAGCCAAATAAGCATGAGTCACATAGGATCCCTGAGCTTAGCCAACTCAAAACAAAAAAACAAATCCAGCATGGCATTATATAAGAATTGAAGTCGTGACCACTCATTTACAAATGTTGATATTTACTAATCAAATAAACTCCCCCATCCTTTCAAGTATACAAGGAGAGATGAGAACATGACCTCACCATGTAATTAAGACCCTATTTGTTGCAACAACAAGGGATTACATGGAATTGAACTCCCAATAATGAGAGAATTATTCGGCCCAAATCTGCTATGTAATTATCTCTGCAAATATTTTTACCTCTAATCTTTGATCCCTTCATTTTCTTTCAAGATAAAGCGTGATCTTACATATTTATGTTTTTATGTCTAAAGAACATCACCTAAAAATCATGACAAATAAAGACTCAAGGAAGGAAAGGTAAGGTGTGGGCTTCTTCATATGGCTCTTCCTAAGACCCAATTTGTGTAAGTTTATAAATTGTTACGGAAACATAGATCTATAGTGACAGAATGGAGGTGATCCCCAAATGCACTATAGATAGATCATAATTGAAGTGACTCCATGGTTTCCTGCGTGAGGTGCGGGAATCTTGGTTTGATTTCATCTTTATTCTAGGCCAGGTAACAAAGGATAACATATGTTTTAGCACAAAAATTAGGTGTGCGCTTGTGCAGGTACCTAAGCATTGGGAACAAAGTGATAGATAGGGATACCAATCCCTCCCAAAGGTTGAGTCCCCAAACATTTGGACTCTGTAGAGGAATGAGACTATTTGGAAGAAAACCCCAAGGCAAAGAGTCTTTCCAAGTCTGGCCAAAAATCAATCCACTATCCAGGCTTGACATTCATCCATATCAATCCAAAGAAGAACTACTACTTCAGTAAATGGCTTAATGTTTGCATGATACTGGTAAAAAATCTTTGTGCATGGTGTTCTTTTAAAGTGTTGTCCCAACGAACTTATTACTGCAGATTAAAGTGGCACTAACATTGAAAACCCTTATATCAAACCACAAAATTATCGTTGCTACAAATACCACAAAGTAAGGGATATGACTAAGATCTATCCGTCGAGCCATTCCACAACATTATGGAGAATCTCAATATGACTTTGTGTTCTCCTGAAGCGGTCGATCAATGGACAATCAAACGGGTCAAGGAATGAGAATCTCAATTCAATGTTTGGATCAGATCTCTGCACATCCAAAAAAATGGTAACATAGCACGTCATAGAAAGGTGTTTGGGAACTCGTTCACTTATTAATTAATGATGATGAGTGAAAAATTGATAATATAAAAGACCACTGTAGGAGGAGGCATCTCCCAAAAACCTAAACGACGGCTTATTCTCACCATCTCGCCAACCCTACGCGGGAGCATATTTCAATTGATTGGAGGGGTTTAAGCCTTCTTTTCAAGGAACCCACGTTAGGAAAAAACCTTTCGGTTCACCCCTACGCCTTTTTCTATTTGTAATAATCTAGTAACTGTTGTTGCACAAAGTGCAAATGTGTGTGATTAGAATTCCATGTACACCTTCTACCGCGACAAGTGTGACCACTGGAGGTAATCATAATTTTTCTTTAGTGTTGTCTAGTTCTATGAGCGCAGTTGTAGGAGTTGCTCTAGTCATGTAATAACCTAGAAGTCTAGGATTTGCGTTACTCATTCAACGCTAAATATGTTCCTTTGATCTCATTTTTTTTCATGAGTTGCATTGACATCTTGTTTTTTATTTAATATAATAATAAAAAATTATTTTTATAGTTGGTGAAATACCTAGAAAAGTAGCATTGCTTCAAATTTGTGTCGATAAATATCATTGTGATGTGATGCATATTATTCATTCTAGTATACTTCCACTTTTGTTGTCACTTTTGGAGGATGGATCTTTAGTTAAGGTTTGGGACTTACTTAAATATTGGAGTAAAACTTCATTTATTTCATGGATCAAATTACTTACTTGTATACTTGAAATTTAATAACTTTTATTCACATTTTTTATCAACTGATTCTTTCCAGGTTGGTGTTGGTATAGGTGGTGATGCGTCAAGAATGTTGACTAATTACAATGTTTATGTGCAAGGAATAGAGGATCTATCTTATATTGCAAACCGTAAACTAGGAGAATGCCCAAAACAACGAAGTTTTTCTGGTCTTTGTAAGAAGCTAACATGCAAATAGGTTTGTTGAGTTAAACATCACACATTGATCGCTAATCTTTGTGGATTTATGTTTTTATTTGATGAAATTTCCATGGATGAATTCTTGTTGTTGATTCAATCAATGTTCAAATCAAAGTGATAGAGATATAGGGATCAAATACATTGTAGGTAAAGAGGTATTCAAGATAATGTCTAATGCTAACAATAATTTGAACTCAAATGACCCTTCAGCTCATCCTCATTCCTATATGGCCGTGGGATTTGTGAGATTTGGATGATAGTTATGAAAGCCATGGAAAGCTATTTGGCTCATTTTGTGTGTGTGTGTGTGTGACATGTGTGTTGTCATGTTGGTCATTAGTGGATGGTGTTGCATGGGCATTTAAGCAGACATGGGCAACATTTTTGGAAAGTAGAGTTGAGTTTGCCATTAATTTTCTCTTATATACCATAGTAGTGAGATTGCTATATGGGGCGGTACCATCAATGAGAAGGTTGTCCATACAAAAAATTTGCAGTATAAAAACGTTGAGGAAGAGGTGGGAGCACCGAGGAAGGGAAGACAAATTTGTTGTAGAATAATCCTATGAAATGCATTTCTCTTTGTTGGGCAGTGAGAAAAATGAGTTCCATGAAATAAAACCCTTGCATGAAAACCTTGGGCATTGTCACAACTAAACATTAGCAACATTATTTAATCCATTAAGAGTGTTGTAGAAATGGAAGAAAAATATTATGCATGAAGCATGTATTTCTTCGTGGAGAGGGTTGGTGGTAATGTCACTTGGAAGGTATGGTAGCATAACAGTGTTGCATGAAAATGGACATTTGTCTTTTTGCATGGTATCGAATATGGTGGCATGTGGGCTACTTCACAATCAATAAATGAAATGGAATCTTTGTAAAAATGGTATATTGTATTCATATACTGAATACAATGGTCATTGGGTGCCAATTTTTAGGTATAAATTTTTTGTTCATTGTAAAATGGGAGATTGAGAGAAAGCTTGGTCGGTTAAACATCCTTTTAGTTTCCATAATATAATTGACACTCGTGCTATACTTTTGAAAATTATTGTGATATACACAGTGTTGTGAGAGAGAGGAAATCAGAAACTGAAAGCATATGGATGCTGGGGCTAAATAACACACATGTTTTTTGTGTTGTCTGCAAATTGCCTAATAGCTATCCACAAGTATGAAGACAAACCATCTTTTCAGATATTTGAGTTGCTTTAAGAATACATGCAAAGGTTGCTACCATTAATTGCTCTATTGATATTATGTGGTTGTATCTCAAGTATCCCTAAATCCAGTCTTGAGTATCATGAACTTGTCATTACCTCTAAATGTTTAGTTCTTGGGACAGATGACCTAGAAAATAAATACCTTAAGAGGCAGTTTACTTCTTTCACAGGTAATTTGTGCATTTGAGATCCTATTTACATAGTTTTTAGATTTAAATAATGACTTGCCTTGATTGAAAATATTGACCTGGTTTAGTATATACAATATAAAAGAACTTTGCAGATGTAAAATAAAGCTGAAGGTGTTGTAGCATGTGGTCGTGAAAGTAATATGGAAAAGGACAATATTTTTAAGATGGAAGCTGCACTTTATTGATGCCTTTTATGTCTTATAGAAAATTGTTGCAAGGGTGAGTTACCATTTGATACCATATAGTATTTTAAGGTTGTTTTAGTATACTTTTGGTGCATGTTTTGACTTAACTATAAAAAAAATGTAACTTTTGTTGCTTAGGAGACAAATTGGTTAGAGCAACAACGTTGACAAGGCTATTATCATTGGAAAAGTCTTTACAGGGTTCCATAAAACTTGTCAGTGCAATGAAGCTCCCAATGCTCATAGAACGATTTAATACTATATTAGAGGTGAGTTGGAATTGATTTCCAAGCAACAATGAGAATATGGATGTCTAACAACCAAGGAGTTATGTTTGAGTGTAGAGCTTCCCCAACTCAAAAAAAAAAAATGTATAATTTTCTTAACACATTTGAATGATGATCTTGTTACATTTTCTAAAATTTGCATATAGATGACACTTTACTAATGTTACTTGTATATATAACTAAACTTATTTCTTTAGTTTGAACTTTGATTCTATTTAAGGGTGCTAACTCAATGGAAGAGCATCTGCCTTACAGGCAGGAGGTTGGTGGTTTGATTCCTTCGTTCCCTATCTACAAAAATCAATGACTAATTAAATGACCAATGAACATCAATAAATGACTAAATAAATGACTAGTTAACAACAATTAATGACTAAATAAATGACCAGTTAACTACACTTAATGTCTAATTAAATGACTAGTTAACAATAGTCAATGACTAAATACATGACGACTTAACAACAATAAATGACTAAATAAATGACCAGTTAACATCAATCAATGACCAATTGACAGCAATCAATGAATAAAACAATGACTAAATATACGACCAAACTGATCAATTAGAACAACCAATAAATGACTAAAACTTTTTAGTCACGTATTTAGTCATGTTATAAGTGACTGGCAATAAATGACTATTAGTCACGTGACTAAATTTAGTCATTTATATGCAATTTTTAGTAGTTTTTTTAGTCATTTATCTCACTTTTTCTACTAGTGGAAGGTTTGATCCAAAGCACACTATGACAGACATTTTCGACCTTGCACCTTTAGTGAGGGCGACTTTGTCCTTATCTTCAATGGCAAAAAAGACAACAAACTAGGACCCGGTAAATTTGTATCTAAATGGACAGGCCCTTATGTCGTCAAACAATGTCTCCCCAAAGAGGCATATGTCTTAACTGACCTCGAAGGTATCACCCTTAACAACCCCATTAAACAGGTTGTACGTTAAATGCTTCTAACCTTGATCTGCACGCACCACACTGGTGTGCCATGTTTTGGTTTTATATTGCTGCATTGTCAATACCTTTGTCACGTTCTTTACTACAGTTGGGTATGCATGCCATATGTGCAGGATCACAACCGAAACATGCAGGAGACCCCTTGTTTTTCCATTATAAGAAAAAGACTCCATCCCTCAACAAAGGTGTCGGGCTTCTATCATAGGTATCATTATGAAACTGGCATATAAGCAACGCTTTCCCTCTACTCACATTGCATTTACCAATATTCTCGCAAATAACTATAGGGCCCTCATTTCCAGTCATGGTGTGCCATCAACGTCAACACTGTGAATAGCATGTTTCCCCATGGGTGTGCACACCATTACAATCCTTGTTGTAAATTAACACCCGTGATGTCGAACCCCCACAAGTCCAAGGAATTTGATACGCAATGAAAAGATCACCCCTCGTTCATCATTTTATAGTTGCGCATTTACTCCCCCACCTTCAGCAATTGATGCCATCTGATTCCTCAACATATGTTATGATCAAAATTCTCCACTGACTACTCATACCTCCATGAGCACTCTACCATATGAAACCTTCTTCATATCACACCCCCCGCGAAGACACCAATGGGGCCCCCACCCCTAGAAGTAACCAATTCTATTTAGTTATTCCTCCAGGAATAATATGCATGGCATTAATTCAAGGGGCACCCATCTTCATGTTCGCAAAATAACCCTCACCTCACCATGGAGAGCATCTCCTGATCCACTCAAAACTGTGGGGACTCCACTCGTCATCAAATTGATTCCCCAATACACCCAAAACCGCGGGAATCCCACCCATCATTAAATTGGTCTCCCGACACCCACAAAACCGCGGGGACCCCACCAATCATTCTTTATGTACAAACAAGTTCCTCGACCTATACAAAACAGTGGGAACCCCTTGTTCTCTTTGGCGTAAACTCAGGGTCACCTTTGATCTATGTATTTGAGTCTCAATATCCCCAGCATTATCCATTTTGTCGATTACCCTTACTCTCAGTATTGTGTCTCCATCAAAGCCCCTTCACTTGCAGTTTGTGTCCCTCCATATCACTCTATACCTTTCCAAAAATGAATGTTGTCACTAGCCCTCCTCGTGTTTACATCGATCAAAGGAAGTTATGAGCCCCACGCTTATCAACCAGTCTTGTGTCAGGTATATCAGTCCTACAGTTGGTTGCAATATCATCTTGGTTCTTATGACGAGACCCTTGTCTTCCCATATACTTCGACTCTCATGAGCATCAACTCACCATATTTTGAGAGTTGTAATAGTTGCAGTTGTACCTTGGATTCCCTTTCAATCACGATAAGGGATCACCTCAAAGTAAGTAGGGAGAGTCATTAGTGCTCCCTTACTTAGTGGTTTCCCCTATGCTCGACGTCAACACATCTATTGCATCATGGGGAAACACACTTTTGAAGGTATTAGTGTTCACATTTGTAAACCATGGTAGTAATCCATTTGGAACAATGCAGTTTCCCCTTGGGAAACTTCGCCACCATTCTGGTCCCCCACCCTGGTGGGCTTATCATGATCATCAGCAACTCCACTTCTTCAGCACTCAACAATAGTTCCCAATTCATTTACTCTCACATGGATCGAAGCCGCCTTCATCCATGTCCCAAAAGTATCTTTGAGTTAACCCCTTGGTCTTCTCTTATTGTAGTCATCTTGACAACTTTTCACAAGCATGGGTATGCCTCGTTTGTATAAAACATCATTCTTTATTATAGCTTCACTAGTCATCGCCAACAATCTTCCCCCATGGGAGGACCCTATCTTCCACATATTCTTTGTCCACTACAAAACAGGAGAGAAACACAAGAAACAATGATGCATTATCGGCTCTATAGTACCTTCTGAACCTCATACATCAGGGAGCTTGTTAATGCCTAAATCTCGCACATATGCCACATTTTGGCAATTCTTACAATAAGGTATCATCAACATATAGAATGCAATTTAGCAAAGGCATCCTCAACAAATCCAAAATGCAACATGAGTTCAAAAGTGCCCAAAAACAGTCAAATAAGAGGTCGGGCGGCTAAACAATTATTAACATGCGCTACAGCGCATGTTACCAGTTCAGTTCTCGTGCGATACTTGCACGGATTTTCCTTCAATAGTCACAGGACTATCAAAACGGCAGGACCACCTACTTTTCGCAGCACAATGAAGGCTCTTCAAATCCCCATCACCTCCAACAATCCAAATTTGGCTCCTCACACACTTGGTGGCATTAAATAGCCCCCTTGGTGCACCTTGGAACTAGTTCATGGAGTGCATAGATTCACATTTGGATCCAGTTGTTTCTTGGCCACCTCTTGGCCTATAAAAGAAATCCATTTACATGCATCTTGTAGAGAGAAAAAAAGAGCAAAGTTATGATGTTGTATTTTTGTTAGAGCTCCTTCATAGCTCACCTCTTCCCACCTTTGAAAGCATTCCAAAGGTCCCTTGCCACCTTCCTCTAAGGGGCAAGAGTTTCTCTCCATTGTTATCTCACCCACTTAGCATTTAGTTTGGAAAAGAAGGACCTCCCTAAGGGAGATTGTTGGCTTCCCTTGAATCCTACACCTCCTAAGTGTTGTGCATGCTTGACGATTGGGCAATACAAAGTGGTTTTGCATACATTTGGTTGTTTGAGTTTGCATTCTTCCCCCATTTCCTTTGGTATATTTTGTTTAATTTTCTTTCTTTTATTTAAATTTCACTAACAACCACTTGCATGATCATTTGGAGAACTCACTCACCCCACAAGGGGCTCCAAGGACTAAGGCCTTGTTGCAACCTACGAGGCCTAACCCCTTACTAGGTGGAGGGATGCACCCTTGTGCAACTTTTTCCACAACACAATGACTAAATATACGACCGAACTGATCAATCAGAACAACCAATAAATGACTAATTTTTTTTTGTCACGTATTTAGTCACGTTACAAGTGACTGGCAATAAATGACTATTACTCACATGACTAAATTTAGTCATTTATATGCAAATTTTAGTAGTTTTTAAAGTCATTTATCTCACTTTTTCTACTAGTGTGTTTCTTACTCATCCAAATGATATTTGTGATTTCACCTCCTTGATAACCTTCATGTTGATTCCAAGCAACGACATGTCATCGACATACAACACTACATAAACAAAATATTTTCCAACCTGCTTACAATAGACATAGTGATCAACTTTGCTTCTCACAAATCCCAGTCCCGATATGTATGTATCAAACTTCTGGTACCACGTACTTGGAGACTGCTTCAGACCATAACGAGACTTCTTCAGCTTGTAAACCAACTCCTTCTTACCCTTTACTGTAAATCCTTCAGGTTGCTTCATGTAGATTTCTTCTTCCAAGTCCTCTTGTGGGAATGTTGCTTTTTACATCCATTTGTTCTACCTCTAAATCAAATGTTGCAGCAAGAGACAATAGAAATCTAATGGAAGTCAATTTTTCAACAAAGGAAAATATCACCAAAGTCAATTCCCTCTACTTGAGAACAACCTTTTGCCACCAGTTGAGCCTTGTACTTCTTGAGTTTTGTTGTTGCATTTAGTTTCTTTTTGAATACCCATTTGCTACCAATGGGTTTCCTTCCATCATGCATTTAGACCAAACCCCAGGCCTCATTTTTCTCCAAGGCCTCCATTTCTTCTCCTGTGGCCTTCTTCCAGAGTTTGCACTCTTCAGAATTAACTACCTCTTGAACATATCTAGGTTCATCAGTAATAGTAGATAGAACAAAAACATAACAAAAATCAAGTAGACTATACCTTTCAGTTGGCCTCCTTAGACTATTAGATCCTCGTCGTCTGATTCATATGGCTCTTCCTCCTCATTTGAATCAAGTCCTTCATTCTTTATCTCAAACTCCATTTTTTCTGGTCCTTTTTCTTTTGATCCATCTTCTTTCTTGGAAGTGCTTTCAACTTCTTTGAAGACCACATCTCAACTATACATTGTTTTCCTTGTTACAGGATTCCATAGTTTGTAACCTTTCAGTCCATTTTTGTATCCAATAAAGATACATTTCTCTGCTTTATTATCCAACTTGCTTCTTTTTTCCTTAGGAACATGCATAAAATCATCACACCCAAAAACTTTGAAATGTGCAAGAAAAGGATTCCTTTATGCGATAGGTTGGAAGAGACATGTTTAGAGTTTATTAAACCCAACGTTTGAGACTTCCAAGTGAGTCCATACCATACCATATCTCATGAGGAGTCTTGTCAACCAATGCTGATGTGGGCGATCAATTATTTTGATAACATGTAGTGCCAACAACTTCAATCCAAAATTCTTGTGCTAGCCTTGCACTACTGAGCATACTCCTCTCCTTCTCCATCAATGACATGTTCATCCTTTATGCAACCCCATTCTATTGGGTTGTATATGAAGTTGTATTTTGTTGTGCTATACCACATTGTTTGCAAAACCGATCAAACTCTTTAACACATAATTCACCTCCATTGTAAGTTCTCAACACTTTTATTTTCCTTCGTGTTTAGTTTTCCAAAAGAGCCTTGAACTCCTTGAATTTACTGAAAACCTCATATTTCCTTTTTAAGAAATAGATCCAAGTATTCTTCATGAATTCATATGTAAATGACACAAAATATACAAATCCTCCCAATGATGGAACAAGTACAAGACCAAATACATCACTAAGTATTAACTCCGGGATCTTTTCTGTTGTAGCACCAGAAGGGAATTTTAGTCAATTATGCTTCCCATATAAATACTACTCACACAAATCAAAATCTAGTTTGCAATTTGACACACCTTCAACCATACCTTTACCTTGTACTGCTTGAAATACCTTCTCTTCAATATGTCCCAACCTTTGATGCCACAACATAATATCTCCTCCAAAGACATTAGGGTCTTTAATTTATTCACTTTTATTCTCAAGGATGATAGAGTTGTTACACCCATTAGTGACGGTGCTTCGTAACAACTTGTATAGAGTTCCACACCGAACTCCCCTCATCAAAACCATTGCTCCTAAAACCATTTTAAATTTGTCTTTTTCGAATATAGTTTTTACACCTGCATCACTCATTGTGATAACATATATCAAGTTTCTAGCTAGATTTGGAATGTGCAAAACACCAATAAGGGTTTTAATCCTTCCATCCTTCAACAATAAATTCACTTTTCCATGCCCTATGATTTTGGCTGGTGAATCATCTCCTAGGAGGACATCCCCTCCATTATACCTTTCATACTCATAGAACCACTCCATGTTAGGAGTCATATGAAAGGAATCACCTGAGTCAATCAATCAATCATCACTTCCTAATTGTGTACATATAATTTGAATGGTAGAACATATATATGGTGGAATCACCTGAGGCAAGTCAAGATGATCAAAGAAACAAAGATTGTTTGGAAGCAATTCAAGAAGTACTTCCATAAAAGAATCTCTTTGATAGGTACTATGATGATAAAATCAAAGAGTTCCATGAGTTAAAGTTGGGACAAATGACCATGGATGAGTATATAAACAAATTATTGGAGCTATTGAGGTATGTTAAATATATCAAGATGATAAGGTAAAAATTTAACATTTTATAAGTGGACTACATAAGTCATATAAGGACTAAATTTAGTTTGATTAACCTCGAAATCTAGATGAGTTTATATGAAAGGTTAAGTACTGTATGAAAAAAATAAAAGCAATACAAAATTCCACAAGGCATGGAAATACAAGAAAAATGAGAAGTTTGACTAAAGGAGAAAGGGATTCAAGCCTCCTCATTTCAAAAACAACAAAGGTAGTCTTCACATGGTGAGGTGCCTAAGCCAACAAAATTTGTGGGGGATAAGCCAAGGGAGACCCTTTAATGTTGGGTATGTGGAGAGGACCACTTGCTCATAAATTGTCCACATTAGAGTGGGAGTGCCAAAAATGTCCACACCATCCAAGAGGATGAAACTGTGGGTGAGGTAGCAAGGACCATCCCTATGATCTAAGCTACACAACAAGACCACCAAGCAAGCCATCGATTAGTTGTGGTTGAGTTTGAAGGTAAGAATGCTAAGCAATCTATTTCTATTTTAATTGACCCTAGATCTACTCATAATTATGTTACTCCTATAATTGTTGAGATTTGTGCTTTTGAGAAAATAAAGCATAATAAATCATGGTTGGTCTAACTAGCCACTACAATGAAGAGAAAAGTTAGTGAAGTGGTGGAGAAATGTCTATTGGACATGGATGGACTCTTCACCTAGGAAAATTTGAATGTTTTTCCACTTGGTTCCTATGATGTTCTCATTAGGATGAATTGGTTGGAAGCACATGAAATTAAACTTGATTGTTAAAACAAGACCTTTGAATGTATTGATGAAGAAGGAAACCCAAGGATAATAAAGGGAATTCCAAATCTGGATTCTAATAGGTATATTTCAGCCTTGCAACTGAAGAAGTGACTTAGAATTTTTTTTCAATTATATGTAGCCCATGTATTCGATAAAGTAGAAAATGAAGTTCCCAAGTTGGGGGACTACGAAGTCCTACAAGAATTCAATGATGTGTTCCCTAATGAAGTGTTGGGACTTCCTCCAAAGAGAGATAATGATTTCACAAATGATATTGTGCCAGAAGCTACACCAGTGTCCAAGACACCTTATAGAACGAGTACCCCATAATTGCTAGAGTTGAAAATGAAATTGCAAGGGTTATTGGAAAATAAATACATTCCACCAAGTGTATCTCCATGGGGAGTGCCACTATTATTTGTGAAAAACAAGGATGGAACTCTCATGTTGTGTATTGATTACATTCAATTTAATAAGGGTATAGTAAAGTGCAATTACCATTTACCTTGAATTGATGACCTCTTTGATCAAATGAGAGGGGAAACGATATTTTCAAATAATTATTTGAGGTATGGTTACCATCAAGTCATAATCAAAGAAGAATACACCCACAAAACAACCTTTAGAATGAGGTATGAACATTATGAGTTTGTAGTGGTGACATTCTGTCTCACTAATGCACCAACTACATTCATGTGTCTCATGAATAGCATTTTTAGCAAGTACTTGGATAAGTTTGTGCTTATTTTTTTGGATGACATTCTTATTTACTCTGAGAATGATGAGGAGCATGAAGAACATTTGAGAATCGTTTTGCAAGTGCCAAGAGAATATAAGTTGTATGAAAATCTAAGCAAATGTGATTTCTATCAAAAACAAATTCATCGTTTGGGTCACATTATTTCAGAGGAAGTAATATTGGTGGACCCATAAAAGATTGAAGCCATTATGAATTGGCCAACTCTAAAGAATGCGATAGATGTGAGATATTTTATGGGTCTTGTTGGTTATTATAGGAGTTTCATTGAAGGATTATCCAATGTTGCACACCTCATTGCTTCTTTGCAAAAGAAGAGAATAAAATTTGAGTGGACACAAAAATGTGAGGAAAGCTTTCAACTGTTGAAGAAGCTTCTTACTAGTGCTTCAATTTTGAAAATTGCAAATCCATAAAAGGATTTTGTGGTATGTATGGATGCATGTAAACAAGGAATTTGATGGGTTCTTATGCAAGACAATCACGTGGTATGTTATGAGTCAAGAAAGTTAGAGGAACATGAAAATAATTATGTTACCCATGATTTAGAGCTTGTTGCCATAGTGCATGCTTTGAAAATGACAAACTACTCGATAGGTAGGAAATTTAGACTTAGAACTAACCACTGTGGTTTGAATTTTTTGTTTGAGAAGTCAACATTAAATGCAAGGCAAGCTAGATGGATGGAATTTTTATGTGAATTTGATTTTGAAATCAAACACTTAAAGGGGAAAGAAAATAAAGTGACTAATGCACTCAATAGAAAAATGCATGTAGTGCATGTGGCAGCCATTAGTAATATTTGCCAAACGTATTTAAGGCAAATGATTGTTAATTCCCTCACCAAAGATAAACATTATGTGCAAATAAAAGATAAATCACAACAATAGAATTTGAAAAAGAGTTGTGAAGGTTATCATTTGAAGGATGATGGACTTCTTACCTATGAAAATAGAATGTATATTCCTAAGGTTGCAAATTTGTGGAGAATTATTATGGATGAAATTCGTAAAATGCCATATTCTTGTCGTCCATGATACTAGAAAATGATTTCTATGGCAATGAGGCAATATTTTTGGTCAAGAATGAAGAAATATATTGTAAGATATATGAAATGTCAGCAAGTAAAGGTTGAACATCAACACCCAACATGTTTATTACAACTTTTGCTAATTCCGGAATGGAAATAGAAAGAGGTAACTATGGATTTTATCATTGGGTTACCAACTACTTTAAGAAAGCATGATTTCATTATGGTTGTGGTGGATAATTTACATAAGGCATCACATTTTATTCCAATTAAATCCGCTCACAAGGCTGGAGAGATAACAAGAATATTCATGAAGGAAATATTCAAATTGCATGGGTTACCCATGGCAGTTGTATCTAACCGAGATACAAAGTTTACCTCTAACTTTTGGAAAAGTCTTTTTTCCAAATTTGGGTACACAATTGAATTTTGGTACTGCTTGCCATCAATAAACATATGGGAAAATAGAAAGAAAAAATAAAGTGATTGAAGACATGATTCACGTGTATGTGATGGACAAACCATCAAAGTGGGAGGATTATCTATGCTTAGTAGATTTTGCATATAATATTGGAACCTACAATCTTGATGGTTCATCACACCTCTAGATATTCTGGAGACAATCAGTCGTTAGACAACAGACGACTAGTGGAGCAGTTGACTAGAATCGACAAAGCGACTAAATAGTCGATTGGACAGATGACTGAATGGTCGGCTCGACTTCAACCGCTGACTAAACTTTGGGACATTGCGGATTCTACGGAAACAGTTTGGACCAAAGACCCCTATTTGTGGACAAGATATTCCCTACTTTCAGGAAGTTGGTTAGATCCGAAAACTATAAATAGGCTACCCTATGGGTTTCCTAACATATAGCTTAGAGATGTTTGTCATGCTCATTGTGCATTGTGATGTTTTGATCACGATGCTTTGTGATTAGGTGTTGTAACGATGTATTTAGACACCACCTTTCATCTTGGAATACCGTTCCCTTCTTTTCTTTTCGTTATGTTCTATAGTTTAGGCTGAGAGGTTTCCCAACATATAGCAATGGGCATTAAGAATCATTGAAAATGAGTCCATTTCAAGCTTTGCATGGAAGAAGGTGTAGGAAACCATTGAGATGGGATAATCCAGTGAACATAATTGTGCTTGGGCCAAAAATTCTTAAGGAAATGGAACAATACTTTGTAAAGATTAGGCAGAATTTGAAGGCAACCCAAGATAGACAAAAAATCTATTCAAAATTGAATGCATAGAGAATTCAATGTTAGGGATCATTTTTACTTCTAAGTGAGACCAAGGAAAAAAATCTTGAAGCTTGGAAGTTGTGCCAAGTTGTCACCAAGATATTATGGGCCATTTAAGGTGCCTACAAGTGAATGGCCAATTGTACATAGAATTACATTGCCTACTAACACTAGAGCTCATAATGTTTTTTGTGTTTCTTTGCTTAAAATTTGTACATCATCGTAACCATGTGATTGATTTGGATGTGATCCAAGTGGAACTCGAGGGAGAGTTCCAAACAAAACCATTATGCATCCTCAACAGGAAAGTAACATTGCTCTGGAATCGAGCCATTGGATAGGTAAAGGTGTAGTGGAAGCACTTTGGTCTCGATGAGGCTACATGGGAGCTGGAGGATGCCATGAGAGAGGCATATCCATTTTTGTTCTGATTTTGAGGAAACACCAAGGATGGTGTATTCCAAGGGGGAGGGGACTGTAATACTCCTGGCTTTGACCCTTGGAATGTATTAAATTAGATTATGTAAAATGATGTAAATATGCTAGTATGGATTCCTAGTGTCAAGGTTAAGGCCTGACTAGTGAATGACTAAGCATGTATAATGCAAATATTTCTATATTTCTATGTGGGCCATGTGGCTGTCTTGTCATGATGTCTCAAAAGCTTTATAAATTTTATGTTGAAAAATAATATAAATGATCCAAGATAGTTGTGTAAAGAGAAATAAAGGGACTATGATTCCATTAGAGAGGAAGAGGAAAGGGGGCACATGGGAGATTAAATCCTATTTTTCCAAGTGTTAGCCTTGTAACTTATCCTCTTGCTACCATGTGCCTTAAATGATCCAATTACTTCCTTTTGAATTATTAAATCCAATCATTGAATTCATGTGTGAGGTTGGTGGTAAACATCTTCTCATGTAGTTATGGAAGCATGGGATGAATGCACCTTTATGACAATTGTAAGAGTCCTTTCTTCTATGGTTAGAAGTAATGTCAGTTGTCTTTTCACCAATCCTCTCATCTCCTTTGGAGTCTATCATTCATTTTTCATGCAGAGTTTTACACTATGTAGAGCTTTCATGCTATTCTCAACCATTGCTAATAACCAGACATTAGAGGGAGGAGGATGGTTGTAGGTGAGCATAGAGGTTGGACAATATATGAACCTTTACCCACTATGTATTTTCTACTCCTAGATGCTTGAGATGTCATAAATTGATGTTACAGGAGGTTCTATAATAACATATAGCAGGTTGGAATCTTTCTACACACATTGGTAAGCACTATAATGGTTATATTTCCTTAGGGAGCTATGAATTAGTGAAGGGAAATTGCTTCCTTGTGTTGTGTGGGCAGTGGAAGATAGTGCCATGGTTGGGATGGTTAAGTGAGATTCATGTAATTACTCAATGTTGATAATATTGGCTAAGCATGAGATCAAATGGGTTTTAGGATGGGAGAGAAGCCTATAAATGTTTCCTTCACCCCGGTGGCCTCACAGCCCAACTTAGAGGTGGTATCTATAGTTGGGTGGAAAATCATTCTTACGCAACCAGATACTTGGATCTTCTTTTGTTAAACATGAAAATAGGTCTAAAGTACATATTAAATATGCAATGAGATAAAAATGTCAAATCCCACTAGCATGATTGGTTTCAATGGGCCTCATTCTACATGGTGACCCAAGTTCAAACCCCGCAAGGTAGCTGCAATGAGACACTTTAAATCCATCCATACTAAGGGTTGGTGTGGCCCATGCCGGGCGTGATCCTTGAGTGATTTTGACAGCTTAGATGCCCCTGGGTCACGGGTTCTTAAACCACGGGCTAGTCTCACAAGTCACAGACAAACTAGCAAACACAAAAAAATGCATTGAGATTAAAAAACATTCAACTAAAATAAAATAAAAAAATATTTTTCAATCAATCCTTCCATACAATCATAAATTACTAGATATATAAGCATATTACAAATTAAATTGATTTTTATCCAATTAAAATGGTTTAAAATTTTGTTGATAGTTTTTTCATTTCAAACATCATAAAATGAATAAAAAGACGGAATTCGACAATTATAGATAACAAAATTTAAACGATACATCCACAATATAAATGTTGAAATAAAATTATTCAACTAAAATAAAAATATTTTTCAATCAACCCTTCCATACAATCATAAATTATTAGACATATAAACATATTACACATAAAATTGATTTTTAACCAATTAAAATGGTTTAAAAAAATGTTGATGACTTTTCATTTCCAACATCATAAATAGAATAAAAAGACATAATTTTCCAATTATAGATAACAAAAATAAAATGATACATCCACAATATAAATGTTGAAATAAAACATGTACATGATATCACTCTTCGTCGCCATCACCCCGATTATCTTCCTTGCTTGTCATTATAACACTGTTGTTCTCAAAAGATGTGTTAAGATATTCTCACAATCATCTTTATGTTTGCATGCATCCATTTGCATGCATCCCAGTCATCATTGTGGTGTTCCCCAGCACCTAGTCCCTGGTTTACTAGCCCCGGGAGCTTATTTATGTTCAGTTCCATCCCTCCTAGTCCATCATGCGCCTTGTTTTCATCTCCTATGACCAAGTGCACCCTCTCTTACCTAACACCAGTGACACACTCAGTTAGTTGCTTGATTTGTGGATCTGTTCCTTGATTTGAGGATAGATTGACTAGTTAACTAACTAAACCACTCTGATGGACATCCAAAGAGACTAGTTTGACTATTCTGACTCCAAACAGCTCCTCATGCGCCCTCCTTGGATTCTCCTTCACTACATTAGTGCTCCATGCATCAGTTACACCTACCTACATTCAGTTAGACTCAGTTTGACACCTGGTTGACCGTTACTTGTGCATTGATGACACTACCACTGATTGATGAGGACTCCTAGTGCATACAAACTACACCATGCAGGATATTCGAATGACCCCCTTGGTTAATTCAAATTATTCAGTCATTGTTACCGCATTGTATTGTATTCTACTTCTGAGTAAATCAATAGAGCACTGTTGCAAGTCTTTTGCACAGTTTTCACATATTATTGGATGCATATCTAGTAATTGTTGTGTTTGTTCCGTAGATTTGTTATGCTTGAGTTTTCACATGGTATCAGAGCTCATGGCAGGGACAAGCCAACTTTTCTGCACTGCATGCATATTCTGCACTGGTGATTCTGCACTAGTGATTTTGCACTAGTGATTCTGCACTTGCAGCTATTTCCAACTCTGCACCAAAAGCCGAGAGTTTCCACATAATTCTTGGATATTGATTCCTGACTCTTCAAGCTTGCTTGATAGTCTATGCCGGGTGTGATGCAACTTTAAAAGTGCAGGTTGTCGACCTAATGGTTCTTGTTTGTTTGTGACTATAGGTTTCTCTCAAAGATTACAACTTCTTCGATGGATTTGAAAGCAATTACTCCTCTCTCTCCATTCAACTATGATGAGTGGAAACCAAAGATGATAGCATATTTGAAGAGACAATGTCTTTTTGATATGTGTATTGGTATTACGAGAGATTTTGCTTCCTACGAAGAGGAGAATGATTGGCTAAATGATTGTGACAAAGCCTTCGGAGCAATGTGTCTTGCTATGTCTCCTAGTATGCGCTACCTCATTAATACTGTTGAACATCCAAGAGATCTCTTGACCAATTTGGAAAGCAGAAAGAAGAGGATCATGCTAGCCATTTGGAGAACAAGCCCAGTGATACCTCCTCAAGTGTTCTCTCTAAATATGTCTCATCCTCAACCATATATCATGACAAAGTTGTTCAAGATGAAGAAGAAACTGCAGATTCAACACTCATGTTCTCAATATCTTCTATTTCGAATTTTGAGCAAGATAAGCCAGCTCATACTCTAGAATCTGAAGAGGTCCTTAAATCCTCTCTTTCACATGAGTTTGTTGGTGTGCAGAATGATGATCTATTGAATGTTTTGGAGGTGATGCATTCGCCCTCCTTGATCACATGCTTCTTATGCATTTCTGTTCGATCATTGGCACATGTTCTCAAAGTTTCATTGAAAATGGAGGACACTACTATTCACTTGGGTTCAAGTCTCAAGCAAATTTTGGTGATTTTGGTTTTGATCTCACCCCTGTTGGTTCAAAGGAGATCACAAGAAACCATCTACCAATTCTTGGATCTGATTTAGCTTCCACTAATCAAAAGTTCAAGTTCAAAAATCCTCCGCCGTGGGTTAGAATTTTGATTGAGAAGAGAAAATATTTGGATCCGCAAAGTACTGAGTGCATCCTCATTGGATATGCTAAAGAATCTAAAGGCTACAAAATCATGGATATCAGATCCAAAAAGATATTCATCGAGCGAAGTGTAAGATTTGAAGAACCGCTTCAAGATCTAAAGCTAGTCGAGGAAGAAACTGTTGATTTGCCTCCTCCACAAGAAGAAGATTCAGAAGAAGATGATGATAGTTTGTGTTATGATATTTCTGATATTTTATTAGATGTCGATGAACATGAAATATCAGGTTCAAATGCAGATCCAGATAATCCCCAACAGTTGCCAAAGTGGGCCCAAAATACTCTCCAATCTGTTGGTTCTAACATTGGAAATCCTGCCGATCCAAGAAGAACTCGAGAAGACTTTCAAAGAGCAGTTATGGCTCTTTTATATTCTAATCCTTTACTATCTGAATTTTTTTGTTTATGATAGTTTCAGATCGTAAATCATACTATCATGCCCACTGAGATCCGAGATGGCAAACCGCTATGGATGAAGAGTACAGTTCTCTTCAGAAAAATGCTACATGGGAGCTAGTTTCTCTTCCACATGGGAGGAAATTAGTCCAATGCAAATGGGTCTACCACAAAAAGGTTGCTGCAGATGACTCAATCTAAAAATACAAAGCTAGGTTGGTTGCAAAAGGCTTCTCCCAAGTCCAAGGAGTGGACTACACCGAGACCTTTGCACTGGTTGCAAAGATGGATTCTATCCGCCTAGTTTTGGCAATTTCCACATCTAAGCACTGGCAAGTGCACCATATGGATGTGAAGAGTGCATTTATTCATGGAGATCTCAAAGAATAGATTTACATGAAGCATCCTGAAGGTTACATATCAGATCCGACATTAGTGTGCAGACTGAAGAAATCATTGTATGGTTTAAAACAGGCCCCAGGAGCTTGGTATGCAAAGATGGATTCCTTCCTTCTGTCACGGAATTTTGCAAGATGCAAATCAGATCCAAATGTGTACCTACAGTAGCATGAAGGTAATTTTTTGATCATTTTCCTTTATGTTGATGACCTTTTGAAAACTGGAAGCAATCTTTCTTCGATCGGCAACACAAAACCTGCTTTAAATCTAGCTTTTGACATGAGTGATTTGGGCTTGTTGAAGCAATTCCTTGGGTTAGAGATTGCTCAAAATTTTGATGGGATCACCATATCTCAGAAAAAAATTATGTTTCAGGCCTGCTAAACAAATTTAATATGTCAGATTGTAAGGCAACACCATTCCCATTCCTCTCGGGAATAAGACTTGAGGATGGTGATTCCACACCATTGGTGGATTCGACACTTTATCGACAGTTGATTGGAAGTCTTCTATACTTGACACATTCTAGGCCTGATATTTCTTATGCCGTGAGTGCCATGTCAAAATATATGAAGTAGCCCCATGAGCTTCATTGGAGGGCAGCAAAGAGAATCTTGCGCTATGTGCAGGGTACTAGATGCTTCGGCATACACTATGCTGCAGATTCCAAGCTAGATTTAGTGGGATTCATTGATTCAGATTGGGCGGGTGATAACATTGATCGGAAGTCCACTTCCGGATATGTTTTCATGATTGGAACATGGCCTATTTGCTGGTCAAGAAAAAAGCAGGCTGCCATTGCCTTATCTTCAGCAGAGGCAGAGTACCGAGGAGCAGTCAATGCCTGCATTCATGCAGTTTGGTTACAGGGTATTCTAGCAGAGTTTGATATTGGTAGCACCACTTCTACTATCATTTTTTGTGACAATCAGAGTGCTATCAAGATCTCGATGGATCGAATTCAGAGACAGAGGACCAAGCATATCGAGATCCACATCCACTACATCCAAGAGCTTGTGCATGACAGAACCATTGTACTACAATATTTCCCTACAGAAGAGCAAATTGTAGACATCTTCACCAAGAGCTTCATTGAGAAGAAGTTCTCTTACCTCTGTTCACTGTTGGGAGTGAGTTCTACTATGGTGGAGACAGATTAGATCCTTTAGTGTTCAGCTTGAGGGAGGGATTTCTTTCCACTGAGTTTTCCCTCTTTCCTCACTTAGATTTTTTCTAGCATTTTTGGATTATTTTCTGTATTGGGGTGACCTTTGGTCTTAGTAACCAGGGCCCTCTATATTTTTTTTACCTCATAGTATAGCTTGTGGGGGGGTGTTAGGATATTCTCACCATCATCTTTATGTTTACATGCATTCTGCATGCATCCCAGTCATCAGTATGGTGTTCCCCAACACTTAGTCCCTAGTTTACTAGCCCCGAGAACTTATTTCTGTTCAGTTCCAACCCTCCTAGTCCATCATGCACCTTGTTTTCATCTCTTATGACCAAGTGCGCCCTCTCTTACCTACCACCAGTGACACACTCAGTTAGTTGCTTCATTTGTGGATTTGTTCCTTGATTTGAGGACAGATTGACTAGTTAACTAACTGAAACACTCCGATGGACATCCAGAGAGACTAGTTTGACTATTCTGACTCCACACAACTCTTCATGCGCCCTCTTTGGATTCTCCTTCACTACATTAGTGCTCCATGCATCAGTTACACCTACCTACATTCAGTTAGATTCAGTTTGACACCTAGTTGACGGTTACTTGTGCATTGATGACACGACCACTGATTGATGATGACTCCTAGTGCATACCAACTACACCATGCAGGCTATTCGAATGACCCCCTTGGTTAATTCGAATTATTCAGTCATTGTTACTGTAGTGTATTGTATTATACTTATGAGTAAATCAATAGAGCACTGCTGCAAGTCTTTTGCATAGTTTTCACATATTATTGCATGCATATCTAGTAATTGTTGTGTTTGTTCCATAGATCTGTTGTGCTTGAGTTTTCACAAGATGTTGTGATCTAGATTCGTGTCTTAGTACGAACCACCAATTTGTATCCAACACATCCAGATAAAAAACACTTGGTTGTAGTGTTTCGGGAAAACACAAGGCTCCTTAGTTTCATCCCACATCCTTCTAGAGTTAATAAATATTAGCCCACTATCACGATCTTCTTTTACATGACTCCAATCGAAGGTATCCCACCACTTGCACCTAAAAATAACACATTGGAGAAATGAGAAGTCCACTTTAATGATCTCTCGTGTGTTTCCAATGTAACCTAACTTCCTCTCTATTATGTTTGGATCATGGTGGCTAGCACAACTAGATTGGTTGAACTCTACTTCCACTCCATAGTCTTGTGTGACATGTCCATCATCGACATCCTCAGTGTGAAAATGATGGCCATATATATGCCAACATAGATGGGAACAAATGCACCTGTAAAAGTGTGAAAAAATGACGGTGTCATATGTCTAATAACCCAAGCATTAATAATAATAAAATATAGATGCTATGATTTAAATGTGAATTATAAAGTTTAAAACGTACGCAAAGAGATTATAATTGAGTTGTTGCACCCGATCCCTCTGTTTAGTGCATCCATTTCACCACATGGTTAATGACTGGATGCACCATATCTCTCTTTGATCTGGTCAGCAACCCAACTGTTGGGATACATCATTAGTATATTTTCTCTTAATGACCATGACAAGGCATTCTTCTATTGTTCAACCATTTGAATTATTTCTTGTCACTGCCCCATTTCCTTCTCTTCTCTTCATACGGTGAGACTTATGGTTGTGTTGCCTTTGCATTGTAAAGAATGAATTTATTGATAACATCAATTTATGAATTTGTTGATGTATACATGAAATCAAAATGAATAGTATGAGATAAAATATATATTATCAAGTTTCATATAAACAATTACTCTATATAATTTTGACAAAAAAAAAAGTGACTTACTCTTTATCATGTGCCTTTTTTCCGTTTGTTTGGAGTAGCTCCTCTTCCCTTTTGTCCTCATCAGCTCATTCATCCTTCCAAACCATTGCACCAAGTGTGTCATCAATTTTATTGATGTACTCATTGGAATAATGTAAGACTGATATACTATGTACCCCTTAGCCATAAACCCCTCGAGGTTTGCCCTTTATCGAACAAACCCCTCCAATTTTTTCATGTACCTCTCTAAGAAGAACACCCAATGACATGACACCACTCCGATTATTTCAACCTCATAAAATAGGGGAATTATAATATGATCCTAGAAGTCCATTAAACTAGTGGGTGGTTCCTTCTCAAACATGGAAACAATCTTAGCTATCCCTTAACGCTACCGTGGAATGCTAGCCATATGAATCTCCTTTGATGTGATCCAATGTACAAATGTAGATAATTTTGATATGTCACACTACAAGTCATGGGGAAATTCATGGTTCACACACGTATGCATGAGAAAAGGATATTGACACTACAATATAAATATTAATTCCATGTTAACTTGCAGTTGACAAAAAAGCATGCTTTCTACATACACACCCTTAGAAGGTTCAAATGGTCATGTGAGTTTAACCCCGACAAATGTTCTTCTACAATGAAGTTGTGTCATAGAGTATAGTTATATAAAGAAGGCACCTTCACACCCAATATAATTTCATTAACCAAAGAAAGGTCATATTTCTTCAAAATCCATGGGACATCGCCTTCTTTAAAAGACCAAGAGTGACTAGCCTCTCTTCTGCTTTCTTTTCTTGGCCAATGTTCCTTCTTAGTATTTGAAGAAATAAGATCTCCCCCAACACCTAATGTGTCGCTTTTTTTATGATATGTACCTTCATAGAGAAGATCAAACATTTTTAAATAAATTCATGGGATCTAGTAAGTGGGCAATCTCAAGATGCTTCCAATATGGTAGCTCATAAAATATAGATTTCCTTTTCATCCCAATCAGAATTTTCTCAACATAGGTGTCAAAAAATTTAGGATCATCGAACATGGGATCCCCATTTGAATTGAACAACTTTGCAACTTCCTTATTTTCTCTATCATATGCCCTAAGCTAGTAACTTGGTGTCATTATTTCAGGTCTATGGGTTCTTTCTGGTTTACCATTGAAAGTAGATGTTGTTCTTCTATAAGGGTGGTCTTCTGGAAGGAATACCCTCGAGCAACCGTACACTGACTTTCGTAGGTGGTTGGACCACCTAGCCTTTATAGAAGGTCCACAACATTTACATCCACGATACACTCTTATTACAAGACCTGCAATGTTATTGTATGCATAGCATGTTAGCATTGAAGAAGATAGTTGCATTGAATTAACTATGACAAATAATATTTTTACGAATATAAACAAATCAAACAACATGCTTGCCAAAGAAAACTCCTAATCCTGAATAATCATGCATGGTGTACACACATATTGCATACAACACAAAATACCTCTCTGTTGAGATGGGTCTTGATACATCATATACAGGTATCCCTCCCCACAATTCCTTCAATTCATCAATCAATGGTTGTAGGAAGACATTCATATTCTTCACTTACCTTCTACTAGGGACTATAAGAGCCAACATAATATGTTTATTCTTCGCATGCAACCATTGGGGGATATAGTCATTGATCACTACAATTGGCCAAACATAATATTTGGTATTTTGTAGGGAATACGGGCTAACTCCATCCATGGCTATGCTCAATCGAAGGCCCCACACTTCATCCTTGAATCTATCTGGCCATGTATCATCTATACGCTTCATGACTATTGAATTTGTTGGGATTCACATAACTTTCGGTGCACTTTTATGCAATGCATGGGCTTAGTAACCAATGTTCATTGTGGGCTTACTTTCATCCATATCCACAACAACTCTACCTGCAATCCATTTTTCATGACAAATATTTCATTCGGTGGAACAAAAAATGAGCATTCACGTATATAATATTTTCATTGATATATCCACAACAACGCATGATATGATCATAGAATTACAACACATCAATAATTCAATCATTTTCACTTGTCAATATTATGATTCTAATGAAATAATGTCCATTATAGAAGCATTATTATTACCATCATGCATCCATACAATGCAATCATACATGTGTATAAAGAACAATAACACAAATTTGGAACTACACTCATTAGCTCCTCCATGCGGAAATGCTTCATTAGTTGTGGTTATAGGATTTTTATTTATTTCAATGTATAGGACATACCTCTTTCCTCTACCTCCACATGCTTTGCTCTATTGCGTAGTGCAAAGGTAAGCTCCACCTTTTAACTACATCACCTGCTACCTTGCCGCACCTTTCTGCTAGCCACACAAAACCCTGAGCCCTACGATTATAGGGACTCATAACCTTTCACTAGTCGGGCCTTGGCCTTTAGCTCTACAGTAGGAATACTTACAATTAATTTCACATTTTTACAACACATTCATTATAACTTAGCCTACTTGGCTTGACACCCTTTGCATAAACCTCATAATACAAACATGACATGATTTAATGAAATATAATTAAGAGGTCAAAGCCAGGGTATTACATCGGCTCCTTGAAATAAAATCTTCCTCGATGAGCCTTTATTATTTACCAACATCGAGACAACATCTCCATTCTTTAGTTGCATTTACAATTCTATCATCTCCATTACAATATTTCATATGTTGCCTGTCCTCGACAATAATGTGCAATAATGCATTTCACTGCCTTGAGATGTTCTAAGGCCTTATAATTGTAGCATAGACCTATATCAATCATCAAGGAAATCATGCATGTTGCAATGATTTTTATCTGGTGGAAATCATGCATGCCAACGACTGTATGCTATGATACCAAATGTTATGAACCAAAATCCCCAAATAGAATAAAAATATAAAGAAGAGTAGCTCCACACCTTGGTAATGATAAAGAATCAATGAATAACGATCCTTTTCGAGGGGGAAACCTCCTTTTACAATACATCCAATGCACAAGATAAGATGAATTGATTTCTCAAAGTAGGTCTCCTAGGTATATATAGGAGACAAATGATACAATTACAATTAAAGGGTCTAGCCAACCAATAAGGACAACATTGATATAACAATAGAAATATAATAACTCAATACACAAGGCTTAACATAGTGTGTCAATTGGGTCTAGCTCGAGTGCTTGTGGGATGGAACATTATCCTCTCCATCTAGGTTGGATTCTCATAAGTGACATGTTGAGTTCACGCCGAGTATCTTGTTGTAACAACTCCGTGCCCTATTGTTGACATGGCATTGTGCCCCTAAATAATCTAGGGTTTACCTTGGGTACCATCCTTGAAATGAGGGGAAGTGACATGGGGTTTCCCTCAGGATAATTACCTAGGAAAAAAAGCTTAACAAAGTATGCAAAAATATGGACTTTCTGCAAATTATAATAAAACGAAAGAGAACAATCAAAATAAAGGGGAATTTATATATATTGATGGAAGCCCAAAAGCTTCGAGAAATGTTGTGGAATTTATAAATAGTTAAAGTCCTCGAAGCACAAACAAGCTACCGAATTGCATGTTTGAGGGGTGTGATGGAAATAAAATTGCAGTTTGTGGAATAAAACCAATAGCTACAGGGAATGCATAGTTGATTGATTAGAATTGAAATATAATTAAAGAAACATGTAAATGGGTTTTACAACTTATAGTCTTTATCTACTGATTGTGTTTGAATATGATCATTTGCAATATTTTTTATATGTTATCTAATTAACATACCCTCGTTTTACATATTGATGATTGAAAATGCTCTTTTTGTATCAAGTGAGATTTACAAACATTTCCTATTTGCACATTAGAAGAAAATATAGAAATTTGTCAAACAATCTTGAATGTATTCCCACTAGATTTCTATTGTGTAGTTTGTGCTCCTTATGATGTTTATGTTGATTCAACCCATCTTCTTGCCTTTATAATCAACCATGGCCAGTGTGAATAAAGAACCAATATGATTACATATATGATATTGAATGATCCATGCACTAGTGCATTCATCATTTCCATATCTATCAAGTCCAGCAATAAAATTCTTACTAGTCTCTTTGACACCCATCTTCCTAATAGTTACAATTAGAAGAGCATGCTCATAAAATAAATGTTTGGGGTTAAGTGGACTATAGGTGCCCCATCACATCATTTCAACCCACACACTCAATCTAAAGAAATGGCCCAATCTTCCAAAGCAATAAAGGGTTTTGAACATGCACTAATTAATCTTGTGTTAAATGATGAAGAATATGATTGACCACTTGGGTGTACCTATATGGAAGATGATTGTGCATGTTTCAATGATAATAATTAGGATTATGATAAGTGCAATTCTTCAATGTTTGTGATAAAATATACATTTTAGTTGTTTAATGCATGAATGTAGGTTAAAAGTTATATCAAATATCAATGTTTAACCTTATATTCATGTGCATTGCCCCACTTTGAATATTGGTTGGTTGTGAGTGAATATATATCAAGTACATAAAATGTTACCAAAATTATTTTGTAGATGAACTTAATGTCAAAACATGCTAATTGGTGAGAAAATAATTTTACATCCATAGTTGGAAAGTCCAATGCTTGAACTAATCTCTTCCCTCTTGACTGAGTTTTTAACTCAAGTCTTTGCCACAAGAATATGGCTATGGTATTCTAGGGAAGTATTTGCAAAATGGCACATTCAATCAAGGAAGGAGGTAATTATGTTTACAATTTATAGTTGTTATTTATTGAATATTGTGTTTGAATATGGTTAACAATAGTTATATCTTATGCATCTTTTATCTAATTAACTCATTGATGTTAACAAAATTAATGTAAGGCAAGTAATGTAATATAACTTTTATTATTTATTGTTGTTCTAATTCATCTTAACTTTGGTTGTTTGTATACTTCCACCCTGTCTCGTCATAGTGACAACGATGACTTCCACAATGATCGTGATCTTTTATCGAAGAAAGCATTACAAGACAAAAATACTCGATTACAAAAATCAACCAATACAACGTATGGAGTTGCACAATTTGATCCGATATTCAATTCTTTTAATGTATACAATTGATTAATTTTGATGGATTATAGTTCCCGACATTTTTATATATTTTTTATATTTTTATATTATAGATGTTGTTGATACTAGATGCCACATGCATTAAGAGCAACACACATTCATATGCTACCACTACATATACTACTGTTCCCGTTGCTAGTGCCTAGACTCCTATTGTTAGTGCTCGTACTCTTGCACCCGCTGTCGATGTCTCTACTTTTGCTCTTGTTTCCAATGCTTGTACTCCTCCACCTAGTACGACTAGTGCCTCTACTCCTAGTCCTTCTAATACATTTGCTTCAAATGTTGATGTGACTTCTTCCTCGGTCATAATTGTTAGTAGCATTGGACAATTACCTATTTTTTACACATGGACGAAGAATTGATCTCATTAAAGTGATTACAAATTCATGATAACTATAACTAATCCCTTTGATTATTTTGGTTCTATACAATTTTATATTTTATATTGATCTTATAAGTCTAATTACACTGATAGGTGTTTATATCTTAAAATTTGGGGTGGACAACCATCTTTGCTTTTCCTATATTGAAGAAGGATGGGACAAGTGTACTGTCCAAATTGATTTTATGGGCATTGTTCAATATTCGAAATAAAAAATTATAAAAAAATATAAAAAATATTTGGTTGTTGATGCATGGATAACTCTTAGCTCATGCACGGATAACAGGTAGTGATAGACAACCCATTTAACTACAGAAGGTAGCCGAGGCATAAATAATAGGTGATTACAATTAAGCATGGAGAACGGGTAACAAATAACTTATTCATGGCACTTAACTTGTGACCTATTGGTGTTCACTAGCCACAAGTTAAGTGGTTGTACTAGTCCTAATATATGATTGCAATTGCATGGAATAACTTGTTTTTATCAACGTTTGTACGAGAAGGTATTTGATCTTTTTGCAACGACAATAATAATTGACTATAAATATTAAAGTCAAAGTTTGAAAAAAAGATGATGAAATACACAGTGCTTTTTAGTTAAGTATTCAACCAAAGTGTGATTGATTTTATGGAAAGGAGTACTTGAATTGAACAAGTCTAAAGTTTTGACAATTTTCCCTGTCTGGAGAGTTTTTGATCAGAATTTGACGATTTGTTTTCTTTCTAAAATCCGATTTTTGTGTTGTTTAAATCATGTATCTGAATTATTGTTGTAGTATAAATGGATTCAACGCCCTTAAATACTCCATGACACCCAAATTAAATAAGCTTAAACAATGCTAAAAATTTTTAACTAAATTTTGTCAAAATCATGCCAAAAAAATATTGTTGCAATTTTCAAACATTTAGAATACACCATTTGAATTATTTGAAATTATATGCGACAACTACCATACTAATCTCCTACGCTACCATAATTTTGAATTTGCTGCACTAGTTCCCAAAAGAGAGTAAGATACACTTCATGGGATAACTTGCACTCAAATCGCCCCGCTTTTCCGGTGATTTGTTCCCAAGACCCGGTTATAAAAATCGACGGAATCGTAGTTCTACCCCATTTACTGCGGAACTATGCCATGGAACTGAGCCCCTCGAGGTTTTGGCCCATTTTAAGACAACCTAGATCATCGAAATTCCCAAAAAATAACTAGAAGGGGTGGAACTGTGCTTCGCCGGAAAATTTTCCGTCACCGGCAGGTGGTGATTTGAGTGCCAGTTATCACACGCGATACACTAGTAGAGGATTCCAAGGAGAAAAATATTAAAAAAAGGGATGAAATTAAGAGTTGGAGAAATCTAAATACAATACGATATAGTTTTAACTTATAATTTTGCATGTCCGACTGATTAAAGAACATTAACATGCGCTCGGCTTAAAGACACTTTAAATAGTGTTGCCTATTACCCTTCATAATTGGAGGCTATTTCATTGTCAGCACGGCAGGATATGGAGCGTCAGAAGTGAAATCATATATCGAACGAACACCCATTAATACCGTTCGGTAAATGGTTCGCTAAATTATTGATCTACGCAATTCACTTCTGCAAATCGGGAGCAAATCCTAAGCATCTGCCCATGATAAAACCTCGGGTAAGCCCTAATTCTAGGGATTCTACTTCAGCAATTTGTTTGTTTGTTTTTGCTGTCTATCCTTTGCTGCGAATCTGTTGTTGTTGATGGATGCGACGAGGATGAAGAATTCCCGCAGAGAAAATTACTGGTATGGATAATAGCAAGCTTTTGCGTTTTTCCTGTTAAATTTCATGTCAAACCTTTTGTTTTAGAGTCGATAAAATGTTCCATTGATGTGCTTGATTAAATTTAAAATGCAATTCTGTAAGCTGTATGGGTTTGTAGTTTAACACAATGTCATGCATTTTGTTTGCTTGTTTAATCGCCCTTTCAAACTTTTGGTTCATTGGATCATAAAATGGTCTAACAGCATTTGAGACCCGTGCCAGATTTTTTTTGTTATGGACTTCAATACATGCAAGGGTTGTATTTCGTTACGATTTTGTTCTTCATTTTGGTGAGATTTAGTGTCCAAATGCATGCTCTGCAATTATTACGTACGCATAGAGGTTTCAGGGCTCAAATATAACTATATGCCAAGTAGACACATACGTTGTCCTCATGGCTTGGCCAAACAGGTGCGCGTCACGGCGATCCAACCACTTAAAAGTTTGCTTATGGCAGTCCCAGTAGCCCGGTGTAATCTCCAAGTTACTCTACCGCAAAACACCAACAATGCCACTCGAAAGAGTGGGGAAGCCCATTAGTTCGCCTCTTTGCCCCCTAAAAAGAGGGCGAGCCTTACCCTTAC
Source organism: Larix kaempferi (assembly GCA_027924585.1). Classification (NCBI taxonomy): domain Eukaryota; kingdom Viridiplantae; phylum Streptophyta; class Pinopsida; order Pinales; family Pinaceae; genus Larix; species Larix kaempferi. The sequence continues at coordinate 3,226,033 of BSBM01000223.1, read as the reverse complement.
GAGCATCGGCTCTAGTGCGGTTTGGAGGATGAACACTAGCTGCCGATACCCTGCTTATTCTGCCCTAGTGGTACTGGCAAGCGGGTTAATTCTCGAAGTGACATACAGACATATTTCAAGACTCAAGTTAGCTCTGGGGATACTTCTATCAGCGCCTTTTGAACTGTAAAATCGTATTAGTTTAACCTCTGCATGCATCGAGAGAAGGCAAGCCTTACTTGCATGGGTGTTGACTAAGGGTGCTTTTACTGTCTGTTTAACTTTATATGTGTATTTGTGCATAGAAGAAAGCTGTTGCAAAGACGTTTTGCCGAACTGCAAAGTTTTATATTCTTGAAACTGTTCCGGTGATCCATCCTCCCAGGCGGAATGGAGGGACAGCAGCCAACTGTTAGGTGCCTAATTGTCGTTAAAGGAACATAAACAGATAAGAATAAAACAGAAAATGCAGTCATTAAAAATAAACCCAAAAACAGTGTATGGATTATCAATGCCAGTGAACAATTGTAAGAAAACTTGCATTCACGGGTCTCCTGCATGTAAATAAAATGGAAATAAGCACAGAAACGCAATGTACCCATATTATACCTGGAATTTTTGTGGAGAAAACCCTCTTGGGTATAAAACTCCACTGCCAAACAAATGCTATGTTTGTTTATTAACGAAGAAGAACACTTACGGTGCTCTCTGTGCCTCATTCTTAGTGCATCCTGCTACTTCGATCCCGACGGGCAGTTACAAGGCAGTTCAATGTCTGGCTGGTCAGTTTCCCAGCATGTCTGTAATACCCCAATTTTGGACTTTGAACCCATAGTATATTTCTGCTAAGTATTATTTCAGTTTACTTAGTTGACTTTAGAAATCTGATAAATTGATTTCTATTGACCATGTGGACCAGCACATTAATGAGATGGGAGTCACAGTCCCCTAAGGGTTGGAGGGAAAATGCCACTTAATAATAATAATAAGAAATTATTATTGGAGACAAATGGCAAACCCTAAAGAACAGATTTGAGAGACTAATGAATTAAAAGAATTCATAAAATGAGGAATTTTCCTCTAAGAGAATAAAAAGTACTCATTGAGACAAACAAAAAAAACATTATCACATTCATTATTCACAATCTCATGAGCTGAACACACAAGAGAAATGGGAATTGGGAAGACACATGAACCTGAGACAATGAAGATTGGTGAGGGAGGACAGGTTTGGGAGAACCAAACTGGTCCTGAAGCCAAGTGAATGAGGACAGATTTGGGAGAACCAAACTGGTCCAGTTTAAGAGGAATCATGCAGCTAAGTATTGGCTTGGCCACTTAATTGTGTGCAGGTAGGAGAACTACCCCAAGCTTACAGGAGCACTGCTTTTTACTCTGAATAGGCTATGTTTAAATTGATTCTCTTAATGGCTGAGGCTTAAAAGCCCCTGGAGCATCTCGGAGCTCAGGAGTACCGAGTTGGATGTTGGGTTGCCTGCTGCCAATGACATATCTTGAATAACTTGGGGAAAACAAGTTAAGGGTAATTTAAAATCTATAATCTGACCTGGGGGACTGTGAACTCAGCTCGGGGGTGACCTGAAAGCAAGGAGTACTTGCTAAGGCTGGGAGGTTTGTGCTTAGTTCCACTGGTCATAAGATTTCAGATAAGTATATCTACTGAGCCCCTATGTTTATTTTTATGGACAGTATTGGAAATTATTTATGTGTATTCCTGAGAGTACTGTTGAATGATCTACTATTTTCAGATCTGCTAATATGTATACTGTTACATTGATTTCTAAGTATAGATCTGCCATAACTACTAGATCTCTGTAATCTAAAGCAGCGGTATGATCTAAGTTAAAATGCTTGAATATTCATAGTTCGTGTTTTGCTGTATGCATGGCTATAGTTTTGATATATTTAAGCTGCAGATGTATTGTTTAAATCAGAGATTTCAAGCCTGAGAGAGGCACCATTAGAATGAATATGATTTAAATGCTAACCTAGGGTTAGTTGTATATTCATTTTATGTAGAATACCTTATTCCTATTTTATGGACAGAACTGGGTATATATATATATGTTATTGTGCAGATCAGGCAGACATGTAAACCAAGGGTTTACATGTCAAGCCATAATTATTTATAACCCTAATGATCTATTTTTATAGAGTGACCTAGAAAGGGAACATTTATGCTTAAGGTAATTTCTATTTGATGAAATGAATCGATTATAAGCTGAAGTTGTTTATACATTCATGTAAAAAATGTTTATGACAAAATTGTATTTCCAGATAGGGCCTAAGATTTTACTCTAAGCTATTCTGAATATGTATATGTTTCCAAACTTCATTATGATGCATCGAATAGGGTTTCCTAAGTATTGCACATACCGGCTATTTTATATTTACCAATATGCAGTAGGTTTCGAATGCATACTACTATATAAATACAGTGGCGTTCTTATTCTTTTAATACCTCATTATGGGTCAAGTGAAGGCGCGGTATGCACCTCAGGACCGGTTCGTGGTCTACGAATCGAGACCTTATTAATATCTTAAAATTATAGAGTTAATCGTTCTGTGCAAACGAGGGTTTAAAACCTACATGTTAACCATTAACATAAACTATATGTTTATTTACGAATCGCTTCAAGTTTAAAACCTCTTATGCATAACCACGATTTGTACACAGTGTGCATTTGGACAACGAAAAGCAATGCAGCATGAATAACATTGTTTAAACACGAAATCCATTGGTTATGTATTTAATACATCTAACATAAACTAATGCGAATGCCGACGGTCATACTGCGTGGATCCACTGGGATCGCAGTACCGATATTTGTTTACACAACAGAGCATTATAACTTATTCTATGAGTAGCATGTGCATCTAGTTTAACACTGATGCCTACGGCTAAGCTCGGCGAACAACCAACAAACTGAAGCTTTCATTATTTTATATTAAATACTGGAAATTATGATGCTATGACCTTACGGTTAGTTTGAATGCATTTTAATGAAGTGCTGTTACCGTTTAAAAACAGAGGCATCTATATTCATTTGAGTATGGAGAAAACATTGAAACTTTAACTCCTAAATGAATGCCGTAACATCTAAACCAAACAGACGCATACATGTTCATTTAAGTATGAAGGAAACAGGGAACATGACTATCTTTTGAACGCTGTAAAATGTATGCGAAAACATTGTATAAATGTACAAACAAGCATGGGCGAAACACCCCATTGCTGGAAGCTAATGCTTAACCATTTTTCCACAGTAAAATAAGATGGCCACGATTTTTGCATAAACTCTGTTATATTATAAATGAAAAAGAGACAGAGGCCGAGAGCTTCCAGAGCGTCTCATTACAGTAATAAACGAGTTTTAGCGGGACTCTATCCTTTTCAAAATGCATTTCAAAATGCATTCATTATTTACAAAATAAATATTACAGTCCAGAGCTTTCGCTCTTCTTCCCTAAGACCACCTAAGTCGTGAAGACTGACTGTGCACAGCAGTAAGCGAAGCTTCGGTTGTTGGGGCCGACGACCACCTCTTTTAAAACCACGAAAGCCTAACAGTAAACCCTACCAATGCTTGAGTAACTCAGCCTGAGTCCATAGGGTCGGAATAACCCCAAAGGTATCTTTCGGTTGACAGGTTACCTGACATTTGGGGAGACACACCCACGCTAGACGACGGTTGAGGAGCCACGACGTGTGCCCAACCTCCATCACGTTACTGCTTACCTGCACAAGCGTTAAACAATGGTTAAAAATGTAACAAGTCGAATTTACAATGTAATAAGTAAATACCAGAAGCAACATAATTTACCACTCCATAAACAACGTTTGCGTTGAAACTTTCACCTGTCGGTGAAGCGAGATTGCAGACCATGCTCCACCTGTTGCAATCACAAAGCAATAACACGAGGATTATTAACTTATGAGTAATGGCCAAAAGGTATTACAGACTAAGCAAGCATGGAAACGATTTACGCTAAGAGTGAAGTGTTACAACTTACCCATCATGCAGAGCAGCACTGGCGGCACCTTCACGCTGTCCAGCATAACCCATGGCATAGCCTGCTGCCTCAGAGCAGCAACACTATGCTCAGAGCTTCATCACGGTAACAATGACTTCTTAGTCATGCTCGACCCTTACAAACTTTAGCCTACAACCGGCGATGGAAGGTCAAGTGACCACTGAACCCGGTGGTGGTGGCATTGAAGGCTAGGCCGTAGAACAACTGGGTGCCAAAAGCTTTCAACGCTGGATCGATGGTGTTAAACGTAACTCGTTTACCAACAAACCAAACAATGTTGAGATCAACGGTGATTACTAACTGATGCATTAAGGGAGCCTGCGTAGTACGCAGTACAACTCGTGGGAGTGGAGCACGTCGTCGCTGCAAGGAGGAGCTCACATTTAATGTGGACCAATCGATGTCCACATGGACCCGAGAACCATTACGTAGCTCAACCATCCCCTTCCACGACGTCATTGAGAAGTCTCGTGTACTTGCCAAGTGGCAGCCAGCAGGGTTCAAAACTTTGGTTAACGTTTGGGTAGGCCTGCGTGGCACAACCACCTCACCACCCTGTGAAACGACGATGGTAAATATCGAACCAGTGTCTGCTTATGTGTGTGGTTTTACATGTTGGCAAGGATCATTGGCATGTTTGCGTATAACTATTGTTTTATTCACATTTCATTACAGTGGGTTATAACTATTGTATCCACGTCGATGCTCGTGAACCCATAATCCCTTCGTGGAATAGCTTGGTTATGCTCACATTACTATTGTCATATGACTGTATATAACTCCACTATTATGTTGGGCCATTAATCTTTGGCGCCACTTTTATTACATAACCCTTGTATTATGGTTATCGAATTATTCATTGTTGCCCTAAGTCCATTTCAATGGCAAGCCTATGAATTAAGGATTGGCTTATGATAATTTGATTAGCGCTTACGTCTTATATCAATGTTTATATATATATATATATATATATATTTTTTTTGTAACTAGGAGAATCGACAACTGGAGACTGGGCTGGTACTTCTGTGACACAGGGTCCAAGGATCCAATCCCGCTACCACTATACCCCCAGGTGCCCCACACACCCCGCAAGCATGGGACACGGGTAAAGCCGGGTCTGATTTGAACTCGTGACCTCCATTTACAACTGTGACTTCATAACAACTGAACCGCCAATGAGCCACACCCGTGCGGGCATATATATATATATTATAATGTATTAAAGTCTACATTATTGCATCAAGTTATAAAATATATCTACTTGGTAACGTTTGTATATAGTTGCAAAGACCTCAAGTTATATATATATATATATATATATATATATATATATTTATAACAGTAATTTGATATTTCATTTGCAATAGTTTATCCTTTATGTTCACATGCATGGTTATAATAAATAATGTTAATGCTTAGGCTATAGGTAATACCCTAGCGCAACATGTAACCATGTAGACATTAATGGTATCCACATTAATACTCTAATGAGTCGTAGGCAATACTTAATAACATATTAATGAAATTAATATAGTTATTAATGATAGTATAAATTTATGCTGAGGTGAGTCTCATATTGACGTAAGTGTGCAGAACGTAGTCATCATACCTCCAATGTATATTTGAGTTGGTGACTAGTGCAGTGACGATTAGTCACGCTGTCATAGTTGGCACTTGTTTGAAAAGCGTCAGAATATTAATGACATTTATTGTACTCACACTCAGAATATCGCTAAATGGGCTGTGAAGACAGCTAGTACGTTATTTTCCGCATTTGTTTGATTGGTTAGGATTCTTTTCAAAAAAAAATTTTCGCGTAGAGGAGACGTGACAGTGTCATAACTGTACCAGGCCACCTAGGCCTTGTACAATAATAGTATAATCTTTTATTAATTTCGTCTCTTGCTTTTTGAATGCTCTCCTTGGCTGTTATGATTGTTGCTGACAAGGCAGGTGCCCCACTAGCTTCTCATGCTTGTGTGGAGACTGTTATGACTGTTGCTACTGTATCTTCTTTTTCCACTCGTGTGTTTCTGCTTGTGTGGGTTCTAATCTCGATAATCCAGTGGCAAAAGATATGTACTATCATAGGTTCAATAGATGCTCAGTAGTTAGCTGTTATGTAAAGTACCATAGACCATATTGCTGGCCTCTGGTCAACTATAACATACCCATCATCACTACCTTCACCTTCCGATGATTTGGGGTTCTTGTTTATTTGTCTCTGGCTTGACATGTTCAGATGAGAAGTCATATCTTCCTTTCAATCTATTTTCTTTACCTGGCAATATGGTTAGGTTTAACTTTTAATGTTCTTATATTTCATATTGTTTCTTGAAAGAGTCTTCAGCTCATGTTTAATCACATTTATAAGTTGATTTATATTTAGTTTTAACATTTCTTTCTAAAATCTCTTATCGTGCCTTTTCTTTTCCAAGGATGATGATTGGTTGAAAAAAGGTTCTGCCTAATCTTGTGAAACAGCCAGGTTCAGTGTAGTGGTTCCCGGTAATTTTGGCAGTACATATGTTTGATGTATATCATGATAAAGCCAAATTACTTCTGCATGCAACAGTAAACAAGTTCCTTTGTGACTGTCATTCGTGCTCAAAATTTGGATCAAAATAAGTGTTAAATTTGTGAGACATAGTTTCTTATTGAAAATTGAAAATTATATGGCTCTATTTCATAATGTTTGGATTCAGGTAAGCCTTAAATTGAAGTTTTTTATTAGAATGAATGGGCATTCAGCGAAGGTATATTTTAGGCTCTAGAGTCTAGGCAGTTCTCTTGAGCCTAACTACAGAAATATTGATTCATTCTTGATTCCTCACAGTGCAATGGAATATCCTCCCATCAACCTGCGTAAATATAGAAATCATGATTCATCTGTGATTCCTCACACTACAATGGAATATCCTCCCATCAACTTTCTCTTACTTTCTCTTATGGTAGTCTCCCACCCGGCCTCATTTAACAACATAACCCTAATAAACCAACAATCTTCATATTCAAGAAACTATTTGTAGGGGATCATGTGCATTATGATTTATCTGCACCCTAGAAGAAATTTAGAATTTAATAAATCCTCCCTTTTCGTACTTGCAAATTCCACAGTGAATCTCTTTGAAACACAAGCTGAAATATGTGATTTGAGTCTTTGACTACGGTGACAACATTATTGTTAAATTTTATAAGATAATCCAGCTGAATGAGACAAATTCATTCTGTGTTTTATACTCTCTTCTTCTAACCTACATTGTACGAAATGTGTACGGCTTCTGAAATGGGGACGACAAATATTACGACAAGGGGCGAGGATGCCAAATTAGTAAAATTTTAAAAATAAAATAGATATTTAATATTTTGAAAACAATAAATTATCTGGGAAAATTGAAATGATAAGCACAATCAACAAATTAAGAAAAATCTCATTCCAAAACTATTCTTATAGAGTAGGCTATAGGCTATCTATGCTCAAAATATAAAATGAGAATGACCCTGTTCATCATCAACAATTATGGAGAAGAATCGAGCAAGATCGGCTAAAACAAGAGGAAGTCGAAGCACCATTAGTTCAAGAGGCAATCCTTGATGAGATCTCTTCATCCAAAGCAGCTGCTGTCAAAAACAAACAAACCAACAAGGAATATTCATTTGATTGGTTGGGTAAAACGTGGCTGTCATTTTTGCAAAATTGAGTTTTGTGGAAGTTTTCTTGTGATGTTTGGGCATTGAAATCTAACTTTTCCAAAAAAAGGCAAAAATAACGAAACAGATTACAATTGATGCTGAAAACGAGTTTTTACAGTTGAGATTCTTATACCATCTTTAGTTTGAGAAACTTGGTGTGACGGCGAAGTGTGAGGCATTGCCTCAATGATTTATTTCCAGGACCACTACTCTTTGTTGAGTTGCCCCCTGAATTATGATTCAATACAATTGGATATTTTGATTTTAATAGCAACATCGTCACTCATCCTTTGGTACATTTTCTGTCAAAAATCAAGTTATGTACGTTTTATCGCATAAAAAAAAACTTGATACAAGAACATGTAAACAAAAGTAATGCTTAATTAAATCTAAACTAAATTAAAACAGAAATAACATAATTTTCATCTCTTTCAACTTAATGCTCCATTTGGTCACTGCATTAGAGTTGGTCCTCGAGAATCATCAAATGCACAATATATAAAATAAATTTCAACTGACATGAATAGTAAACTAAATTTCAAATGTCATGTACATGAGAAGTAGCATTAAAGAATTATAACCATTATTTGGATCGGCCTTATACTCAGGTATTTCTGAGTTTGATCTTGTCACTGAAAGGACAAGTCAAACTGATTAAACCATATACGTACCTAGAGAGAGAGAAAAGGTTCAGGTAAAAACAAACAGATCTCGAGTTCTTCAATCAATAAGCAAATGACAGGGATAAAAGAAACAAATAGGTGCAGCAGACTTTGAAAGTCAAGCACGTAAATAATTCCCACGCATAAGAACTCACACAGACAGAGACAAGTCAAACACAGCTGAAGTAAATTGCAGAGGTAAGGTGGGTCTGAGCAGAGATCAATCAGTCCTGAATAAGATAAAATAAATTATGCAGAAATAAATCTGAGTAGAGATCAATCATGAAAGACAAGCTGAGAATGCATAACCCGTGAAGCAACCTGAGGAGAGATTGAGGCAAACAGTGAGACAGCCGTGAAGCCAACCCGTGAAGGAATAGAGAGACAGCCGTGGAGAGAGATACGTGAGACTGCTAAATTAGTGAGACAGGCTGAGACAAATAAACCGTGAGCCAGATACAGAGATAAAACCGTGAGGCTGAGACAAATAAACCGTGAGCCAGATACAGAGATAAAACCGTGAGGCTGAGACAAATAAACCGTGAGCCAGATACAGAGATAAAACCGTGAGGCTGAGACAAATAAACCGTGAGCCAGATACAGAGATAAAACCGTGAGACAGCCGAAATAACAATTGCTGAGATAATCCGTGAGACAGCCGAAATAACAATTGCTGAGATAAACGTGAGTGAGACAGCCGAAATAACAATTGACCCGAGTAGAAGAGTAGACATGAAGATTTTTCTCACGGTAAGTTTTTTTCATTCGTTGAATTAGAGTTATATATAGTTTTCGATTTAGAAAACTTAGGATTAAAATAATAATAAAAACTTAGGATTAAAAAAAAAGAATAATAAGAAATAAATAAATAATAAATAAAATAAAAAGTAGGGTACCAATGGTCCAAGGGTTTTCAAATAAAAAGGATAAGACTTAAAATAAAACCTTATTAATAAATTCATAAAGTCTTTATTAATAAAGATTTTATTAATAAAACTAAAAAATAAATATTTAATGAATTTATCATAAAGTAAAAGTCCAAAGGTCCAACAAAAGGTAAAACTACCAAAATCATAAGTGGGTCAAGGGTCCTATATCCAATGGTCTTTAATAAATCAAGTAGATAAATACACTCCATAAAGTAGGAGTCATCAGGGTCAAATGTGCACATAAGTGAGAGTGCTAGGACCAAGTAAGAAAAGGACCATGAGTCAACAACCACAAGACCAAGGTGGACAATCAATCAAATAGGACCAATAAAGACCAAAGACTTTTCTCTCTCTCAAGATACATAGTTTATATATTTTGTCATCACTGTATAAGGGAGAAGATCCAAACGGATGGTACAATCCTTTTGTCCTTAATACTGCTCCTAAGAGTTAGATACTAGGGACATCGTCAAGGGGTGGCTAGTCCCTTGAGAAGCAACCTAGCAATAACCGATTAGGAGAGGGGACAACAATATCTTCCATTCTCAATGAATGGCTTTCAGCTCAAGGTTGAACCTCAGTCCTAGACTGGGACATGTTGATCAACCATCTGGTCCATGACCAGGATCTCCATTCTCCCAGAAAATGGTCCTCAACCTCAAGCTGAGCATTCAGTCCTAGGCTGAATGTTGATCAACCATCTGCAGGACCTAGGAAGTCTCTGTCTCAACCTACAGGATCTGCTTGGTCATCGTGACCAAGAAACCGTCTGGTTCTGGACCATAATACCCTAGAGACAAATAGGGGCCCTAGCCACATGCTAGGGACTTTGCCATGGCATCAACCTGCTTGGTCCTCGACCAAGAACCCCAGGAGACAACTAGGGGCCCTAGGGTACCTTCTAGGGTCTTACTCATTACTCTGCCTGGTTAACTTGACCAGGAACCCTAGTTAACTGACTAGGGTACCATCCTCTCTGAGAATGGGTCTCGCAGCTGCACTAAAAATTAACATTTTCTACTACCAATGTTGATGACAATAGACTATTTGTGTTGTTCGTCATTGTTTTCTTCTCAAATTTGCTTATTTTATAAATATTTGTCGAATTTATTAGTGGTTGAATGATTATAAACCTCATTCTGCTCAGATGACTCATTTTAAATTTCCGGTAGTGCCTTTACAACCATGCCAAAGAAGACGCGTTGTTTTTAATCATTTTATAGATTTAGGTAAAGTAAAAAAGTGGTGCAGGATTTTTGTTGGCTGGATTGATTTTTGTTATTAGTATTTTAAACACCAAAGCTGAGAAAGAGATGATATTTTTGTACCAGTGGATTTTCATCTTTAGTGCCCTTCAATATGTTCCTACATTGTTCCATTGCATTCTTTTTGCCATCGGATTTTCGTATAAAGTTTAAACAATCTCCACACCTCTCAATATTTGGTGTTGCAAAATAGACGAAACTTGGTGTGAGTTAGTGTATATTTTCTTTGACATTATACTAGCACATCTTCATCAGTGGCAGATGGAGAATGATGATAGCTATCACCATCCAGTTCGAATATACCACCCTCCATCTTATTCCTAACTCGAATATATTAATAGTACTTTAGTAATAATAACAATTGAAAGATAATAATTGCCCATTAGGTTGTGGTATAGAGAAACTTGGAGCTGTTGTTGTGACAATGACCCAATTTCAATTCTTAGTGCCCATGCTCTTCATTGTGCGGGGTTTACTGGATGTATCTATTGATTAAATTGAATATTATTGATGTAGCCTTCCAACAAATTAATCTAAATGATGTTGGCCACATACCAACAAACTCTATTCTCTGATTAAGTGTGTGAGGGTGGGTGGAGCTTCTTTTTGGGTTTCCATCCCTAAAAGGACATGTTCTGTTAAAAGAAAGAAGACAATAGCTATAGCCAATTCATTATTTTTTTTTTACACAAACGGATAACAGGCTTTATATGAAAAAGATGGAGCAAATTACATAGAGAATGGGAGGCCGATCCCAAAAACCGAGAACTGTCAAGACAGACTCTGAAAATACCAGCCTCTGTAGTTCAAAAGTGGCATTATGCCTGATACAACTGTAAATATAGATATTGCTACCACAACTGTAGATATTAACGAACTGGCCTAATAAAAAGCAGCAGAAGAAAAACATAGGAATAAAACATATGACTTAGAACAGTACACTTCAGAGTTCAGACCGAAGGCAGTTGCACAGACGAGAGTTAATTGTCATGACGGTTGCGAGCAGCTTTCTCCTTGTTACCAGCAGCTGCACCAGTGTTGTCGTCGTCGATGTTCAGGATGACCGAGGGGCCGCTCCCACTATTGGTCCTAACACAGTCCACTTTGGCCTCAACAATTCGTAGGCAACCGTAGAAAGTGTCGTGCTTGCCCATTATCTTTTCAAAGAAGTCTTTCATCTTACCCGTGCTTTCCCGAACTTTTGAATTTGAGTTTTGCACAAAAGTAGCCAAATGGGAGATGGTTTTCTTCATGTCTGCGAGGTCCCCCCTGAGCCAGCGGACTTGTGTTTCCAGATCTTGGACCTGCGAATGAATCTCAGGGGAGGGGCTTTCCTGCCCCTGAGGGGAGCCCCTATTGCCCAATTGACCAGGACTACCACGATACTGCTGTCGAAATGCACCTTTACCAATTTCACACGGAGTCGTGTGGTAACCAGAGACCGGGAACTGACCAGAGGCAAAGCCGTAGCTGGGAAACATCACAGTGCCCCTGTTTCCATGACCGTGACTAGTGTCAAGGGGCGTCCATGCACCTCCGTTTCCAGAGTCACCCCCCTGGAAGAATCAACACAACCAGTTTCCTGAAAGATTTCGGATAAGTAATGCTTCTTGCCACCATTGCCAGCCCCCCAGGAGTGCTCTGCTCATTCTTCCTGCATTTCCTGCAGTGCAGAGCAGCAGGACATTGATTGCAATCCCCCATAGTTTCCTGAAACAAAAGGCTTCCGAAATCAATGCTGCAGGAGAAGACACAGACCAAAGCAGGGAGCGAGAGACAGGAAATTGAATGAAGGCGCAGGGTGCTAAACCCTCCACCACCCTGCATGAAATAGCCCCACACCACCTTGGGGATCGTCCACAATAAATCCCCGCATGCGAGACAAGTGGTGTCTGCCAGGGGTGATTGCCAAAAACGTCGAGGGGACAATTGATGTGTGCAGGTGGATCTCGGGAAGATATGAAGAGTTAATGAGGCCGTCAAGTGGTGAGGCACGGGGAGGGTAAGAGGGTGGAACATAAGGAAAGGCTTAAGGCACCCAAACATTGATCTTGAGGAGGCCATTGAGAAGGGCATGGCCACAATTCAAACTTGCTCCAAGATTAGCCATAGTGTCGGCGCATTTGTTGCAATGCCTAAGGATGTGAAGGAATGTTATAGAGTGAAATTCTTTGACCAAATAGAAGAAGTGTTGATGCATCGTAGAGATAGGCTTTTGACGCAGATTGGCTATTTCCTTGGCTTCTCTGATCACCAACATAGAGTCTCCAAAAACCACTAGGTCATTGATATCTTTGCTTCTGGCAGTGTCCGTCCCCTTTATCACAACTAACCATTTTGCTTCGTTATTGGTTCTTTTTCCAATTCCCCAAGCAAAATCCTCCATTTTGTTTCCGTCAGAGTCAAGAACTCCCCCCACACTTGCCAACCCGGGATTTCCTTTGGAGGCACCATCGAAGAAGAGGATGTTGCTTCCCAGAGTAAGAATCCTTTTTTGAAGATCTTCAAGATCCTTCCTGATATGCCAGCTCGTAGGTTTCTTGTTCCTATGAATTTGGGGGACAGAGAGGGGGGGAAGAGAGCAGGTCAGCCACCCAAATTTTTTCTTCGATACTAAGTGGTTCCTTGTTGAGGTTTTTCATACTTCTAGAGGAGAGGGAGTCAATCCACAGGGCTTTGGCAGAGGAGATGATTTTTCCTGGGGAGGCTTTAAGACCATCAAACATTTCATGATTTCTAGCAATCCAAAGTTTCCAGCATAGGAATTTTGGAAAGGCGATCTAGGCTCTTTTGAAGTTCGATTTCCGGGAGAAGTAGTTAGGATAGTATAAGTGCTAGTTCTCAATGAGGTCAGACCAGATGGTGGGGAGGGCAAAATTGGGGTGGATGTCTTGAAAAGCTTTGTGCCACACATTTTGGGAGAATTCACAGTCAAGGAAAAGATGATTGATTGTTTCCTCCTCTTTTTTACAGAGAATGCATCTAGCGGGTCCTTCAATGCCTCTCTTCCTGAGGTTTTCCGCAGTGAGAATCTTTTTGTGAGCAAGGGTCCAGTTGAAGACATTCACTTTAGGGATCCCATCTCTGTCCCACACTCTCTTCCATTTTTTGTCCTTGCTACCTCTGTTGTTTAGAGCATCCAGATAGTTATAGCCTTCCTTGACACTGTAATGTCCACTATTCCCCCATCTGCGCTTGTCTCGCAGTGATTGGTGGATGGGAATCGCACCGTGTAGCCGGGAGAGGAGTGCGTTGTACCCGGGCTGTAAGTGATCCGGGAGGTCAAGTGTTTCCCATCCCGTCCATTTTCCATGTGGAGACCATGAGGATAAGTCATAGAGAGTATTTATGTTTGCCTGCTCCATCCAGCATTTCAGGTCCTGGAAGAAGATGAGAGAATTCGCAGGGGAACAAGACCCGAGATTGTCTTTCCAAATTCTGATTTTCTTACCGTTGCTCGGGGCCTAGGAAAGATTGTTTTGAATGATGAAGGCAGAGCTTTTGTAGAGATTCCAAATCGCAGTTCCTTTCTTCAATTGGTCAATTTTTTCCACACACCTTCGTCTCCAAATTGCAGTTCCTTTCTTCAATTGGTCAATTTTTTCCACACACCTTCGTCTGCTTCCCTGCATGTATTTTTTATAGAAAATTTCTTTCCACCAAGCATTCTTCCCAGTAATGATTCTCCAGAGGATTTTGGCACCAAGGGCCAAATTCATATAGGAAAGGTCTTTTATCCCAGCCCCACCATACTCTTTAAGCCTACACACTGTATCCCAGCTGATGAGGTGAAATTTTTTCGTGCCATTGGTTTTCCCACCCTTCCAAAGGAAATTACGGAAAGCTTTGGAAATTTCAGAGATCACAGTCTTGGGAGCTAGGGAGATGGAGCAAGAGTAGAGAGGATAGGCAGAGAGGATAGATTGGATGAGCACTAGCTTGCTTGCCGGGTTAAGCCAACGAGAGCCCCACGAAATGATCTTATTCTTGATTTTGACAACAAGACCCTGCCAGTCAGCCACATTTTTCCTGCCTTTAAAAATTGGAACTCCCAGATAGGTGAAAGAGCTTCAATCTCTTATTCCTTCAAATTTAAAAGTTCTAACGATTCTTGCGAGGGTCCTGTCATCACCTAAACTGTAGTTACCCCTATGGATGTATCCACTCATGGATGGCAATAGGGAAGGGCAACTCAAAAGGTGCAACCACGATCACCTCGACCTCCAATAGATGGTTGTCACGCCAGTCAAGGCAACCTTCGCTTTATGTTATCTAGCCCAGACAACAAAGGGGGAGACCCGATCTACTCCCGACAGGAGAGATCAAAACCAAGACACCAAATCAAGTTAATTCTAAATGAAGTAAGGTGTATGGTTTATCCTAGACCTTAGGATGAAGTCACAAGATAAGTGAGGGGTTCAATGAGTATAGCTTTGGTTCATTGTTGATGTGAGAGTGACTTGTGATATTTGAAATAGGATCTAGGATTAAAGTACTAGTCAATGTGAGAAAATCCACTGCCTTGGGAACTGTGTCCAATGCAGGGTGGTTTAGAGGTTGAATTGGGGCTAACTAGTACAAGTGACAAGCTTGATCATGGAGTATGATGACATCAAAGGGTTTAGTTCACCACACAAGGGTCAAACCACAAGTTAATCCAACAATCTAGGAAAGTCGAATTGACTTGGAGAGAGACCAGTGCCTTGGGAATTGGGATAATGGAGTCAAAGTGAAATTAACTTGTGGTTGATGACTCCTATTGCATGAGATAAGTGGGCAATTAAAGTCTTGATGGATGAATAGGTCTAGATCTAGAGTTTCAAGGTTTGACCTAAGTGGACCACAATCCCTTAAAACAAGGAATGCTATCCCCAAGGCAAGATTTGATGAAGTGACCAAGTAGACCAGGTTTTGAATTATGCTCGTTCCAAATCCACTAAAATCTCAAGTACCGACGTCCTAGAAGTGGACCAACTCACTTCTCCAAGGTGGTGCGACTTTACCCAAGGAGGCCTAAAAGTGGGATAAATGAATCAAGACAAGTCCAATGACATCCAAACTTTAGATCCAAGTAGTTTAAGCAAGTGAGGGTATGGATCTACAATTTCACGGCAATCCGATGGCTAGATCTTACTAGATTTGAGTTTAAAGATACCAAGTGGTCCAAAATGGGGATTAAATCCCTTAAAATGTGGAATAGGGCCCACAAGGTAGAAATCAGAAAAGTGACAATCTGGGGGTAGGTTATTGGATGTGAGATTACGAATCAAGTGGAATCTCAACTACCCACGTACTAGATCTAGGTTAACTCACCCAAACCAAGAAGTGCGCCCTTGCTTGGAGAGGCTAAGTGCCTTGGGAAGAGGGTCAAATGGAGGCCAATCCTCACCAAACTATAGATCCGGGATGCCGTGGATACTATAGAGGTGGGTTTTAAATTTCTTACCCAAGAAGCCACTAGATCTTAGTAGATCTGAGAAAATGTAAAATGGGGGTTTTGATTAATTAGGGTATGAAATATTTTAGACAAGTGGATAGATCATGGAGATAGAAATTACCTTGAGATCATACCTGAGTGATGAAGAGAGATGTCTTGATGTTGAGGAAGATTCCCGCAGAGATCAAATGTGAGATTGTTGATTTTGCTTGCCAAATTGATGCCCTAGCCCACAAGTGTGCCCTCCTCTACCTGTCAATCCAAGGAAAATCGATTTCAATCAGAGAGGTCAAGTATGGAGGAAATACAAGTAAAATGCAATGATAACATAGAATAGAAGGTCCTGGGACAGTAATACTCCCTGTTACCAACGAAGAGATCCAAAGAAGAAGTAGGGAGAGTCTTCCCCTAACAATACTTCCTCCTCAAAGCAAATCGGCCTCCACCTATAGATGCAAAAAACATGGTACAAAAGATATGGCAAACAAGATCTCCAATAACTCAGTGCAAAGGAAGAACCAACGAACGAACACCAAAAACATTCACCACAACACTGGAGATAGATGCAATAATAATTTTCTATTCCAATAATCCAGAGCCACAAGTCCCCTTACAATGAGAAGCTCTCTCCTTAAAATAGGAAGGAGAGGCATCAAAATCCTAACCACTTTTTGAATGAGTGGCTAAGATTAAAAGATACAAATGTCTAATCAATGGTTGAGATGAGCTCAACAATAAAATACATGGATCACTTATAAAATATAACATAAGTGGACAAAATCGCCCTAGAAGAGGGGAATCCCACCATATCATGATGACGAAATATAATAAGAAGCTTATGGTGGGTCCAAGGGGTAATTTTAGCTACCCTTCGTCAATCCCCATAGCACAATAATAATAAAATAGTCATCAATATACCAAATCGTGCCTCTATGGACAAATCGTAGGCCTCAAAAGACCTCAGAAATCATCAGAAAATGCCATAAGTGATGGATGCGGGCCTCGATGAAGCTGAAACTGCAGGAGGAGGTGTGGAAGACATCAACCCATCATCAATGATCATCCCATGCCAAGACATTGCCTCAGTAGCCCAAATCGAATTCCTCAATAGCCATTTCTACCAATCTTGAAATGCCTCGGGAAGCGTGAAACTGCCCCAAACTGCCTCCTGGAGTGCCTGCGCTGTCAAGGTGAGGGCACCAGTGTGTCCGGGAGGGGGTAATATGGTAAAAACAAGTGGCTGGACCACCCCCTCCAAGCACAGCACCCTAGGACAACCGGATAAAAATCACATCTGCTCTGACAGGGTCTTTGATAGACCAAAACTGCACTGGGATAGCCTACTGAGGCTCAATCATCATTGTAAGTGCCCGGAACTGAAAACAGACTGTCTCATTGGACTCAGAAGGTCCAAATCTATCCAAGATGTGTACTCATACACCATATGAATCTCTGCATGATCAAAATATATATCCAATATACTAGAACAGGTCAAATAATAATAATCTGTAAATGATCAAATACTGCTGTAAACCATGGATCATCATCATAACCCTGTAGCTGCTGCATAGAATCATCATGTACATGTACATAGACCATATATCATCTATCCATATCATCACAAGGTCTAACCATCTCATGTCCTATGGTTGACCTTGGTCAAACTAGGTTTGACCAAGTCAACATGACCAAATATAACTCAGACCATCATCAGAAGCTGCTGCAAAGTGTCAAAGGTTAATGCATGCTCTACAACTTATTCAAATAACAATTATAACACAAAGTAATCATTACTGGCGATCTAAATCCAAATATATAATGTCATTAATTATTATTATTACTCACACTAGACTTTCAAGATCTTACTCACTTCATAGCTGTGATCAATGTGCTAGTGAAGGGTGAAGGCTAAAATAACTGGCTAGGCTAAGGAATGACTTGACTGACTTAACTTTGTGACGCTTTGGAAAAGGGAAAGGGAATACACACCATAGTATATATTGAATGAGCAACAACACAGGGAATGGCGGTGTCTCACAAATGGATGAGTTGTTCAAAGAGGGTTTATTCACCTTTAACAGATGCGCACAATCCATAATACAAATAAGGCGAGCAATTATTTAGATATAGCATTTAAGTTCCATTGCTTTTTGGGCCTGAGGTTGCCATAGCCTTTGATCTATGTGTGTTTATAAACACATTGCATAGATTTACATTTATTTGAGGCTTTCTGCTGCATGTGTGTTTTTAAGGCACTTGTTTACCTGAGCACTTCTAGGTGTGTCACAGACAACTTGTTTACCTAGGTATTTACATTTCCAAAAGATATAACATTTTATTTTCATGGCCATTTTCATTTGGCATGCCTTTCATTCATGTGTGTTGAAAAACACATTGCATGAACGAGCTTTTCATACAAGATATAGCATTTCATTTTCCAGACTTTGTATTCATGGCAGCACTAAAAGTTTCAGGTTTAGCCAACACAACTTTAGTGACTAGGGGGAATTTACAAGGAACTCCAACTCACCATAAGTAAGTTTTATCACCAACTCAGAGCCGAGACATAATAAACAGGGAAGCTCATCCAATACAGAGGCTACAGTGGGGAAAAGTCCTCCATGCCACTAGTCAAGTAGTAAGTCAGGGTGATAAACTAAAAGGTAGGTAATGGATGGATGAAGACAATGAATAATGGAGCCAACACTAGCAAGCCAAGGTATGGTGGAATGATCACCTCTATTCTCCCTAAGGAGGGTAAAACCAATGAGTATGAATAGTGAACTTCTAAGTCTGAGTAGGGACAATATAATATACATAATAAGGTCAGCCAGGTCCACATATCTATATGATCGCCAGATCATGACACTAAGTGTTAAGACATGCGCTATAAGAATAAATATAAAAGCAATATAACCATAACACAATGATATACTTGCTGAGTCATATACCTGAATGCTCATCATCTGAACCATCATCTGTCCTCTAAAACTGCTGCTGTAACTCTAGGCACTATTGACTGCTATGTACAAATGGTATAATGGCTATATCAGTCATCTCTCTGAGTGTCCTGAGACTCAGTCATGGCAATGGGGAATACAACTGCTGTCCATAAATTAAAGGTTAGATACATTTTTATCACATATAAAAACCTTAATACAAGAACATGTAAACAATTGTACTGCTTAATTTAAATTTAAACTGATTAAAACATAAATAACATAATTTTCATCTTTTTCAACTTAATGCTCCATTTAGTCATTGCATTAATGTTGGTCCTCGAGAATCATCAAATGCTAAGTTCAGAAAAATAAAATGAATTACAGTAAAATAACCATGTACTGCATTAAAGAATTAAAACCAACATTTGGATCCAACTTATACTCAGATAGTTCTGAGTTTAATCTTGTCACTGAAAGGACAAGTCAAACTAGTTAAACCATATACGTAACTTGAGAGAGAGAGAAGGTTCAGGTAAAAAATAAATAGATCTCGAGTTCTTCAATCAATAAGCAAATGACAGGGATAAAAGAAACACACAGGTGCAGCAGACTTTGTAAGGCAAGCACGTAAGTAAATTTTTTCACACATAAGAACTCACACAGAGATAAGTCAAGGCTGTAATCACAGCTGAAATAAATTGCAGAGGTAAGGTGGGTTTGAGTAGAGATCAATCAGTCCTGAATAGAATAAAATAAATTATGCAGAGATAAACCTGAGCAGAGATCAATCAAGTGAGATAGGTTGCAAAAAAAAGACAAGCTGAGAATGGATAACCCGTGAAGCAAGCCGTGAAGCAAACCGTGAAAGGGTGAGGCAAACCATGAGACAGCCGTGGAGGAATGAAATAGTGGATGATGAAGCCGTGAGAGGAGTGGGGCCTCGAATCAGCCCGTGAGAGAGTTGGCCGGTGAGAGAGTAAGCAGCAAACTCGTGCTGCTGGCCCAAAGCAAACAAATCAACACATGGAACAGCAGAGAGATCAAACCCGTGAGATCTAATGCTGATGGATGAACCCGTGAAGGGATAAACAGCAGCTGCAACAGACACGTGATGAGAGTAGCATGGAGTAGAAAGAGAAATATGTGCCGGCTCGTGAAAAACGCAGAGAATCAAACCCAAAACAAAATCATCCACGGAGAAGCAAAACACGTGAAGGATGAGCTTACGGTTTGTTGAATTAGAGCTTAAGTTTATATATAGTTTTAGAGTTAGAAAACTTAGGATTAAAATAATAATAAAAACTTTAGGATTTAAAAAAAGAATAAAGTAAATAAATAAAAAAAGAATAAAATAAAATAAATAAATAATAAATAAAAAAAATCAAAAGATAAAAGTACCAATGGTCCATGGTCCAATAATAAAAAACTTTATTAATAAACTCATAAAGTCTTTATCAATAAAAAATTAATAAGACAAAAATAATTAATTAATAAGGTTACCATAAAGTGAAGGTCCAAAAACATAAAGTCTTTATTAATAAAAATTAATAAGACAAAAAATAATTAATTAATAAGTTTATCATAAAGTGAAGGTCCAAAACAAAAGGGGTCCAATAAAAGGTAAAAAGATCAAAACCATAAGTGGGACAAAACATAAGGTGACTATAATAATACATGGTCCTTAATATACCCTTAGGTAAAAAATACTCCATAAGATAGGAGTCATCATAGTCAAAGGTGCACACAAGTGAGAGTGCTAGGACCAAGTAAGAATAGAACCATGGGTCAACAACCACAAGATCAAAGTGGACAAGCAATCAAATGAGACCAACAAGACCAAAGACTTTTCTCTCTTTCAAGATACATAGTTTATATATTTTGTCATCACTGTAGAAGGGAGAAGATCCAAACGGATGGTACAATCCTTTTGTCCTTAACGCTGCTCCTAAGGGTTAGCTACTAGAGACATCGTCAAGGGGTGGCTAGTCCCTTGAGAAGCAACCTAGCAATAACCGATTAGGAGAGGGGACAACAATATCTTCCATTCTTAATGAATGGCTTTCAGCCCAAGGCTGAGCCTCAGTCCTAGACTGCGACATGTTGATCAACCATCTAGCCCATGACCAGGATCTCCATTCTCCCAGAGAATGGTCCTCAGCATCAAGCTGAGCATTCAGTCCTAGAGTGAATGTTGATCAACCATCTGCAGGACCTAGGAAGTCTCTGTCTCAACCTACAGGATCTGCTTGGTCATCGTGACCAAGAAACCGTCTGGTTCTAGACCATAATACCCTAGAGACAAATAGGGGCCCTAGCCACATGCTAGGGACTTTGCCATGGCATCAATCTGCTTGGTCCTAGACCAAGAACCCCAGGAGACAGCTGGGGGCCCTAGGGTACCTTCTAGGGTCTTACTCATACTCTGCCTGGTTAACTTGACCAGGAACCCTAGTCAACTGACTAGGGTACCATTCTCTCTGAGAATGGGTCTCGCAGCTGCACTAAAAATCAACAGGGCATTGATTGCAACCCCCTAACATCCTGCCCAGATAGAGCCTGAGAGAGCCAAGAAATCTGCACTCTGCATTTTAGTCTCTTGGAGTAAAACAAGGTCCGGTTTTTCATTTTTTATTATATTTTTAAGAGCTTCTACTTTGTTCAGCCCACCGAGGCCCTGACAATTCCAAGAGACTGCTAACTTTATTTCTTAGCTGGGTTAGGTCCTGCTCGGGACTTGCCTTCTTTTGCTCCATTTTGGGATTTTGGCTGCTGAAGTAACTTCATGTCTTCTAAGCTTTTTTGTCTTCCCAATTCGATTTCTCTTTCGGCTTCTAGTTCTCTGTGATACTTGTGAGACTTTCTTCCTCTAGTATTTGGGGGTTGCACGAGGTCCTCCTCCTCATGGGAGTCAGAAGAGATTTCGAGGGATGAAGATGAAGGCACGAACTTGCTTTTTACTTTGTCTGCCCACGATCCTCCTGGAGAGGATGATCCCCCCCTTGATCATTATTCGTCTCTTTTTCAAGAATAAGGATTACTGCTTCTTCTTTATCCAGATCCACTTGGTTTTCCTCCAGAGTAGCAATTTCTCCCTCTTCAACCTGTAGTTCTTGAAAGCTATTGACATTTGTGGCCTTCTTAGCTTTCGAGGATTTTCCTTTGACTGGGGGGTCTGATAACTTTTGGCGGTTTGAGGTGCAGTTATGGGTTTTTTGCCCTTTTTAACTTGCTGCCACCCTTCCTCCTGAGTTTGTTCTGGGTTTTCTTGAGCATTCTTGGGGCAGTTTTTAACGAAGTGTCCGTATTCGTGACATTTTTTATATTTAAACGGCAGCTGTTCGTAATCAACTTTTTGCATATGCTCCCATCCATCCATTTGTAGATTAACTTCTTCAGGTAGACCTTTCTCCAGATCTACCTCTACACAAATTCTGGCACAGGAGAACAGGGGTCCCTTGGGTTCTGCTTTATCAATGTATTTCCCAAGAGCATTGCCTATGGCAAGCAGGGTTTCATCATCCCAACAGTGCAGAGGCAAGTGGGGGAGACGGACCTAAACAAGGACCGCGGAAGGAACATCTTTCTCAGGATCAAAGGAGAGGCTCCATCGGTTAAGATACAGGGCTCCATTGGTTTAAGATACAGGCCTTGAGGACCCATGAAATAGGGGCCACTTAGAAAAATTAGATCTCTGTCAGATTTGTTTTCAAAGAGAAAAATGAAATAACCCTTACCGCAGAAGCAATGTTGAAGGCCACCGGTGATCAGAGGCATCCAATTTTTGTTGATCCAAGCGTCCATCGACTTGGTGGACGGCCAAATTCCTGTAAATTGACCTATCAGACCTCGCTCATTCAGCGCAAGGGCCTTCAACTTCGAAGCTGTCGACAGGATCTGGATACGAGGGGCGGTTGCTCGTTTTATGAAGGCATCCGAGTGGTCAGCAGGAGCCGGAGGAGGGTGGGTAGAGGCCACCAGGGAATGGAAGGCGGCGTCTAGGAGATGCTTGCGTTCCTCCGGGGACGGATCCATGGCTGCGGCTCAGGGGGAGCCCATAGACGGCGAGGGAGGCACTCCGCGCAATGCAGAGCCAAGATCATAGCGCCAGGGTTTTTGCCCTTCTATAGCCAATTCATTATTAAGTAATCAATTAATTTCTATTTTCATAGCTAATCATTAATATTATATGATCTCCTTAACCTTTATTTTTGTCTTTTCTTTTCTTTTTAATTTATCATTTTCCCTTAAATTTTATTGTTGGATTATTCTAAATTTAAAGTTCTAATAATCTTTTTTATAGTTGTTTTCCATTCTTTGAACACAATTCTTTTAACTTTTGCCTCCTTTTTTTATGTTGATTTCAAAAAAATCTCTCTTCTTAACATGTGCGTGTCTCATCCAAAGAAAAATTAATTAATAATTTAATTGGTATAATTATTTTTAATTAATCTAAATTATTATTTTTATTATACATATTCTTTATCTATAATGCTAGGAGTTCAAATGCTTTAGCAACAAGAAAGGAAATGAAAAACAATAATCAAATAAGAATCAAGATAGTTGTAAAAAACAGCAATAAAAAACACATAAAAGATAGTTGTAAAATTACTTAACCTTTGTTTTTAATGGAAGAAGACGTAGATAACAATTAAAAGTTAAAAGTAAGATGATATGGGTAAAATAATGTCGTGTCTCTATTTTTATTTGGAAATGAAAGAATGGATTTTTTTAAGGGTGCTAAGCATGATAAGAGCTTCCTTTAGTTTTATGGCGCACTGATATATTCTAGGTTGCACTTGCAAATTTCAATGTAGATCCAAAAAGTTCAAATTGAGATGGAACATATTTGCTATATGATTGATTACTGGGTTACAACTCCATGCACAATGAGCAATGAGCCTCTTGTTATTACCCTGCTCACCATCACTCTCATTGCCTGAGGCATCATGTGGAACAACTTGTTTGGTGTGAAATTTTCATCCTTAATCCCTTGATTATTAGTTCCTTATTGATGTCTTCAGTTTATACTTAGCAAAATTCCTTTATTGCAAACTGAACAATAACAGATTGATAACACACTGTAAAGATAAATGCACAGTGGAGAATAAAATAACAAGAACACAAGTATTTACCCTAGAAACCCCAGTCCTTGGGGAAAACCAACAAAATGTTTGTCTTCTTATTGCAGGATTTGATTACAACAGCACTAGAGTGGTTCTCCAGATAAACCCCTCCGGATCTGGACCAAAACACATAGAAAGATATCCCAAAACCTCTTTGCAAACTAGATAGACAAACCCTAGATCCACCCTGGATCCAACAGAGAAGTAACTCTTCCCTGGAAAGGCTGTGATCTCAAACTGAGATCTAGACAGCTCCCTACAAGAGGAAATCCGTCTGTTGCAACTGTGATGCTGACCACTACAGAAGATCTCCTTTACTCCTATGACTGTGATCATACTCTAAGGCTCGTTTTATAATCTCACACTCATGCAAATACCATGGACCAATACCATGGGACACATAATACCATGGGCAAACTAAAACATTTATATGAGGTGTTATAAATCCACCTTTACAATATATGTCTAGGAATCACCTTGGCTCCTTCTATGTTGCTAGACACCCCCAACATAGAAGTACTTGCCGAGCTACAAAAACTAACACTTGGGAGCACTGAGAGAAATGACTCAATTAGTTTGCCCAATATTAATCAAACTCTGTTGCAGGAAACTCCGTCCAGAAGGCCGTACCGGTATCGGAAACTCTCTGAAACGCGGGTATTGGTACGAAACGTCATCATCCGTACTGTACGGTGTTTCACGATTTGGAAATGCCGTACGGTACGGCCGACAGTGCTTCGGCTGATTTTTTTGCTGTACGGCGTGTTTCCAAGTCATCATTTGACTCGTGGGCCCCCAAATTACAATTGTTTTTTAATTAATTTTTAATTACCCTAAATCCTATCTAGAAGCATCTAAAACCCTAAACTAATGTCTTTATAAACCGGCTGCTCTAATAAACAATTCACCATTGTTTTGAGAAGAGTGTCATTCCAAAAGTGAGTGAGTTTTTTAATTGTTTGTGGCATTGTGCCTTGGGCCCTTGGTTGTTTTTGTGCAGTCGTACAGCAGGGGCGTTTTAGATTATATGTAATTGATTATGTCTTTACGTTGTGTTTTTTTCATTTCCAGCACATATAGCCTCATGTATAAAGGCTAATTTTGGATGTAAAGCCTAATCTATAAAGGCTGTTTTTTGGATGTAAAGCCTCCTCTGATAAAGGCTGGGTTAATAATAAATAAAGATGTGATTTTCCTTCTAAATTATTGTTTATTTCTCTCATTCTTTTTTTTTTACAAAACAATGAGGTATTTTAAATTAGAAAATAACATATATATACGGCATTTCCCCTAGCGTACCCATTTTGGGAGGGTCACATTACTAGGCGTCCCCCGTTTCGGAAACTCAGAAACTTTTCCCACGTTTCGTGCAACTTAGTAATCGAATAATGATAAGTTCGCTACAGTTCCCTTTGCCATCTCAAAAATATAAAAAACCAAATTTTAATTATTTAAACACTATAAAATATAAATATCATTCAATTTCATACTTCATAATTCATTCGTAAATACATCTTTACTTTTTTATTAAAATAATAATTTAATGGTTGATATTTAATACACATTCTATTAAAAGTATTATATATGTTAAACTTTATTATATAGATGTGGAAGTACATTTATAGTGTATTGATGTATATTTGATTAAATGTATTATATATATCGTGTTTATTTGATTAAATGTGTTATATATAAGAAGTCTACTTCCGTATTTTATCCCAATTGGACTTTTTTTGTTACGTTTTTTTTCTTCGTATTGAATCATATTCGTATCCTTATTCATACTTGAATTATGGTACTATGCTTTACAATGTGTTTCTTTGAATGCTCGTCTCCAAAAAATGCAATGCATGCTGATTTTTAGAATTGGTTGACCTACTTGCATCTTTCTGATCCGGTACTCCCCTCCCTCTGTCGCCTATTGTATTGCAAGCCACTCGCTTAGGCCCTAAAATGAGTTGGGGGACTATTAATATAGATCTCGAAATTGCCTTTACACAAACCAAATCGTTGTGATTTCATTTCTATCGGTTGAGGAAATCTGATGTCAACTGATATATATTTCTTTAAAAGCCTGCATGAGTTGGAATGGCCTCCTAGAGGATCGGCACCTCTGCTTGTCCATATATGCATATATGAATTGAAAAATATTTTGTTGAATGTGGAGAAAAACCTCTTGCCTTTATTATAAATTGAATAACATTCCATCAAATGTGGAGAGCAATCTCGAGTGGTTAATATAATTTGAATAACATTCCATTGAATGTGGAGAGCGATCTCTGGTAGTTATTATAATTTAATTAAGATTCTGTCGGATGTGGAGTGCGATCTTGAATCCTATTTACAATTTGCTTAACATTTTTTTGGATGTGGAGTGCGATTCTGTTCCCTTTTCCATCTCAAAAATAGAGTGGCCCCATGAACCTAGACATGGGAATGATGGATAGGTAATGATTATGCTAGATACAGAGCTTGCTTTCAATGTTTAGGGGCCTCCACCTCCCAAGGATGACTCACCTCCAAAGTATCCTTGTCATCTAAACTCATCTTTAACTTTGCTCATAATGGTTGTGTGTTGTGACTTACGATTCTTTTTTAATAAAATGCTTTGAAAATTTTGTTTGTTTTAATAATTATAGGAATCATTTTATTAAAAAATACTAGCATAAATATGTTTTATCTATCAAACTATATTTAAGAATCAGAAACATTGAACTACATTTTGATAATTCAGTGGACCCATTGGACATTAAAGAAATAATTCCCGATAGACTTGAACCTTAAGATATAAGCCAACGGCAGAGAATGCCAATTCAAGGCTTTTTGTTAATGGTGTCCGAACAATCTAAATTTCATTTCATTTTAACTGTTTATGGTTAGGTGATTCTATTGGCACCTGTAGACCTTTTTCCTTTTTCTTCTTTGTCGTGTTGGCAGTTCCAGACTGCTGATTGTTGATAGCAGTTGCGATCATTTGCCCCCCCTTTTAAAATTTCGGACTGCAATACAGAGCAGCCATGGGGAACGATGCTGAACCTGCAAAAATTTTACTCCCTTATCTTCAGAGAGCTGATGAGCTGCAAAAGCATGAGCATCTGGTGGCCTATTATTGTACGTATTCTAATCCACACCATCAGTTATTATGGAAGACATTCCTAAATCTTCTATGCTTACTGTAATTTTTGTTTGTCTTACGCTGCTTATCCTCAATGAACAGGCCGTCTGTATGCAATGGAACGAGGGCTGAGGATTCCCCAAAAGGAACGGACAAAAACAACAAGCGCCCTGCTGGTTTCCTTGATGAATCAGCTGGAGAAGGTAATTTTGTAACCCTTTTTGGCCCTAATTAGCCCTTGGTTGAAGATGAGTTTTTTTCATCAAAGAGGAGAAATTAAACCTTAATATTACTGGGTTTGGAAATGGATCTTAAGGACCTGTTAGAGTAATATTTTTTTTTTCCGAGGAAAAAATCTTTTATTCTATTAGAATAAACATCGACTGTCCTATTTATCCACATTCATACATGATGCGTAGAGATACAAAGAATTCAAAATATTCAAAAAGATTACACAAACATCATTTTCCGTAATATCAGCATGCATTAAAGCAAAAAGCTTCTGCCTCTCCTGCGATCCCATTCACGAACTCTTGCATCAGTGATTCAGCAGTGTACAGGGGTCCAAGGACAAAGCTAGCTTGGAGAGTGCATCAACCTATTAGAGTAATATATATATATATATTTTAATTTTCTTTCCAAGTAACAACACCCGGGGAAAATCCCCAAGTACTTCCCCTCATTTCAAAGATGTTATCCAGGGTAAACCCTAGATCCTTGAAGGCACGGAGCCAAGTCAACAACAGGGCTCAAAGCCGTTACAACAATATTCTCATTATGAGATCAATATGCCACAGGAATAGAACTTAGGTGGGGAGGATAACGCTCCATCCCCCACTTGGTCTAGACCCAATTGACACTTGTTAGAATAAGTTATGGAGATATAATGTCTATTAAGAACTGTGGGAAGTGAACCATGGACCTGTGTCTATGAAGCAGCTGTTGATTTTTTTGGCATTTATTTTTTGGGTTGTATGTTGTAGGGAAATTTGTGATTGATTTAGAGGTTTGACAGTTTTGATTGCCAATCTGTATGTTGTCATGATTTCAATATTGTGCGTTGATGGGGCATTGGTTCACAGGTGAGTGTTAAGCCGTCCGTGGGGGTTCTATTGTTGTTGTGGTCTTCACCATCCCCATGACATGAGTTTCAAAGGGATGAGACTGGGTGGAAGTCCTGGTTGATTTTTGCAGAATAGGTAGCTAATCCAGACATGGCACGTAAGCCAAAGAAAGCCCACTATTTGTGGTGCTGCCCCTCAGGACATTTTTCTTGAACCACTTACAGAAAAGAAAACCACACCACACCGTAATGTCCCCCCCAACACACACGCACATATCATGGCTTCATGGTGACATCCAATCTGATTATAATCCATATCACTAAACAAAGTTAACAAACATGTGCCCTATATGATTGTATGTGATAAAGTGAAAGGAGGGAGGTCACAGATTGATCTTGGCATAGGCATTTCGGAATGTGGTACTCTACCACCTGTATCATTAGAAGCTATGTTGCACTGGCTTTGGGGACGGGGGAATGATGAGAATGGGGGGATGAGTCCTCGGGACCTAAGCTGCAGGGAAGCGCCCCCCCCCCTGCTCCTGCTCTGGAAGCTGGCTTTTGACCGAAGCTAGACCGAAGCTAGCTTCCATTTTGCTTTCGTTTGGAAGCGTTTTTCAAGAGCGTGCTTCGATGATGAAAAATGTGCTCCCTGCCTCTATGTGGAATCGCTACAGAAGCGATCGCTTCCATATCGCTTCCTCTTCGCTTCCCGTCGCTTCCAGCTCTACTTCAAATTGCTTCCCACGCTTCTCAAAATCGCTTCCCATCGCTTTGGTGGTCGCTTCCACGTCAACCCGCGGAATTGAGGAGGAGAAAGAGGTGGGGTCCACGATTGGGCTGTTGGAGGGAAGGGAAAAGGACTTGGGGGGGATAAAGCCCTATTCTCCGCATTCATTCTCACTTTGGATTGCTTGAGAAGAGGAGAGGAGAGGAGAGGAGAAGAGAAGAGGAGAAGAGAAGGCTGCCATCAAGCTTGTGTTTTTCTTGGTCCTTGGAGATTGAAGAAGGTTGTCACACACTACCATTGGAGAGCCAAAGAGGTAGGCTCTAAAATTTAAATTCTAAACCCTTTATTGTTGATTTGCTTTGTGTTTGAACTTTTGAAGTTTGAAGTTTGATGATTGATGATTTGATCTATATTTGAATGCTTAGAATCTAGAATCTAGAATGTAGATGTTCCTCTCCTACTCTCTCCCATGCATCCTCCCTCATTCTATTGTAAGGCAACAGGTTAAATCTCTAATTCCACTTCCAACTTCCAACAAACATGATGATGGTATATGGTTTATATTGTTGGTTTCATTTGTTATTTTGATGATGGTGATTGGAAACCGAAGGATGATTGAAGAAGAGGATGAAGAAGTGGGTAGAGGGACATACCGTGGTGAGGAGGAGGAGGTGGAGGAGGAAGAGGAGCAGGAGGGAAACTGAAAGAAAACCGAAGAGGACCCATCACCCTTGTGGAAATATGTCACAAAGTAGGGAGGATCCAAAGGGGGTGGAATCTCCAAATTTGTTTGCCCACATTGTAAAAAGACTTACACAGGTTCATATACATGTGTGAGAAGACATCTATGTGGACACATGCCATGTGATGAAAACAAAACTATAGGAGTTTGTGTTTGCCCAAATGTGCCATCAACACAAAGAGCCATGTATAAGAAGGAATAATTTGAAGCACAAAACAAATCAAAAGGATCGAGGGTTGACCATGACCCCTCAAACTCACCGAGAACTGGAGGTACATCCACCCAAGGTAGTGGATTCTCACCCATGAGGTCACGCAAGACAATATCATATTTCCTTGACCATGGTGGCAGGGATGATGCAAAAGTGTTTCGGTTTCTCTATGCATGTGGCATACCATTCAATGTTCTTCGCTCACCTTATTGGCATGAAATGGTAGAGGCCATCTGCACTGCTCCAGCAGGATACAAGAGCCCCGGGTATGACAAAACTAGAACTGTGGGGCTTGACAAGGAAAACGCCAAGATCCAAAATGCTTTGGGGCAATTCCCAAATGCTTGGAATGAGTATGGGGTATGAATTGTATCAGATGGTTGGACTTTGGGGCAATTCACAAATGCTTGGAATGAGTATGGGGTATCAATTGTATCAGATGGTTGGACAAATGTAAAAGGCAAGCCATTGATAAATATTCTTGGTGTGTCTGTGTTAAAATAATGTAACTGCGGAAGATATTCTCTTATATTATTGTATTCCTCCTACGAGAGTTGATGGTCATGTAATTAATAATGTGAAGGTCATTGAAAGAATCAATGTAAACCCTAGGACATGTGTCGGCTCAGAAAAACCCCTAAAAGATTATTATATTATGTAATTGACTAGTCAAGTAGAGAAGTCGGCCCTGTTGGGGAATTAGTCATCTCAACGGAAGAATATAAATAGAAGTGCTCTCTCTCATTTGTATTCACTCAATTCACTCAAGCAAGTTCGCATTAGTGAAGAAGAGAGATGCGCACAAGTGGAGGAGTAGTTGATTTGTCTTGGGTGACTTTTGTACTTTGTGATTTCTATATTGAGGAAGGCTTTGCTGGGTTTTCTACCCCAAGAGGGTTTCCCAAGATAAATTGTGTCTCTTGTCTTTTATGCTGTGCTTGTTTATCTTTCGGTAATTGTTTATATGCTATATGCTGCTCAAGTAAAAACTAACATGGTATAAGAGCTAGCCTGAAAGATTACATTGTGCAGCCCCCGTAACTGCAAGAGCTAGGGTTTCTTATTCCGGGAGCTACCTCCACATTTTTGTCGGAAAAGAGGGTGGATCTACCTCGCCTCCCTAGGGTGCATTTTTCTGTCGAAGCAGAATTTCATTCTGAGCATTTTCATTTTTGGGTCCACCATTACAGCCCTGGAGAACTAGGGCATCAAGTTTTTAGTTCATCTACTCACTGATTTTGGAAAAGGAGCACTTTTCTCAACTCACCTTGAGGAGGCGAATTTGCTCATCCAATTAGTTTTTCAAAATCCCAAAGTCGAAAAATTAGGGTTTTTTTGTCAAACCCTAGGTCAAGGAGGAGCAGATCTCAGAAGGGAAAATTTTTCTGGTAATCTCAAATCTATTTCTATTTCCATTTGAAGTACTCATTATAGCAAGATGACAAGCAATACCAAGCTTGATGAGAAGCTTGAAGGAGCTGAGAACTTCAGATCCTGGAAGTATAGAGTCATGCTCATCCTTGAGAGCATGAGCTAGAAGACTATGTGAAGGAAGGACTTACAAAACCAAAGGGAGATGAAGAGAAGGCAAGGCATAAGAAGAATCTTATCAAAGCAAAGAGGATCATTGCTGATTCCATCAAGGATCACTTGATCCCCCATGTGTCTTCCAAGAAGACACCAAAAGAGATGTTTGATGCCTTGACCAGCCTATTTGAAGGAAAGAACATCAACAGAAAGATGACCTTGAGAAATCAACTCAAGGGTGTGAAGAGCATGAAGTCTGAGTCCATGCACTCATACTTCTCTAGAGTATCCCAGATCAAAGAACAACTAGAAGCCATTGGGGATATGATAGAGGATGCAGAAGTTGTGATGACTACTTTGAATGGTCTCCCCCGAGATTGGGAACCATTTGTTCGTGGCATTTGTGCCAGAAAAAAACTAATCAAGTTCAGAAACCTATGGCAAGAATGTGTCCAAGAAGAAGAAAGAATAGTTGTAAGAGAGGAGAAGTTAAATGACGATGAAGATCAAGCCTTGGCTACTCATGCTAAAGGTGGGAAGAAGAGGAAAGACAACCCTCGTCCCCGAGAGGACTCTCCAAGAAGACCCTAGAAGAAGAGAAGGACCAGAAAGGATTTCTCTTCAATTGAGTGTTACTCATGCCACAAGACTGGACACATTGCAAGGAATTGTCCAAACAAACATGGACAACACATGAAGCAGAAGAAGAGGTTTCATGCTCATGCAGCAGAAGATAGTGATGATGATGACAAGACTAGAAGAAGACTCCAGTGAAGAATATGTTCTTATCTCAGCACTAATTGGTTCAGTATCTCATGGAAGTGATACTTGGCTAGTTGATAGTGGAGCTTCAAAGCACATGACAGGATACAAAGAATCCTTGTCTTGACTATCAATATCCCATCAAAGGTATGGGAGAAGCCTCTTACAAGTTGGACTCTGGGAAGTCCATTAACATGAAGGATGTACTTTATGTACCTGGTTTAAAGAAGAACCTTCTATCTATTTCAGCATTAGATAAGAAAGGTCTTTGAGTTGCGTTTGTGGATGGTGAAGTTCTCATGTGGCCTAAAGGGAAGACTATTGATGATGCATTAGTCATTGGAGTAGAAGAAGGAGGACTTTACAAACTAAAGGGTCATGCAGATGCAGCAATGATGTCTAGTACCATGAACCCCTGTGAGCTATGGCATAGGAGACTAGCCCATGTACACCATAAGGCCTTACCAATTGTAAGTAAGGTAGTGACTGGATTACCAGAGATCCAGGTGGATCATGAAGGAGTATGCAAAGGGTGTGCTCAAGGGAAGAGTACAAAGAACCCATTTCCAAGCAGCGACAACAAAGCGAAAGGTATTCTGGATATCATTCATTCAGACATCTGTGGACCAATGTCCACCACCTGTCTCAGCGGGTATGAATATTATGCGTCTTTTATTGATGATTATTCTCGTAAAACTTGGATTTACTTTCTGAAGAATAAGAATGAAGTCTTTGAAAAGTTTAAAGAGTTCAAGGCGCTCGTAGAGATCAAGAGGTCAAACAATGGAGGGGAATATACCTCAGGGGATTTCAAAGAAGATTAAGATTAAGAATCTCTCTGAAAAGAAGATTAAGATCCTGAGGTCAAACAATGGAGGGGAATATACCTCAGGGGATTTCAAAGATTTCTGTAAGCAAGCAGGGATCAAGAGGGAGCTCACTGTCCCTTATAATCCACAACATAATGGTGTAGCCAAAAGGAAGAATAGAACGATCATAGAAGCAGTAAAGGCTATGATCCACGACCAAGACTTACCCATGCATCTATGGGTAGAAGCTGCCAGAACTGCAGTCTATGTACAGAACAAAATCTCCCATAGTGCTCTTGGCAACAAGACCCTTGAAGAAATGTTCACCGGGAAGAAGCCTGAAGTCAGTCATCTGAAGATATTTGGATATCCATTGTTCATCCACATTCCAAAGGAGAAGAGATCAAAACTAGAGCCTTCAGGGAAGAAGGGAATATTTGTGGGTTATAGTGAGCAATCTAAGGCTTACCCCATATACATCCTAGGATTTCGTCAGATCGAGATTAGTCGGGATGTCACATTTGATGAAGATTAAGCTTTCAACAAGTCTAAGAAGACTCATGAGGATGAAGAGGAGCAGGAGGTTCCCAGAGTTGCAGAATCAACCAAAGAACCAATTCCAAGTGTTGAAGGTGATCCTACCCCAGAGGATCATGACATGGCAGAACCTCAGAGACCTGAGGAGATAGCTCATGTGGAGATCTCTCGAAAGAGAAGACCAGCCTGGGTACGTGAATTAATCCAAGATGCAGGAAAGTATGGTGCTCTAGAAGGGTCCAGTAGAGAGATCAAGAGACCAAGGCCATATTCCAGCTATGTAGCCTTGATGTGCAATCTTGTTGAAGAAGAACCAACTTGTTTTGAAGAAGCAGTAAAGAAGAAGGAATGGCTGGATGCCATCAATGAAGAATATCAGTCCATCATTAAGAATGATGTTTGGGATATGGTACCAAGACCGAAGGACAAATCGGTTGTTTCATCAAAATGGATCTTCAAAACAAAACATTCAGCAGACGGAAGCATTGAAAAGTACAAGGCAAGATTTGTAGCCAGGGGATTCTCGCAAAAGGAAGGATTTGACTATGAGGAGACTTTTGCTCTGGTAGCCAGATATACTTCGATTAGAACCATTCTTGCCTTGGCAGCCAAGATGAAATGGATGCTACATCAAATGGATGTGAAGACTGCTTTCCTGAATGGAAACATAGAAGAGGAAGTATATATCGAGCAACCAAAAGGTTTTGAAGTAGAAGATAATAAGTCACATGTATGCAGGTTGAAGAAAGCACTGTATGGGTTGAAGCAAGCTCCCAGAGCATGGTATGGAAGAATTGACAGCTTCCTGATGAGCTTGGGCTTTACCAAGAGTAAAGCAGAGTCTAATCTTTATTACAAGATTATGAATGATGAACCCATGATACTATTACTGTATGTGGATGACTTATTTCTGACTGGAGAAGATAAGCCTATTGTTGAATGTAAGAAGAGGCTTGCAACAAAATTCGAGATGAAACCTTGGCAAGATGCACTATTTTCTAGGTCTTGAGGTATGGCAGTTTCCAGACGAGATTTTCCTGAGTCAAGGAAAATACACAGTAGAGATCCTAAAGAGATTTGGGATGTTGCATTGCAAGGCCATGACCACTCCGATGGTGACAAATTTGAAGCTTCTGAGTGATGCTTCTTTAGAGAAAGTGGATGTCACCATGTATAGACAGATTATTGGGTCATTGATGTATTTGACCAATACTCGTCTAGATATATGTTTTGTGGTAAACACATTGAGTCAGTATATGGTGGAACCCAGGAATGTTCACCTAATTGCAACAAAACATGTGATGAGATATCTGAAGGGTACATTGGATTATGAACTCAGATATGCCTCAGATAGTTGCTTGTAAGCACAATAGTCTATACTATATAGTATTATGCACATCCCTTAAACTTGCTAGTTCTAAAAAAGCTTAGGGAAATAAGAAAAGGGTTGAGTGACCATTAATAACACTTGACTGTGAGCAAAATGTAGTTTAGCTTTAGAAAACTTAAGTTTACCTATTTTCAATTTGCATTAAGGCCCATGAAAGGACTGTTGCCACATAAAACACACTTGACCGCGGGTAAGTCTCCCAACCGCTATGTGTGTTCCTGAGGGAAACTATGAGTTAAGAACCCAATGTCACCTCGGTCCTAAACTCCTCCGTTTAGACCACAACTCCCAAAGGCCAAGGGGGGTAGTCCCTACTTACTAAGTTTCTTTTTAAAGAGTTTGTTTTTTTGGGAGTTGTAAGTTATCAAAAATATTAAATGACAATCAGGTATGTAGAGATGCAATAGTTCAATGACAAGCAAAATCTTTTGAGCCATTAATCAATGATGACTACAAGAGAGAAATAAACAATTAATCAACAAGACCAGTGCCGTTTCTACTCGGGCTATGACAATATGGTATACAGAGATGCAATAGTTCAATGACAAGCAAAACCTTTTGAGCCATTAATCAATGATGACTACAAGAGAGAAATAAACAATTAATCAACAAGACCAGTGCTGTCTCTACTCGGGCTATGGAGTCACAACAATCAACTTACAAATACTTTTCCAACAACATTAAAGCATTCACTTAATCAAAACATCACATTTAATAATAAGTTATAACTTTCAGTAAATGAATAAATAAGATGCTTGCAACAAGATGATCAATATATCACATAAAACACCAATTTGAAGAACATGAACAACTTAGTGAATCAATGATACATATAACAAGAATAAGCTGAAAATGAAATGCTTTGGAAGCAAAATATTGTGAACAATAGGAACAATGTAGTGCAAGTGGTCCTGAAGATTTTAGTTAATTTTAGGTCTCTCTTCAACTTAGGGGGTTAAGGTTTTTTGCTGCAATGAAAATGAACTAATCTATGTGTCTACCTCAAGAGACTATCTCCTTCGATTAGAGAGAGAATGTCGGGTGCTCAACCTGAGAACACAAGGTTCCCAACTAGCTCCATGGGTCAATCCCAAAACTTGTTGGGTGCTCAACTGGAGGACACAAAGTGCCACGAGGCCCCCACAGCCTCTACCCATTAGTTCCACAGATCAAGCCTCTTTTTCTCTGTTCTAGCGAAGATATATTTTTGGGTGCCTATTAAACTAGCCAACACAAATCTTTGCCCTTTTTTGCCACCCAAGATTGGTCGAATTGGCGAGGGGAGAGAATACGGGGCAAAAATGGGGCTTAAGTTAAATTTGATCCTTAAGCAAAAATTACAAAGCAATGCAGGCCAAGCGCGATATCACAAGGATGGGTAGAGCCTCTTCACTTGTGACTTAAAAATTACTGAAAATAAATGCAAGCCAAGCGCGATTTCACAAGGATGGGCAGAGCCTCTTCACTTGTGAGGTGTGGGCAAAATAAAATAACTTAAAGCAAATTACTATGAAATAAATACTTGAAATGAAATGCTATAAAATCAAGCCCAAGAGACTCTCTTGGGCTTGTTACAATGATGTAAAAACCAACACTAGATACTTAGTAAGAAAAGAGTAGGAAAATAGTGATTTTTTGCTGTTTTACCAAAGTGGCTGAATTTGTGACTTGTGGAAGCCCTTTGTGCTTGGAGATGACTGATTTTGGGTAGCATAACCTTCTTGAATGTGTGCAGGCCTGCTAAAAACCAGCAAGCAAAAATCACAGTAAAATGCCCCAAATCACTTTGGGACTATGTTAGTTTATCATACAAAAATAGCTGAAAATTTTTGAGTAGTTTGTTGATGAAATAATAGCATGTAAACAATGATTTAAATCAAATTTATATATGAGAAAGATGGAGAATATAATGCAGAAAATTTAAAGGAGAGAAAGGAAGAGATAGTGCTCTTTTGCTCATTCAATGCTTGGAGAAGTGGGGTATCTGACCAAAGAATTCCACCCTCAAAGCCAAGTGACCTGCAACTTATAAGATATTGCTACACAATTGAAATAAAAGGTGAGTACCTATTGAAGAGCTAAGAGATCATAAACTTCAACCAACAAGAATATGAAGATCTTAACTAGTTAAATAGGAAACTCATAACATCACTAACAAAACTACTAGAGATCTTACCCAAGCAAAATAGTTTGCTTGTTTGGCGTCCCAATGGTTGAATAGCTATGAAGTTCTGAAGCAAAGCACCATCCAAGAGCATCACCAACACCAAATCTTCTCCAAAGAATTTGTATTACAAAGTCAACTGGTTGAAAATTACAATGACCCAAGAATGGGCAAGATGAGAGCAAGAGAATGGGAAAAATGGAAAATGAAACAAGATCAAGAGAGATTGTAACCACAAAGAGGAGGAAGAGCCTCCTTAAGTAGCCCAAGAGAGGGAGAGGACCCCTATTGCATGCTTGCCATTTGTCAAGAGGGAGAGAGGGGGGCGCATTTGCTCAAGGAGAGTGAGTTTCCAAACTTAGAACCAAATAATGAGGGGGGAAAAACCCCCCTCTAATGTTTTAAACCTCATTGCTATGCCAAATGGGGGGAAACCACCACAATGGGGCACCTCCCATTGACTTTCCTTCATTGCATCAACCAAAGAGAGGAGGGCGCACTTGCTAGAGTGGGCACATCACAACTTGTGATATGCTTGCTTGGGGGGCCTCCCTTGGATCTTAAATTTGTCTTAGGACCATAATATGAGCTTAGGAAACTTTATTTCCCCTTCGCAAGTGACTATAGTCACTTTACAAAAATGTGCCTTACTAATTAATTGCTCAATTTCTTGATTTCCATGGCTGACCTGGGCAAAAGTGGTGTCCAAAACCATAGTAAGACTTTTCCGAATGACTTCAAACTTGGCCCAAGGGTGTAGGTGGTCTCATGCCATTTATCTTGAGTACCCATACCCCTATACAACATAAAAAAGGACCAAGTAACCCTCTTTTATAGTACAACATTTTATGCTGAGGGACATTTTTTAATGACCAAAAATTAAAAAATCCTATGTAAAACCTAATGAAATTCCGCAAGACTCTGCATAATGTCTAGCATGGTAATATAGAACATTACTAGGCCCCAATCACCCCATGGACTCGATCACTATAACGCCTTTCACCACTTTGGAGGTATTTTTGAGTGAAAAACTCAAATAATTAAAATCACTAAAGAGGAATTTTAATTATTCAAGTGAAAAAACACTCGATGAAAGGACTTCCCTAATGATAAAGTCTTAGGTGATTAAGTTACACAAAAATAGACCTTCATGCTAACATATCCTTACAAAATCCCCCGTAGGGGTGCGGAAATTTCATGGAGAGAAGATAAGAAAAAGAGCTGCCTCGCTTGAATAAATCATTAAGTACTTCTTTCTCAGCTTCAAGGCACATTCAACATGTGCATGGTACATGGTTGTCCACCAAGTCGGTTTTGGTGGTCAATAGGGACTATGAGAAGAATGCTCGTCTCTATAACAACTGTTCTTCCTTATATTACTTGTTTATGATGATTGGGTTGAAAAACATTCCCTTCTCAACAGGTTCTATAGATTTTTACAGCTGTAAACCACTTCAAAACACTTTGGGATATACATGCCTGCATTCTCTAAAGATATTAGATTTGAATATTTTAGGTTAAGAAGGATATTGAATAGGAATTTATTCAAATGTTTAGTACCCAATCTAAGTCTTTACTATCCAATTGTTTTTACAGTGCTCAAGGTTGGGGTGGGAGAAGAGTTGGACTTGAATAACTCCTGGACACTAATGTACAATATGTAAAAGCTAAGATGACCCTAAAAATGAGAAGAACAAGAGCAATACCCAAAAGGATAAAACCTTTTAGTTGTTGCATTTCTTAGTTTGCTGACATGGAGGCTTTGCTGCTTGTAATGATGATGTTAAAAGGACAATAGTTAAATCACCACAAACCCAAATCAAAATTCATCATACACAACCCGTATTTTTGAGCTGCAACTTGTATAGATTTAGATTTAGATTCAGAATAATACGAAAAATATGGATGGGATAAATGATCTTATTATCCAATGATCAATGTCCATTGTCAAAACTAAAGATACCTGCCCAGAACATCTCTAAAATCTTCTCGAGACATCTCTGAAATCTACTTGGAATGTCTCCAAAATCTACTCGGAAGTCTTCGAAATCTGTTGGGGACGTTTCGGGTACAACCAACAAGTCCCCAAGTCCCTAATGAAGTCCCCAAAAGATTAGGGACGTTTCCTAGGGGTCCCCAAGTCCCCGAAATGCAGGGACGGTGGGTATGGGGCTTTTTTTGGGGGGGACGGGTCCCTGTGCAACATAGATTAGAAGTTTATTGAATGATATTAGTTACCATCCATACGGTTAATGAGAACATGAGTCTTGATAGGGTTGATGCATGACAAAGTTGTTTTATCATCTGGCTATATGTGCAACTTACAACACCCCATCTTTCTTGTGCCCTATTATTTTACAATAGTGCATGTGAAAATGATCCTTAAAGATCTAGATGTAGCCAAGAATCCTCACTGAAGCAAATTACCGACCAAGCAACCAAGTCTGTACTATATATACATTTAACTATCACAGAGCCCTTATCTTGTTTGACAACGTTCACCATGTGATATCAACGAGTACCCACTGGATCATTTCTCATTCAATATCCTTATCAAATGTATAGTAAAAGTATATATTTTTTGGCTGTCCCATAGCTTTAACATGGGGAAGGCATTTGGATGTGGGCCATGGCTATCCAACATATTGTCTTCCTTTTATTTTTTGTTCTATAGTTCTAGCAGGGTCGGCGAATAGTTTTTCTTTTTATATAACACTTTAATACATTTGTAGGCATGAAAGGATGAAATATGATATATGGCCTTTAGTGTTTCCTTTAGATGCATCCCTTAAGGTTTTCTAGTCTTATATAAGGTGATCAATGACCCATATAATAATAACAATCTAATTTTAAGGTCATGGTCTAGCTAGGCTGTTAGACACTAAATTGATATATGAGACCCCCTTGTTTGTGAGACAAGGGACCTCCTCGATGCAGTGATTTGACTACTTAGTCTATGGAGTTGTACATACCCTATTTCCATCTGAATTTTAACCTGTGACCTCCAAGGAGGAAACACATGTTCTTAAGTGTTAGGTTCACTTAAGCTGTAATGGAAGACTTGTTTTTTTACAACATATTTGTGGTTAGGCTAATAAAAAATGACATCCATATAATATGATTGTGCCAAATAATGGAGGACTGGTTTTGTTACAGCTAAAGTCTGGTTAGCCTAATAAAAATGGTTGCTGTAAAAATATGGATAATTATAATTATCAGCTTGAGGTGGCTTTGTTTTGGGTGATATCCCTAAAATCAGAGACATGTATGTGTAACGGCTTTGGTGCCATTGAAACCTAGCCAACCGTCGTGCACCCAAGTCGAGCATGACGCTCACCCAAGCGGCATGACTTGGGAGCTCGGTGAGGCAGATCGAGTCGGTTGACAGATGCACCAAGTAGAGACTTGGAAGCTTGGCGAAGGGGCACGCCAAGCACAACAAACGCTAGAAGCTCGAAACGGAAGCTCGTCGGCAACATGGGACCCTGGTGGGGCCATGTCGCCAAGAGTAGGGGCATGCACCCATACTTAGTAGCCCGAAGCATGGCAAGCTCGTGCGCGACACCATCTTGGAAGCTCGTCGGCAAGCAGGGTAGCTGTGGCAAGTTGGAAGCCCAATGTGAGAGGTGTGGGTTGGAAGCTTGGCGTGCAACACGCTTTGGGAGCTTGGATGGATAACGTGGGGAAGCTTGTCTTGGAAGCCCCAAGTTTGTTTGTAGTCCGCCGTGGTGGAAGCCCCGACTCGGCTTGGGAGCACGCAAGCCCAACTTAGCAAGCAAGCATGTCTACAGCTGGTGGAATCAACACACTTGCAGATTGGCATGTCAATTGCGATCAATTGCGTGGGATGGAAGCATGCCGAAAAGTGGGGTGTGCGACCACACTTGGTTTGCACACACACAACAACCCACTCGTAAAAGTATGCGACGAGAGACCAAGGCAAGAGGAAGACTCAAGAAAGAGTTGGCAAGAAGGAAGTCCAAGGGAAGCTCTGAGTTCGGCAACGAGAACAAGTGAAGTGCAAGTTGTGAGGGGCGTGCCCCTAGCATAGTTGGGCACGACTTGGGAGCTCTTGGGCAGACTCTTGGTAAGGCGTAGTTGACAGAGAGGAAGCTCGACTTGGGGGCCTCTCTGGGAAACAACAAAAGAAGAAGCACGCTTGCAGGAGAAGCACATGCTAGGAAGAAGGCCTAACAAGGGCATGACATGCTGCATGCTCAAGGTGGAAAGCTCGTGGCAGTGGCAAAGAAGAAGCTCGACATAAGCTCGGTTTGGGAGCTCGACCAAGAACTTAGCTAGAAGTGCTGAGATTATTGGGGCTTTTGGTGGCAACTAGTTGGGTGCCTCCATGAGAGGGTTCGGCCTGTGGGTACTCCCTATTCTATTTATTGTTGTAAATCTATAAATCTGCGAAGTATAAAGAAGCTTGGCCCGCTCGGTTGGGGTGCCACCTTATCTTGTGTCTTGTGTAAATTTGGCTAAGTGTTGTTTACTGTTGTATATGTGTGGGATGCCTAAGTGAATGTAAAATTGGCTAAGTATAACACTAACATAACATAAGAAATTGGTGAAGTGCAATTTTTGCAGGAAGGCGTAGTCTGTCAAAACACCTGTCGGGTTGGTCTTGCCCTCGACAAGGATCCGGGCAGTGTCGCACCAACTGTGAAAGATGAAAAAGTTGGTCATGCTGAAAGGTGCATGACAGGTGGTATAAGAGCTCAAAATTGGGTCTTCTCCACACTTTGGGTTGGAAGGTAGTGGAAGAGTTACCACAGGTTCGTTGAGGGTGTTCACCAAGAAAACAGTTGTCGAAGTGTCGAGACGGTTGAAAGTGCGCCGAGGAGTGATAGATGGTGTGCTAGTCATGGCACTCCCACCATTGTCGCAAGTGCTCACGACGCAGTGCAAGGCATAAGCGTGTCGAGCAAGACTTTGAGCAACAGTTGTGACAATTAAGACATGAAATTCAGTTGGGAAGCACTTCAAGGGGCATGTGAAAGTGCAGAAGCTCGCTAGAGTCGAAGTTTGCAAGTGAAGTCTTGAAGGAAAATAGTGCCAGGAGCGCACTCAGTAGACGATAAGCACCACAGGGCAAGTCGACGGGCAACCAAGTACATAAACATGCTTAGGAAGGGAAGCGTCTAGACTTGTGACTTGATAGAGAGTAATGACTCGATCGACTTTGACGAGTCGAGTGCTCTAGGATCCTAACGTTGGCAGGAGTAGGCAAATGAGTCCATCCAAGGTAGGCAGTCTCCACAATATGTTGATTGGGCACGCTGTGCTCCGAAGAGCATGCTTGAGCGAGTGAAATTTTAGCAAGATCGGTAGGAAGACGTTAGACAGAACCACGAACCAACACTTTGGTGGAAGTGTGTGACAAGTGACGAAAAGATGACTAAGTTTGCGATGAGCAAGTGCAACGTAGAGCAAGTGTTGGAGTCTGAGGTAGAACCAAAAGTGGGTTCAGAAGCGGAAGAAGAGTCTCTCCATGGAGACCATGATGGGGGCTCAGTGCCTAAGACACCCAATGTTAAAGCCAAACTTACGTCGCTTGAGAAAAGTGTTGAGCATATGGCTATTGTTCAAGCATGATGAGAAGGCAGTTGCCATGGGAGAAGAGATGGACCGAATGCGAAGACATTCAAAGAGGTTGTTGAAGAGTGTGTTGCCGCCGGAAACACACCTGGGGTTAACGTGGCAGAAATCTTCAAGCCACTAAGTGTGTCCTTGGGGGCAAGCCTCGAGTCAAGTACTGTCACTTGAATCTTGACTCCTCCGTTTAGGCAAACTTCTAACGAAGCCAAGGGGGGTGGACCCTAAAAGTTGCTAAGGCTAATTAAGCTAGCTGGTTATGGTGGATGAGTTAGTTTTTAGGAGTTTTTTATAGTGACAAAACTGACACAAGAGATTTGCAATGTAACTTGAAAGCACGACATCATAAAGACCTAAACAACATATAAATTAAACATGTGATGCATAGAGACTTGAACAACATATAAATTAAACATGATTGTCAATTCATTCAACACATGATAGCAATTGAATATAATTTGCAATGATAAATATGAGAGACCAGTGCTGAAAAATGGAGTCAAAATTGTAATGCTGCTTGTAATCCTGGAAAAGAAAATGTTGTGCAAATGTTCTTGGTCATTTTTAAAACTAATGTGGTAATGAGTTTT
Source organism: Larix kaempferi (assembly GCA_027924585.1). Taxonomy (NCBI): domain Eukaryota; kingdom Viridiplantae; phylum Streptophyta; class Pinopsida; order Pinales; family Pinaceae; genus Larix; species Larix kaempferi. The sequence continues at coordinate 3,182,712 of BSBM01000223.1, read as the reverse complement.
TTATTATGGCTGAGGGGATCTCCAATATACCCTAAGGTACTGGAAACATGTCCGGATTCTAGCAAGGTGGCTTCCCACTCAGACATGTGGGCTGGATCAGAGTCCCTAGGAGGTGTTCAACACTATACCAAATGAGGGTATAGTCTAACGGTTTCCCAGAGGTCACTACCCAGTGGTTCTCACGTCCTTTGAGAAATTTGCCCACACTATGCCAGAAAAAGTGATACGCCGGATTTTCGTATATAGGTGGTTTATTGGGGAATGTTAATCCTATTACTAGTCACTTATTCCCTTTTTGATGTGATCAACATGTTCAAACTAAGCTGCAGTGACCATAGAGCATACGGGGAAAAGCCTTGTTTATTTTAAAAGTTTTTTGAACACAAATTTTACTTTTTTATGCCCCAAGAGTCTCTTTTCGGGCCAGTACTCGGGCAAGCCCTTATCCTGAAACCTTACTTCGGGAAAACAAGGGGGTGTTTTGCAAAGTAAATGACTAAAAAGTAAATGTTTTCTAATTACTACACTACCGAGGTAGTGGGTTAGTATCCGAATTACTTTCTTGCAAAAGATAAACAATATTGTAGCGAAAAAAGTATACGGTCTGCAAAAATAAAACAAAATGTTCCTACGTCCTGAGTGTGTCAATGGCCCAATATTTGGATTCGACCAAGACGTTAGATTTTAATCTACTTGGTTAATTTTAAGTTAATCTAATCTAATGTGAAAATTTGTTTAAGTTTTTTGAAAAATGACAACAAACACAAAAAAAATCCGAACCGACACCAATCCCCCCTAGGGGGGATGAAAGCAAGCTCTGTGAGCTTACTTCAAAAATACTTTTTATTACAAATTACAATGCCCAATATTGAAGATGAAGAATTCCTCTTTCTCCTTACAGATTTGGAGAAAAGAGGTTACAATTTGTAGAAGCAAAGTAATGGGGGAAATGTAAGGTTCAATGAAGGTAGTGGATCATCCAAGTTGGTCGGAAAGTGTGCATAAAAACCTTCTTTCTGCTGTCACGGTACAAAAACCAGCAAGCTTTACTAGTCCAAAAAGTGCCCAAAATCACTTTAAAAGTGTTTTGGGCAACAACAAAAAAATACTAAAAAAATCTAAGTTAAAAAGACTAGTTAACTTGCAAAAATGAACTAAGAGGGAATGGCTAGAAAGCCACCCTCTTAGGGTCTTGAACAACCTTTAAAAGGCAGCCAATGAAGCACTTAGATGCTTGATATAAACTTTTAAAACTTTAATAAAAACCTTAAACAATTCTAAAAATTTAACTTGAAAAAATTGTTTAATGATTCTTTCCAGGCAAAACCCAAACAATGAAATAAAAATCTGAAGTATATTGGATCTATGTATAAAAATTTCAGATTTGATTTTTAATAAGCATGTAGAGCAGATCAGATTTGAAAGTATTCAAACCAAAGTAACCTAGAAGAAGTTATTTTTTAAAGGAGAGAGAAAGTATGAGAGAACTTGTGCCAGAGAATAACAAATTAAAAATGCTTCACTGTGGAATGCTGAGGGACAATGTTTCTGAAGTTTGTTGAAGATGGATGGAGTCAAACTTGATCCAATCCTCCTCCAAGCTTGGCCACCTGAAATCTAACTTACAAACACTTGCATACCCAAGAGATCTTATAAAACATATATAAATCAGAAATTAAAATAGCATGCAAATAAACTGATTTAACATGCACATTTTTTGTTTTCAATCATACATGAAAAATAGGAAATGAAAGCAAACTTACTAACAATTTCCTATTCCTATTAATTCAACTGAGTTATCAAGGCAAGATCTACAATAAGCATAACAAAGACATTTGCCAGTAAGAAACAGTTACCACATGAAGAGCATCACAATGTTGATCCACACACCAATGCACTACACCATTAACCTCCAAAGCTTTTTATTCTCATGCCAAAAATGATATATCAGATTACAAGAGCAAGCTTTCTCTCACCCAACTCTAACTAGTTTGGAATGAGAGAGAGGAGCTCATTGCACCGAGTGAAACGAGGTGCTCTACAACCCAGTATGGGGGAGATCCTGTAACGTTTGTCCATGTTTGTCCTTATAGTCGGCCATAATAAATAAAGTTTGTCTTTAACATAATAATAATAAAAGAATTAATATTATGTCGGCGATTAAACGTTTGTCTTCATTATTGTCGGCCATTAATTAAAATGTAAAAAAAGTAAGATGTAATGGAAAGTATTTAATGAAAAGTAAAAAAGTAAAATGTAATGAAAAGTAAAAAAGTAAAATGTATTGTCGGCCATTAATTAAAATGTAAAAAAAAAGTAAAATTATGGAAAGTATTTAAAACAAATCTATGTCGGCTCATAAAATAAAATATTATGAAAAGTAATTAAAAAATAGATGTTCGTTTATAAAATAAAAAATTAAAACTTAAAACCCAGATCTATTAATCAAGAGAGATTAAATTTCTTGAGTTTAAATTTAAAAAAAGAAATTGGATCCCTCTCGGTGCTTGATAGATACGCGTTTAAGATGGATCTATGCTGGTTATATAGAAAAGAGGAGAGAGGGGAGGGTGCACATGTGAAGGAGAGAATGTGCCATGACTTAGGGAGAAGATGGGGCTGTCTCCCACTTATTTGGCTTCCAAAAATCAGCCCCAAATCAGCCCAAATAGGGCCTAAAAATCAGCTGCAACAATCCCCAAATCATGGGCACTCTTTTTGGGAAATGCGCCCAAATCATGGGGAAGTGGCCCCTTAAAGTTAGCTGCCCAAAAAGTGTCATAAAATCTCTCTTACATGCCCCCAAACATAGCTGATCCAAAATCTCTTACATATCCCCAAAATTTAGGAATTTGATTTTTGGGATTTTTCACTTTTTTTGCATTTTTTCTCATTTTTTTTTTCATTTTTGACTTTTTGCAAAATAGATGAAAAATAAAGTGTCTAAAGACTTAGGAAAGTGGGTATAGGGGTAATGTGGGCTCTCCGGGTTAGAAAATGAGCACCCCCCATGGCCAAAATGATCCCTAGACTATAAATTTATCACTTTTTCATTTTTTTTTGCCCAAACCATTAAAAAATGGCTTGTTTTACGGAAAAATAAAATTTTCTTGGAACTTAAAAAAACCCTATGGGGACCTAAGACATGTTTGTACGACTCAAAAACTATGCCTAGCATGGTTAAATGCATTGACACATAGACTCTAATAACTTCCTAAAGCTTAAAAATTACGTCGACCACCCCAACTTTGGAGGATCAAGTGAAAAACTAAAAAATTATTAGTCGTTTATTCAACAACAAATAATTTCCAAGGAAAAAAACACTCTGGGCTAGTTGAATTAACGTTTAAGTCCTAGAAGCCGAGTCTTTTACAAAAAGATACCATGCTAGTACATTTTGTTACAATTCCCTGAGGGGGTATGAACATGTGGTACAAAAATAAAAATGGGCCAAGAAGGCCTGATGGACTTCTGAACCCGGATAATGAACAATTAGATTGTTCAAGTCTTCGATGGTTCACTCGAATCCACTAAGTGTAATTTAGTGGATAACAGAGTTCAAGTCTACGGAAGAAGTCATTGGTGAGCTAAAGTAAAAGAAAGATAACGGAGTGATTAAGTTGGAAGATGTGGTGGACACACTCCAACGTCACATTTTGGACAGAGATGACCCAAAAGGCCGAGTCACGAAGCTTGAAGCTTTGGTGTAGGAGCTTCAACCTTGCATGAAGGAACAAGATGAAACCATTGTTTTGTTGAAATGAGGCTTAGCAAATGGATAGGGTTAAACAACAACCATGGAAATCAGAATGAAGGAGTTTGAACCGTATGACTGTACCCGAAAAGCTAAGTTACTTGGGAACTTTTGCTAGGATGTTGAGCAATACTTGGATCAGATGAACGACCGTTCATATGAGGCCAAAGTTAATGTTGTAGCGATGTTTCTCATTTGCACCGCCAAGTTGTGGTGGAGAAACCGAGCAGAAGATGTGGCTGAGGGGAAGGAGACAGAATGGATTGAAAACTGGAACCAAATGAAGGCAGCGTTGAAATCTTAGTTTGGGCCTGGAAACCAAGGTTGGGTTGGCCCGCAATGAGCTCATGAAGCTCAAGCATGTTGGGAGAGTCCAGGCCTACATAAAAACTTACACCAGCCTCATGTTGGAAATTAAAGATATGAGTGAAAGGATCGGCTCTATCACTTCCTGAAGGGCTTACAGCCATGAGCGTAGACAAACTTGCAATGCCAAGGTGTAAACACCCTTGCCACAACAATTTCGGCAGTTGATAAACTCCTGGACTACCGCGTGGACAGAAGAGATGAGTCCAAAGGAAGCGAAGAGGGCAGGGAGAGAGCTCAGGGAAAATTCAAAAGGAAGATGAAAGGCAAGCCTAAAACCGGTGGAAAGCGCGAGGATGAAATACTCAAGAACACAAAAGGGCCCAAAGAAAAGGTTAAGACCGTTTCATGCTACATTTGTGCTAAGGACCACTATGCCAAAAACTGTCCTTTGAGACCTCAGAAATTGTCTGCGGTAGAACAAGTGGAAAAGCCTTTGGTAGGAGTGCTGCAAGTACTGAATACGGTTCTTGAGAGTGAAACGACAGTCACTCAGGAAGCAGATCTCACAAGGCTGTGTTATGTACTGACAAAGCTGAATGGACAACAGGTGTTGACTTTGGTTGATAGTGGTGCCACGCACAACTTTGTGAAGGAAGAAGTGGCAAAGAGGCTCAAGTTGCGGTTTGAGTCGGGGAAAACTTCCTTCAAGGCAATCGATTCGGAAGTGGAAAAGGTTGTTGGAGTGGCCAACCAAGTGCCTTTGAAGCTTAGGGGATGGATCGATGAAGCGAACTTCATAATTGTTCCCATGGATGATTTTGATGTTGTACTTGGAGAGGAGTTCACGAGGAATGCCTAGGCAATGCCTATGCCTCACTTGGATCGTTTAGCAATTCTTTTGTGAGAGGACCCAATCATGGTGCGGACGATGAGGGAGCCGCAACAAGGTGGAAAGGTCACATCTATGACTGTGATGCTTTCTGCAGTTACGAAAGACCTCTAGAGTGTTGCGGATGATGGGCAAGGCAAAGAAGGGCGTTCGCTTGGCAAGATGGTGGAACCGTCTAGCCAAGAGTCGGTCATTTGTTTGGAAGAGCGGGTGGATGCCATAGAGAAGGTAGTAGAGTTAGACTTGACAAACTTGGAGAAGCTTGTTGAAATCTGCTCGACCAGAGAGACGAGGGAAGACACACTAGGAAGACTGGTAGAGACGAAGCATGGGGGGGACCGAACAGTTAAACTGTGGGCAGCAGGCCGTAGCAAGGCGAGTTTCTAAAGATAGTGGTCATTTTGGAGATGTTGCCGGGGACAACAACTATTTGAGGCGGGGGAGGATGTAGCGGATTTGGTGTTGCAGGCACCTAGCCAACCTCCGCGCATCCAAGTGGAGCATGACGCTCACCCAAGCGGCATGTCTTGGGAGCTCGGCGAGGTAGATCGAGTTGGTTGGAAAACACACCAAGTAGAGACTTGAAAGCTTGCCGAAGGGGCACACCAAGTGCAGCAAACACTGGAAGCTCGAAATGGAAGCTTGTCAGCAACATGGGACCCTGGTGGGGCATGTGGCCAAGAGAAGGGGCATGCGCTCACACTTAGCCACCCAGAGCATGGCAAGCTCGGGTGCAACACCATCTTGGAAGCTCGTTGGCAAGTAGGGTAGTTGTGGTAAGTTGGAAGCTCAACATGAGAGCGCGGGTTGGAAGCTTGGCGTGCAACACACTTTGGGAGCCTGGAAGGATAGCGTGGGGCAGCTTGTCTTGGAAGCTCCAAGTTTGTTGGCAGTTTGTTGTGGTGGAAGTCTCAACTCAGGTTTGGAGCACGCAAGCCCAACTTGGCAAGTGGGCGCGTTGGCAAATGGTGGACTAAACACATTTGCGGATTGGCACGTCGGTTGTCATTGGTTGCGTGGGATGGAAGCATGCCGGCAAGTGGGGCTTGTGACCACACTTAGGTCGCACCCACATGACAACCCACTCGTATAAGTATGAGACGAGAGACCAAGGCAAGAGGGAGACTCAAGCAAGAGTTGGCAAGAAGGAAGTCCAAGGGAAGCTCCGAGTTCGACAACCAGAACCAGTGAAGTGCAGGCTGCGAGGGCGCACGCCTAGCACAGTTAGGCACAACTTGGGACCTCTTGGGTATACTCTTGGCAAGGCACAATTGAAAGAGGGGAAGCTTGGCTTGGGAGCCTCTTTGGGCAACAATAGAAGAAGAAGCATGCGCCAGGAAGAAGGCTCGATAAGGGCACGACATGCTGCAGGCTCAAGGTGTTAAGCTTGTGACAGTGGCAAAGAAGCTCGCCAGAAGCTTGGTTTGGGAGCTCGGCCAAGAACTTATCTACAAGTGCTGAGATTATTGGGGTTTCTGGTGGCAGCCAGTTGGGCGCCTCCATGGGAGGGTTTGGCCCACGGGCACCCCTTGTTTTATGTACTGTTGTAAATCTGTAAATCTGCTATGTAGAAAGAAGCTTGGCACACCCGTTTGGGGTGCCACCTTATATTGTGTCTTGTATACATTTGGCTAAGTGTTGTTTACTGTTGTATATGTGTGGGATGCCTAAATGAATGTAAAATTGGCTAAGTATAACACAGTAACATAACACAAGAAATTGGTCAAGTCTAATTTCTGCAGGAAGGTGTAGTCTGCTGGAACACCTGTCGGGTTGGTCTTGCCCTCGGAAAGGATCCGGGCAGTGCTGCACCAACTCCGGAAGACAAAAAAGTTGGTCATGCAAGAAGCTGCATGACAGTATGGGTCTATAAAACAGTGACATTTTCAAAATTCCTTAAAATGGACAAATTTCATGTATATGTAATTTGTATAGTTTTTAATTATTTGCAAATATTAAAATAAAACTTAGAAAGTAGTAAGCAATCCACAATTAGTAAGGTGCCTAAATGAATGTAAAATTGGCTAAGTATAACACAGTAACATAACACAAGAAATTGGTCAAGTCTAATTTCTGCAGGAAGGTGTAGTCTGCTGGAACACCTGTCGGGTTGGTCTTGCCCTCGGAAAGGATCCGGGCAGTGCTGCACCAACTCCGGAAGACAAAAAAGTTGGTCATGCAAGAAGCTGCATGACAGTATGGGTCTATAAAACAGTGACATTTTCAAAATTCCTTAAAATGGACAAATTTCATGTATATGTAATTTGTATAGTTTTTAATTATTTGCAAATATTAAAATAAAACTTAGAAAGTAATAAGCAATCCACAATTAGTAACATGGCACATATTTTTAATATTTAACATTTTCAGGGTGTTGAAATGACATATATTATGTATGTATTTTAATATTTATAACTTTTAAATTTCATTATCCACATTCAAATATCAAAATTCATTTCATGTATTTTTGGAACTAAGCTTCCACTTATCACGATGAGGCTAATGCTCATACTGATTGCTTTTTGGCTAAGCAACTGGTTGAATGTTTTAGAGAATGATTTGATTTGATGAAAGTAATGTACTGGTGGATCTACAGTGCAATCTGAATAGAAAGCACCTGAAGAGAGCTTTCACTCTTACTGCAACATTGGAGACAATGTATGTTTGTGGTTGAATATTGCTAACAAATCTTTCATTTGATTCATCATCGATTAGTAAGATGAGAACTACCATAAATTATAGGATCCATAGTAGAGAGAGTTGGATGTTCTAGAGAATGATGTTCTTTGTGTATACTCTTTTGGAGATAGGAATTGGATGTAGTTTGAAGCTAAGGTGTATCTATTTACCAATCTATTTGCATACTCTCTTGGAGATAAGAAGAGCATAGGGATTATAGAACTAGTTTAGATCTAAGTTGAACGGAACGTGAAAATGTTTCCAAGCTTTCGAAACGGAAACATCTGGAAGCGTGACCCCCCCAAAATGGGTATGTCAGGGGAAACATGGTATATAAAAAATACAATATATATATATATAACACAATATCTTGCAAGAAAATAAGAATGATACACACAAATAACATTTTAAAAGAAAACCCATGTATATATTAACTGTCATAGATGATTACATGATACAAAATCCTATAGCTTGGTGATCTTAACTAATGCCAATCCTGTACCCTGATACATGATAGAATCCAATGGAAATGCTACAATCCTACCAACCCTGAAATCCTGAAAACTGTTAAGTTTGTTGAATTCAGAATGGGATTTGAAATTCTACCTTCTCCATATGAAGTCTGATGAGGTTAGAACCACTCTCAATCATCCTGAAACAATTAATGGTAATGTTAAAAATTTAAGTAAAAGGATGGAGTGAAAGTGACATTCTCCTTTATCTTACCTTTTAGTTTTATAATTTAACATTACCATTAATTACAACGTGCATAGCCCTCCCATTAGCATCTACGACCCCACATCTTAGCTAAAACTCGTTAGAAATGTGGCCAAATTCAGCTGAAATGGTACGGACACGTCGTCGGCTGTATCGTACGACGTTTCCAAATTGTGAAATGTCGTACGATATGGCCGATGGTGTTTCCATGTTGTCTCATACTAGTTTCCGCGTTTCCACGTGTTTTTGGTACTAGTACGATCCTTTGGGTGGCGCTTCTTGCAACAAAAATTTAGTTATCAAAGTATCGGATTTGAGGAATGGAGATTTATCTCTTGAAATACTAAAGGTGCCGTTGTCACATGATTTGACGATCTAGGGTTTGCAAGGAATAAACGATTGTTAGATCGGTGGAACCTTGGGGCACTGCCCCTAAGTGTCATATAGGCAGGGTCACCTCTCTTTAGGTTTCCCAGGTCCACTAAAGTAGACTCGGACTAACCACGGGAGGTGTCCCCAGTGAAGTTTTCCTAGATACTTGTTGGAATAACCAACTTTCTCACAGTACTAGCAAGACCGATTTTGTAAAAAGAGCAGAGGGCCAAATAATTAACAAGTTGCAAAATAGGTTCTCTATGGAAGAGGCTATGAGGTCTTTGGTTACGCAAGATAAATTTGACCCTCACCAGTCTCAAGCTTCCTAAACTACTCTTAAGGAAACAAAGGTTGAAATAGGAAGCTACGCAAAGAAACAGTGATATTGGTTGAATAGTCTCATGCTATAGATTAGGGATGCCCACCCAAGTTCCAGTGTCCAGTGAATGAGGGTAAGAGGGCATCGAGTTAAATGTGCTTAAGTTTTGGAAATAATATCACCTTGAAGATTGGAATATTGAGTAAATGGTTTTTCAACACTTGTGTAATGTTTAGTGTGAGTGTTGTGGGGGTTTATGTGTATTTGTTGGTGGTTATTAAGGCTCAACATTCATTTAAAGGCTTGCTGGTTATGATATGGCTGAATATTAAAATGGATGACAACAAGAATAAACTGCATCAAACACACCAAAAATTTCCTATATGCACATGCAACAACTATATGAAATTAGTGCCTTCCCTAAGGGGGTTTACCCTAAGTCTTTTTGGTATTTTAAGATGTTAATTTTTATATGAAGTTTGAACTATATGCCGAAATGCAGAATGTATTAACAGCTCTAAGATGCTTCGAAAAATAAACTAAGCTAAGAGAAGATTTTGATTTAAAATGGAAAAATAGAGAAGATCTGGAAATTAGAACTTGGTTCCAGTGCCTTGGTCGCCTGGGTTATGGAGTCTGCTTGCCCCTCTTACTGTAGCGCCCTTGATTGTTGAATGCTAAGCCTCCGGAGGTTGTGAGACTATCCGAGAAGCCTCCATGGTGAGAATGCGCCCTTGATAACCCCGGTTCCAACCTGAAAAACAAAGAAATTAGTGATCAAGAAGTTTTGAAAAACGGTACAAGATCTGCAAATCGCTCCACCTAGACAGGTTAGAATTTGTAAAATGGACAAGAGAAACAACAATCTATAGCAAATGATGAAATCGGCTCTCTAACCAGATCTTAGAAGATAAAACACAATCTGAAATCTAAATCCAAGTAAACACAAATGATATCACCTCCACTATGAAGAAACGAACCATCAATCCATTCTACAGTAGAAAGCAAGAGCTGAAATCACATTCACCACACTTGTCAAAGCCACAAGAGACCAAATCGATTTGCTGCAAAATATTTTCGAGTTCTCTTACCTGGAAAATCTCCCCCCTTACAAGTGAAATTGACTTCTCTCTTATAGAAAAATGAAGAAAGGGAGCTCAACTCTAATCTGTAAAGATTAAGTGTTGAGATTAGATCTCTCTCAAGCCACATCAGTGGCTAAGAATAAACACACTTTTTTCCTTTTTAACAATTGCTGGAAAATACACAATAAGAGACGGGGGTGAATTGCCTCAATAAAGCCCATTTACATCATAAAAATTACAAAGAATTATCTCAAAAGCTGAGTTGGATCCTTGTGTGGACCCCTTAACACTTCATTAGCTGATTTGGTGATGACACAAGTGGAAGTTGGTTGAGTTATAAGTTTGGTGTGTCCCCATTGGAGAAGAGTGCGCTCCCCCACAAGCCATGTGCTAGTTGGGCCCACATACTATGCCCAATGAAAAATCTGAGATTTGGGTTTTGCTTAGAACATGATTTTAAGAGAGCCCAAGTTGCCAATTTGTCTTTCAGAGTTGTCTATTGCTTAGTTGATTAATTCACCCATAGACTTGGGGAAATTTTTAAATCAGACCTTATAGGAAAGTCGGTTAATAATTTCCATTAACTCCTTTGAGGTGAACTCATGCTCAAAATACTTGAATTATGCCTTAGATGGATTCCTTGATGCTTTGGGATGCTATACCAACCAAGATCATGCCATAAACTGATCTGAATTATCCCATAATACTCTGCTCCAAATAATTAATCTTCAACTGAGGCTTTTTAATCTTTCTCTTAGGAAAAAATCTATGTTGCACAACTTTTTGAAATGCAGGAATGTTGGGAACGTGGGTACGAGTATCGGATATGTCTAGAAGTTTCCCCAAATTTGCAGGAAATGACAAGTTGCGAAGGAGAATAATATATATAAAAAAATATAAAAATAAATAGTTAAAAAACATGAGAAGAGAAGAAACATAGAGAAGAAAAGAAACAGTAACACAAGCTTGATGACTTATCTTATCCCTTATATTACAGTTGTAACTAGAACCTCTTAGCAGATGAAAATGGCAATAAAATCAGGATTACCATCCACGTCATTAATTATATAGGGTAGACTCTTTCTAAAGTGGGGACTTTTAGAAGTTATAGTCCCTATGTTTGTGGCTATAAGTATAGAGTAAGTTTTCAGTCTTGTATCAACTATGATTAAAATGGATTAGAATATAATGTGTTTACAAGACATTCTATGCTAGGGTATTTGCAAAGATGTATAAATAATCAAATTTAAATTATTATAAAATAAAAATCAAGATAATTTTTATTTAAATGTAATATATGAATTTAGTTTTAAAGTAAGATTTAATTTTTTTTTCAATACTTTCTTTTATTTAATATATAAAAAATCAAAATAGATTTACATTTTTAAATTAGACCTTATAGGAAAGTCAGTTAACAATTTCCATCAACTCCTTTGAGGTGAATTCATGCTCTAAATGCTTGAATTATGCCTTAGATGGATTCCTTAATGCTTTGGGATGCTATACCAACCAAGATCATGCCATAAACCGATCTGAATTATTCCATAATACGCTGCACCAAATAATTAATCTTCAACTTAGGATTTTTAATCTTTATCTTAGGAAAGAATCTTTGTTGCACAACTTTTCGAAATACGGGAACGTTGGGAACGTGGGCATGAGTATCGGATATGTCTAGAAGCTTCCCCAAATTTGCAGGAAATGACAGGTTGGGAAGGAAAATAATATATATAAAACAATATTAAAAATATAAAAATAAATAATTAAAAAACATGAGAAGAGAAGAAACATATAGAAGAAAAGAAACAATAACACAAACTTGATGACTTATCTTACCCCTTATATTACGGTTGTAACTGGAACCTCTTAGCAGATGGAAATGACAATAAAATCAGGATTACCATCCACGTCATTGATCCGTGTCGCCCAGGAGTTCAACGGGGGACAACAGGTTCGACTGAATGAGTCGAGGGATGTTATGGCAGAAGCAACTTAACGAAGTCAACAATCCAGAACAAGAAAACAATTAGGAATATAGGAATATACACAGTCAAAATACAAGAATTTGGATGAATTTTTTTTCTATTATTTCTTCTCTGTTCCTCCTTCCTATGTGACAATAATGTACAAATTTATATAGAGTGTTGAGAAAGCTTGAGCTGCCTGCCCGTTACGTTCAGTTACAAAAGAAGTTGCAGTGGTTTGAGAAGTGCATCTTCACAGTCGATTGGAAGACAGAGGGACAATCTGTCGTAGTCGGTCAGTTGTCGTCGCTGCGCAATAGTCGTCGTTGATGGAGCGTGTTGGAGTCGTCGGTCTTCGACGAGTGGTGCTGAGAAGTCGTCTACTAGGACTAGGCCTACTAGTCGAAACAAGCCAATCGACTTCACAGGTGGATCATTCGCTCTTCCTTAAGAAGCAATCGTTCCGCTTGCTTACTCATGCAGATGAGGAAACTTCTCAGTCAGTTCAGCAGTAGAATATTAGCTTCCTTGGGCTGGAAGTTATTAGGTTTTGGCCACCTGAAACAAGGGAATTGCTTGCGTCCTTGTACGGCGTATTCGTCAGCCTACGATTGTGTCACCAGGTAGAGGCTCCTAAACATCTGGGTGTATATCTTTAGGCGCTGTCGTCTGCAAGTTACTTTGTTCAAGCAATGGTGCATGATATGGTCGAAGTAGATCCACATTAAATATTGGATGTAAACCCAGGCATGAAGGAATGTTGAGCTTAAAGGCATTTTCCTCAATATTCTCAAGAATGGTGTAAGGACCATATCTCAAAGGCTTTAACTTCTTGTGTGGACCTATAAACCTGTCTTTCTTGATATGTAACCAGACCTGATCCCCAACTTGAAAAGAACGAGGAATACGATGCTTGTCGTGTCGGGCCTTAGCTTTTGCATTAGCTTGCTGTAACATCTCCTGTGCTTGCTTATGGATGTCACAAATTTGATCCTTGAGCTTGAGTGCTTTCTCAACTTCTCTATGTCCATGGTCGGTGTCGACCAAGGCAGTCTGTCGGTTGACTAAGTTGAGAGGCGTCGAGGGTTGAAATCCATAACAAACTTCAAACAGACTCTTGTTTGTAGAGCTGTGCTATGCTCGATGATAGCTATATTGGATGTACGAAAGACTTTCATCCCATGTTCGATGATGCTGGTGATTGTACAGGCGGAGCAGTTGTACTACTAGGGGATTCACAACTTCTGTCTGTCCATCGGTCTGGGGATGGAACGCGGTTGACATCGATAGCTGTGTGTCAAGTTGTTGCCAGAGCGTCTTCCAGAAAGTGCTTAGAAATCTGGAGTCGCGGTCGGAAATGATTGAAGTCGCCAAGCCATAGTGTTTCCAGACATTCTTAAAGAGCTGAGCAGTCTGCTGTGCGGTTATGGTCTTCTTACAAGGAATAAGGATAACCATCCTGGAAAATTGATCTACCACTACCAGGATTGCATCATGCTGGTTTCGGGTAATAGGAAATTGAGTCAAATAGTCTAAGGAAATGGATTCCCATGGTTAATTAGGGGCTGGAAAGGGTGTATACAAACCCTGTCGTCGGTTTGGTGGCTTGGTGATGGCACAAACCACACACAACTTGACATACTTGTCGACATCCGTCTTGAGTGAAGGCTAGTAGAAGTACTTTTGGAGTACAATGAGTGTCTTTGTTACTCCAAAATGTCCTGCAGTTTTGCTGTAGTGTGCGTCCCAAATGAGCTTTTGTCGGTGCCCACCTGTCGGTACACAAAGTTGTCCAAGCTTGTATAACAAGTTGTCCTTCACGTGGTAGTCGAGAGCAATCGATTGACCTGTTTGGAGTTGTCGGTATGATGGTACACCGTCGAGAAATCAACATCTTGTTCATACTGTCGGGGCCAATTAATGGTGTCATATCCATGCATACTTAAGACTGTAAGAAGTGAAGTAACCGATGGTCTACTAAGGCAATCAACTGTTGCATTGGCTTTGCCTTTCCGATGCTTAGTTACCAATTGAAACTGTTGTAAGTAACTAATCCACTTGACCTGTCTAGTTGTCTGTAGCTTAGACTGGGATGGAGTAAACTGTAGGGGGTTATGGTCGGTATGGATGACCGTTTCCTTGCCAAGGACATAGTGTCTCCATTGCTTAAGATCTTGTACAATGGCATAGAGCTCCTTTTCATATGTCGAATACTTCCTAATAGTATCATTGAAAGTCTCCAAGTGGAATGCGATTGGGTGGCCGGCTTGTATGATTACGGCGCCAATAGCATAATCGAAGGCGTTGATTTCGACTTCAAATGGTGGATGTAAGTCGAGTAGCACAAGTACTGGTGCAATACAGAGTTTATGCTTGAGCTGCTCAAAAGCTTGCTGTTGTGTTGGCATCCACTTGAAGATAGTATTCCCACTTCCTTTAGTCAGCTGAGTCAAAGGCCAGGCTATATGACTGAAGCCAAGTACGAATCATCGATAAAAATTCGCCAAACCAAGTTAGTTCATGAATGTTTTGAGGAATGGGCCAATCTTTGAGGATCTGTATCTTGTTTGAGTTGACGTGAATGCCTGTAGAGTCGATAACATACCCCAAGTATTTGATGTTGTCCATCGCAAATGAACACTTTTCCAAATTCAAGTGGAGTCGATGTTGTTGGAGGGTGTCGAGGACTTGCTGGAGCTGTCGAACATGTTCCTCTCACGATCTACTAAAAATTAGGATGTCGTCGAGGTAGACAATAACAAATTTGCCAACAAAAGGTCGAAGAATGTCATCCATGTATCACATGAAGGTTGTAGGTGCATTGGTTAAATCGAAAGGCATGACTAACCATTCAAACAATCATTCCTTGGTTTTGAAGGTAGTTTTCCCTACATTAGAGGGATTGATCAGAATCTGATGATATCCCGATTTGAGATCAAGTTTAGTGAAGAATTTAGCACGTTTCAGACAATCAATCAATTCGTCTATTCTTGGTAAAGGGTACCGATTCTTTACTGAAATCTTGTTGAGTGCTCTGTAGTCGATGCACATGCTCCAAGTCCCAGCTTTCTTTGGAACAAGAACAACTGGACTTCCACAAGGAGAGGAACTAGGTCGGATATGGCCCTTGTCGATCAAATCTTGGATCTGTTGACGAATCTCTTCATTCTCGATAATGGATCTCCTATAGACAGATGTGTTAGGTAATGAAGAACCAGGAGCGAGTTCAATGGAGTGTTTTACCTGACAGTGTAAAGGTACTCCGTTTGGTTCTTTGGACACATTCTGGTATTCTTCAAGAATGCTGTCGATCTGTTGTTGCTATCGAGGACTACGGATGTCCGCGAGTCGACTAGTTGCTACAGTTTTCCTAGAATGCTGAAGCTTAATCATGATCAATGCGAATTTTTGAGCATGGTTGATTAACTTTTTAACCTGTTTAGCAGATACCATCTCAACTGTCGATGCAAGTCACCGCTTTGTTATACCATACCACTAATCCCGAATTCTGACAATCACCTTTTGCGGTTGTGACTGATAACTTCCATGTCGATCCCACAAGTATGGCTTTCCAAACAAAGTGTCGGCTACTGAGAGTGGTGCCACATCACATAGTACTTCATCTTTGAAAGGCTTAATGAAGTAGGCGAGTTTGCATTGTCGGGTGATTCGAAGTTCCTATCCATCCTTCATCCAACCGATGTTATAAGGCCAAGGATGCGGAGTAGTGACCAGACCAAGTTTCTTCACTAGAGTTTTATAAACAAAGTTCTTCTGGTTTCCATTATCCAGAATCAGATGCAAAGGATTGTTATGAACCGATATCCGTGTATGGAATAGGCGCTCTTGTTCCTCCTCATCGACAATAGTCGAGGCGACTGGAGTTGTCGATGTTGATGCCAAGAGAGTCTAGGATTTTGGGTCGGATTCCACAATGACTTTGTCAGTCGACTCAGATTTAGACAGTTTCGCTAAGAATGTCTTCCGAGCTTTGCATTCAGACGTGTCATGCCACGATGAGTTGTGGTAATCACAACATTTCTTGGCAGGGGGTTGTTTACTACGTTCCCTCTTATCTCTCTGAGAAGGTCTCTTACCCTGATCTTGCTTAGGCAGAGTCGGGTGAGACGGGCGTTTGGACTTGTTGGAGTCGGTTGATGACGAAGACTTCTTGTCGGATGGACGTCCCGTTGGCTTAGTTGCGAGGCGTGCTTTTCCTTTCTGCTTCGCTTCAAGCTTGCTAGAATAGTGGAATGCATCCGCGAGTGTATTGATAGTAAGGAACTCCATCTCTTACTGAATGTATGGGGACAATCCGCTGACGTACTTCAGAACGTTGACGTACTTCAGAACAAGCAATTTCTCCTCTTCCCAAATGCCAAGTCTAGCCAACAGTCGATAGAACTCGTCGGTATAGCTCTACACAGACTGGTCTCTCCATTTCCTTAGTTGTTGCCACTTCTTATACTGTTATTCAATGTATTTGGGCGGGTAGAACTCCCTTCGGACATGCTTGACAAATTTATCCCACGTTTCTATGGAGTTTTCTTCTTTCTCCATTTTTGTCGATAGATTCTCCCACCAGTAGTGCACAAAGGTCGACATTTTCAAGGATGCAATGGTGATCTTCTCAGCTTTTGAGAGTTGTTTCACAGAGAAATAGGATTCCAGCTGCTGTACCCAGTTGTCTACAGATTCAACATCAATCTTTCCTTTTAGATTTGGTATATCCAAGTTCATCTATACCTTAAAAGGATTGGCTTTGTCAAAGGCATTTCTCGTAGAATTGCTAACTGAAGTCGAGCCAAATGAACTAGTGAGTCGAGCAAGAATCTCATTGAAATGCTCGTACATTTCAATTCGCTGTCGAGCGAGTGCTTGCTCAATGAGTTGGTTTGTCTCTTTAGTTGCATGTTTATTGTCTGCTTCTTCGGCCATCTTCGGTTGAGTGTTGCGAGCTGGTAGATACTCAGAAGTCGAAGGTAGGATTTGTCCGGATTGCAGGTTTTGTGAGCGTGTTTGAACAGGCATAAGTCAGGTAACTTTAGCAAGAAGTGTCTCCACAAAAATTACTCAAGATCAAGCTTTGATACCAATGATCCGCGTCGTCCAAGAGTTCGACGGGGGACAATAGGTTCGACTGAATGAGTCGAGGGCTGTTATGGCGGAAGCAACTTAACTAAGTCAACAATCCAGAACAAGAAAACAATCAGGAATATACATAGACAAAATGCAAGAATTTGGATCAAAAACTTTTCTATTATTTCTTCTCTGTTCCTCCTTCCTATGTTGTACAGACTTATATAGAGTGTTGAGAACGCTTGAGCTGCCTGCCCATTACGTTCAGTTACAAAAGAAGTTGTAGCGGTCTGAGAAGTGCAATCGTCATAGTCGACTGGAAGACAAAGGGACAATTTGTTGTAGTCGGTCAGTTGTTGTCGGTGTGCAATAGTCGTCATCGACGGAGCGTGCTGGAGTCGTCGGTCTTCAACGAGTGGTGTCAAGAAGTCGTCGACTAGGACTAGGCCTACTAGTTGAAACCAGCCAATTGACTTCAGAGGTGGATCAATCATTAATTATATAAGGTAGACTCTTTCAAAAGTGGGGACTTTTAGAAGTTATAGTCCCTATATTTTTGGCTATAAGTATAGAGTAAGTTTTCAATCTTGTGTCAGCTATGATTAAAATGGACTAGAATATTTGTAATGTCCCCATTCAAATAAGTGCATAGTAAGACAATCCCATCAATCCTACTAGTTTCCTAGGTTGGATGGGCACATGTGGGATGGTAATAAGGAAGCTAATAAATGATATTTAGACATTAGAGGGGTTCAAGCATTTAATAAATATGGTGAATAAATAAATTCTAAGTGGCAAGTGGTTTTGGAGACATATGGAGGTGGTGGGACCCACACTAGCTTGATTTTTCATAATACATGGTATCTCTCTTTTGCAAATTCGAATTAATGGGAATGTGAACACTCTTGGGTGAGTTGGTAAGTCATAACACATGTCATTGAGCATCTTAGGTTGAATTGGGAAGGATTGGTAACCTCCATGGAAGATAAAGAGTCAAAGTAGAAGTTTGTGGACACTTGGGCTAGATTCCCTAGCCCCTATGACACCAATGATGGAGCATCTATGACAACTATGACAAATTGCAGACCTGACCTCTGACATCTGACCACTATGACATGTCAGCACCAAAAATAGGCTCAAGGAAGGCGAATTTGGGAGTTGGAGAAGCCAAAGAGACTCAAAATCGAATTTGGGAGAAGATGGAAGGTTGGAACTAGGAGACAAGTGGCAAATGTGGAATATTTCCTAAATGGAAATCTATTGAATCTATTGAATCTATTGAGAGGATTTCGACCCTTAGAAGGCTAATGTTGGTTATAAAATGTAGAAATGAAGAATGAGAATGGCTTTTGATGATTTGAGAAAAATTGCATTTGTGAAGAGAGAGCTAGCGGATGACTAGTTTCTTGCCTTAGCCAATTTCGAGGATGAAAGATTCCCATCCAAGTTGGTGTTTGGAGAGGCCACTCAGGTCTTTCATGGTGCTTTAATGGAGTTTGTATTTGCAGGTAGCAGCTACAGGAAGTTTCATGGTTTGGTTTAGTGCAGCACTTTCTTTTCACCGTTTCCAGTTTTGAAGGCATATTCATGCTCCTTGAGGGAGGGCGTTTTTGGTAAGCACTTGTGCTTCTTGAGAGAGCTTCTCATTATATATTTCTGATTGTAATAGCTTCATATCCTCTGTTATTAATATTCAGAAAGTCTCAGGTCGAAATACACACTGGTTGTATGCAAAACTATTGATTAATGAGCAAACAATGTCCATTTCCCCAATGCATTGATGTATGACACTATAATGTTGATTATTTCGAATGGATGGATGATTCTCTGATATATTTGTGATCAATATAATGCCATGGATGTCTTCTACAAGTTTCATGTACTGTACTTGAGCATTTGAAGCATTTTACTCAGTTTAGTTGTATTGGGAGGTGAAATAGCGCCATTTCCCCAAGGGTCGAATTGGGGGTTTTTGCTGTTGAATGTGAGAGAGTTAGAACAGTAGTAAGAATCAATTAATGGTGCATATGAGACCTTAATCACATACTTAACACATTATATACCTCTGTTCATAAATTTGTGGGAGTTTGGAGGCATTTGGAAGGCCATTTTCAGTGTTACCCGGGGGGGATTTGATGCACAAATTACTAGTCAAAATTACCTATATTGATCAGAATACAAATCAAGTTTGCAGCAGTATTTGGAGGGCCATAAAACATCCCTGAACCTGATATTCAAGTCTAAATACCATTCATACACTCCTACAGAAGATTTGGGAGCATTTGGGTTGATTTGGAGGTCAAAACAGTTAAACTAGTCAAAGGTCGAAATTGGGGAAAAAGTAGAAAAATTGACATTTTAATAGAATTTTGAAAAAGGGTCATTACAATATTATGTGTTTACAAGACGTTCTATGCTAGGGTATTTGCAAAGATGTATAAATAATCAAATTTAAATTATTATAAAATAAAAATCAAGATAATTTTTATTTAAATGTAATATACGAATTTAGTTTTAAAGTAAGATTTAAAATTATTTTCATTACTTTCTTTTATTTAATATATAAAAAATCAAAATAGATTTACATTTATTATTGATTAGCGGTAACTGCAATTCAACTTAGGGACGAGTGAGTACTCTAGCACGGGCGGTAGACAGAGATCGGTGCACCAACTCGACAAGGTAGCACTAGACTTTTACTACAACTTAGTTTTCTAGAAAAAAAAATCCGAGTCAACCATGTATATCTATGGTCGCGAGGAAATAGGAATGTCATTAACAACCCTCCAAGACTCGAGTAGAGGATCCCACATTTTCAAAGACATGCACAAGCAAACCAAAAAACGATAAAGATGAAATGATCTTGCAGATAATGATGGGTGGGCTAGTTATATATTAAATTCAAGAACTACTGACAATTTTTTTTAATGACATTGTAACTTAGATTTGTTTTGTCTTAAGTGTTCCATACATTCACTCCTGGGTTGCAGAATGCCTTGCGTGCATCTTTGCATCCCCTTCTCCTCTTCCCTAGAAATTTCAGTTTTGATTGGTGGCGATCATGAAAGTATGGAAGCTCCAGTTGAATGAAACGTGCAAGAAAACGTCCCCAAGTTCCCGATTTTAGAGGGTAAAAGTTCCCAGTAAGTTTCCAACCATCTAGAATGGTTTCCGTTGGATTTGGAACGTTCCCTACAAGTTCCCAAGTTCCTTGAAATGTTGGAACTTCATGAATGAGTTTCCTAAAGGTCGTGAGCGATTCTCGTTGTACATAGGGAAAAATTCATTATTAAAGCCTATTAATTCAATTTGGCTGAAAATGATACTTGGAGGGGTCCAATTGGCCTCCAAAGGGTGATGCATGTCAACTTTGGTCAAACATTGTCAATGGAGTACAATGATGAAATGACCCACCCAAAGCCTAGTAGAGGATAAAATAACACTTGTAATGACTAGTATTGAAAAAGAACTGGAGCCACAAATACATACTTTACACAAGTAATACAAGTGAATCATCACATAGCCTCATCATATGAAAATGCATAACATAACAGATAACATGAAGTAAGTATTTTATATTCATGTCACCATCTAGATTACTATCAAGAATATTGCATAGATCATTCTTTTCTTAGGTGGAGTGGATGGTCAAACTCAAAAGGGCTAGTCAACTGAAGGATTGGTCATGTAAGACTTAACACAGGAAAAGGGGACTCTGACATTTATTAGTCAAGCAAACACTAGGGAGCATGTGTCTCACAGATGGATGATGTGCTAGAGGAAGTTACCCCTTTGACCTTAACGCTTAGACTCAATCCTCCTAAATCTTTGACTTTAGCTTTTCAGGCTCCTTTTTGGACTTGTCTTCATTTATTTCTTGGACTTTCTCTTGTGGTTTTCTCCTTCTGTTATCTTTTATAAGACCTTGGCCTTTTCATTTTTCCTTTTAGGCCCAGGCAAGTTTAGACTTTCTTCTTTTTCTTTCTTTGCTTGATTCTTCATTTTTCACTTGATCTTCATTTTCTTTCTTCATGCAGGTACAAGGAGTCTTGGACTGGGAGCTGCTTCATGTGCCCTTTTTGAAGCACTGAAGAGGGGGAAGAAGCCTTTCATGCTTCAGGACTAGGAAGTACATCGCTAGCAATTGGCCAACCTTAGCACGCAACCAATCAGCAAGGCTTTACAAGAAGAAAGGCATACGGGGTAGGATGGTGGTAATTCTAAGCACATAGCCAATCAACAGGCCTTTACAAGAAGAAAGGCATAAGGCATCAGAAAACCATTTCTCCTACGCAGTCATAGCTAATCAATAGGGGTCTACAAGAAGAAAATCATAAGGCTTCGACAAACTTTGTTGCACACATCAGAGCTGAGACACCAGGGAATAACATGGAGGCCATTCTAACAAGGAGGTCACAGAGGGGAAGTCTTGAGTCACTCTGTCAAATCCTGATCAATGGGTTTTAAAACAAACAGGGGTGACATGGGATAGAGGATGGTGAGGCCATTGATGGAGCCAAGAGGATGTTGATGTTTCTAGTAGCATTAGGATATATTCTTATGTCGGCTCCACAAGAAAGAATAATAACCAGCCCAAGAACAAGTCAGCCCAGTTAAAGTGGAAATGACCCAGTCAAAAAGGTCAAGTCGGCCCAGTAAGGAAAAATGACTTCTTCAATATAAATAGAAGTGAAAGTGCCTCATTTGACACACACCAATTCGCTCAAGCAAGGAGAGAAGTGCACAGATCCAAGGAAGCATAGTCAAGGGTTCAAGAAGCATTGTGAATACATCTTTTGGGGTTTACTATTTTTCTCTCTCTTCTTCATTCTCAGAAGGGCTTAGCTACTGAGAGGTTATTCTGTATCTTTCTTGTATATCATTATTCTGTAACTAGTGTTGGGCACTAGGTTTGACATTTGTACCTTTTTGAAGAATCTTATCTAGAGAAGTTGCTGGGTTTTCCTGGGGTAAACATTGTGTCTGCTGTGAATGTGTTTCTTTCAGTGATCCTTTATATGCATGCAGTTTATGTTTATGTGATATATAAGTTATAAAAAGTTAAAAACATCCGACTGCTAAGAAAAATCAACAGAGAAAGGATGTGATCCATACAATAATCAAGAGGTCAAACTAAATAATGGTATGTGCATACAACAAAAACTACTTCTATATACTATACTATGCAACCTTCCTACTCACCATGTTCATAAAAAATCAAGTGTAAAGTAGCATTCACAGACACCTAGTACATCAACCAATAAAACCCATATAATCCATAAGTACAGCCTCTAGGCATGCATCTGGTACAATAACAATGATGATAAGGAACCATCTCAAGGTAAATATGATGGCAACATATACTTAATGTCTCAGTAATCACTAAACACACTGCTCTGACTATCTGCCCTGCTCATACAAAATGGCCGCAGAGCTACTCTGCTCTGCAAAAATGAGGTTATAGCACCATACATATGGTGGTATAACAGGTGCCTCTCCAGGCAAAAACTAACTTTATAAAATGAAAAGCATGGGGACCATCAATTTCAGGTGTTTGCAAGTACTATAACTAGGAAGAGACAGGTATCCATCTGCACAAGTAAATGTTGTATATTTCATCTACTGAAGACTTGAGAACCATCAGCAGAATAGTGATAGCTCCAAAGTCTGAAAACATATGAACTTTATGAGATATTTTTTGGCGAGACTAGGGTGATAAAAACATGATTATAGAGAGCATAAGACCAGTAGGTAGGAACTACTCTACTTCCAAAATTTTTGTACAAGTTATCCAGAAGATATCAAAGGGCGTAATGAAATAATCACCTTAAAAGGTAGAGCAACTTCAAGCTATCTTTTGTTTGAGAGATTTAGGAAATTGACTGCATATTAATATTTGGTCTATTTAAATGAACCAACTTCAAATTAAGTTTTCAAAAAGAAAATCCATATCTCAAAGGTAGAGCAATTTCAAGATACCATTTGTTCGATGGATTTAGGAGTCTAAGTTTTAAAACAATGCATGCATTCTTACAGCTCTTTGTTGTTTTATTTTACAGGACAGGAAGTCTTTGACATTGGGTCCTGACGATAGTCTTTATGTGGAGGGTTTTGCTTCAAATGTTTTTGCAAAAGCTGACAAACAAGATAGAGCAGGACGAGCAGACTTGTATGACCATTTCAAAATAATTTAATTGTGTTTATGGCCATTGTGCAATGTTTGGATTTTTTATATTTATCTGTAGTTTTCTCAGTGTCCAATCTAGTCATCGATGTTATAATTTACTTCCCCTGAGGCTTGCTGCCAGCATTTCAAGTATCTGAAGTAGATGCTTTAGAGAGTCGATGAGTTTGATGTGTATGGTTGATGTCAATGATATGGGTGAAAGTATAGTATCTTGAATTTACATATACAGGTTTTAGACATTTGGCAACATTCCTATTTGTATTTCAGGAATACTGCAAAGACGTTTTATGCAGCAAGCATATTTTTTGAGATTCTCCACCAGTTTGGTGAACTTCAACCTGAAGTGAGTCTTCCTTTCCTTGTGCTTACTGAACATCTTCAATATTTTAAATTCAACATAATTTGTAGGTTCTCTGCCGTGCTCCTTCCGTGTGCATTACTATCCTGGGATAGTAGTAGATATTAGCTAATATTTCTTCTTGTGTTTCCCTTTAATGTTTTCAGTGAATTCTTCATTAGTTAACTTCCATTGTTTCTTTTCGAGTCATTTCTTACCTTGTTAGCTCATTTCTATTGCATCTTATCCCTCTGTATGATGTTTCAGTGATTTGAAACTTACACCATGAATTTTTTGAATAATATTTGAAAGGGTTTCTTATTTTCTTGATGACCAAATAATCAGATTGAACAGAAGCAGAAATATGCAGTCTGGAAAGCTGCAGAGATACGGAAAGCAATAAAAGAAGGAAGGAGACCAGAACCAGGCCCTCCTGGTGGTGATGAAGATCTGTCAGTACCTGTGGATGCTTCATTGGAGGGAGATGTAAGTATATATTTTTATAGGAGCAACAATGTGATGGTCCACATATAGAAATATTCTAGGTTCATCTTGGTACTACTAACTACTATCAGCAGTACTTACTACTATCAGCATTTGAATTTTGTCTAAGTCACATTCCCAAAATGCATATAGGGACCTGAGCTTGTGTTGTCAGGAGGCACCCCAACTATTTAACACAAGTAATGGAATTTCAAGTTAATTTCTTGTTGGTTGTAAAACACACTTGTGGTTGATTAAATTTAAATGACTTGTGTCAGTTCTGTTTTGTATATTATGGTCGTTTCAGTTACTGTAGAATTTATATAGTGCTATCCTTTAATTCAGTTTTTCTGGTGCATGTTTAGGTCCATATCTTTTATTAGTATATGTCAGATTTGTATCCAATAGGTTAATCTGGAGCAGCAGTACAAGTGGATGATACTTTTTAAAACTGTTCAAGAAGGACATTGTCAACTTTGTTTCTGTTGGGGTTGGTTCTTTGAAAATAAATGGAAGCCTAGAATTCATTTTCTTATTGGTTGATATTTGCTCATAAGTTATTTGCTTTTCAGAAATCATCTGAACAAATTTGGCCAGATAAGTCTCAAGCAGGCAAGCCAAAAGATTCAGAAAAGCTGGTTCGAGATGCAGGAACAGAGGAAGGATCTCCAACTCAATTCCCAAGAAGTGTTCAACACTATTCTGCAGATGAGATGGGCACAACTCCAGCCTTTTCTGCCCCAGGGTACCAGACAACAGCAGTCCAATCTCCAACTTTTTTGCCCCCAGATTATCAGACAACAGCAGTCCAATCTCCGACTTTTTTGCCCCCAGATTATCAGACGACAGCAGTCCATGGTTCTCATTTACAGACTCCACAGGATTTTTCACAGTATTCTCAGGGCAGCCCTATTGCATATGCACCATCCTACTATACCATGCCAGCAACACTGCAAGATACCCATACTGGTGAATTGGGTGCAGCATATCCTTATTCATCAACAACTTCATCACATGATAATGTAAATTCTCTCCGGCTTAATCATTCGTTTTCAACAGTGCATGATGGGAGTCTGGATTCTCAATCAGGAAGCCATGGCTCTTACCCTTCAAATGCTTCATATTATCAAAATACAAATGGTAGTCACTCTGGGACAGTCCCTTATCATTTGAATTCTCAACCAAATCCAGATTACCAACCTAACACATTGGTTACGGGGACAAATGGAGCATATGGTGGAAGAAGACAGCCAGAGCACATCTCTACTGTGCCAGAAGCTTCCCCAGCTGTGGCATATTCTTATGATAGAAATTACCAGCCCCCGCCTGAGAAAATTGCTGAGGCACACAAGGCAGCAAAGCTTGCCATTGGATCACTTGCATTTGATGACGTACCTGCTGCAGTGGATTATCTGAAACGGTCATTGGAGTTGTTGACACTTCCATCGAGTAACTAGGGAATCATTAGGACTCATTATTTAGGTTTCATCAGAGTTAAAGTTTACAAGCATCTTGTTTGGTTTGCCCTTGTGCAATGAATATTGTATAAAGTTTTCCTCTCTGGAATAAAAAATTACCTTCTCGCTGTCACCGGAATGACTCCAGGTGATTACTTACATGAGTTTTTTAATTTTTCAAGTGCTGTCTCTTGTGCAAGAAACATTGTATAAAGTTTTCACTCTTTCCAAGAGCAATTACCTCATTGGTTGCACGAGGACTGGTTCGTCTTTTGATATAAATGTATTGAGTTTAGGTTGTCATGTAACTGATTTCTCAAGCAATCCATTGTGATGGTTTTGCTGGGTGAATATATTGAAGTAATGTATATTAGTTGGTGTTATCATTTCTCTTTTTCAATTGGTTGATGATATATATATATATATATATATGCATAAAATATTATATTCAGCACAGCACACAGACATGGTGGATGTTACAATCTCTTTAACACTGGGTTGTAGATTACACATCTCTTTAATACTGGATTGTAAAATGTATCTTGCTTTTCTTGGTTTTATATATATATATATATATATATATAAAGAATTGTATAAAATATTATATTCAGCAGGCAGATATATGGTGGACATTACAATCTCTTTAACACTTGGTTGTAGAATGCACATCTCTTTAATACTGGATTGTAAAATGCACCTTGCTTTTCTTGGTGCAATAATAATGTCGTATTGTGGTGATGTGAGTTTAGCCATATTTACTAGTTCTAAACATCTAATCAGATACAATTTTCTCCAAAATTTTGTTACTGTCTGAATGATACACTACAAAGTCAGTGGTAAAAATATTTGCTGACCAAGGTTCAATTCAAATACAGGCTGGTTGAATTGCTTAAGATTTTGTGGAGTTAACCTATTATTACACAGAATTATTAACTTTTGTGATAACTGTCCAAAAAATCAATATACACTACAAATTACTAGTAAAAATATTTGTTGATCTAGATTCAGTGCAAATGCATGGTCAAATTGCTTCAACATTTTATGGATAAAAATATTATTATTACACAATTATTATCTCTTGAAATTGAAGCTCAAAAACTCAGTATTCCCAAAGCTTGTCTCGTTTGAATGAGAGTTATACATTTACCTTGATTCTCCGAAATAGCAGGTGCTTGCATTTCACTTGGTGGATGTAGCCATTGACAGCGGTGAACCACCAGTTAAAAAAAATAATTAAAGGAGACTGCATGTTTTATTAGTTCATTAGTTAAGTTATTAATTAAAAATGTTCTATAATCAAATTTAAAATAATATATGTAAGTCTATCTACATGCTTTATTAATTCATTAGTTAAGTTTTATAAAAAATTTAAAATAATATATGTAAGCCCATCTGCATGTTTTATTAATTCATTAGTTAAGTTTTATAAAAAAAGTATGATAATCAAACATTTTAACCAATAATATATATTGTATAAGTTCATTTTAGTTGTGGATGTACTATGCAATTATATTTAAAAAAACCCCTCAAATCAAGACCCTCAATCTTGATTTGAGGTTAAAATGAATATACACTAATTATTTTAATATTTTAGGATATGTTAGGTAACTATACTTTAAAAAACCCAAACCCTCAAATAAAGACCCTCAATCAAGATCCTCAATCTTGATTTGAAGTTAAAATGAATATTCACCAATTATTTGAAAAAACTCAAACCCTCAAATCAAGACCCTCAATCTTGATTTGAGGTTAAAATGAATACACACCAATTATTTTAATTTTTTCTTGATTTGAGATTAAAATGAACACACACCAATTATTTTAATTTTTTCTTGATTTGAGATTAAAATGAACACACACCAATTATTTTAATTTTTTTTCGGATATACTAGACAACTATATTTTAAAAACTATCCATCTTAATTCGAAGATAAAATGAAATACACCAACTTTTTTAATTTTTTAATATCCTGATTCAAGATTAAAGATTTAATATTAAAATGAATATACACCAATTATCTTATTTTTTCCTGTAGTTGGACATGGAGGAGTGTTACAAATCGATGGAGTGTTACAAATCGAAGGACATACGGATGATGACATGAATCAAATAACCTTGATGATGTGAATTTGTCAATAGTAGTAACTCTTGGAGGTGAGTCTTCATCGATATGTTGCCCTCTTGTTTGACCCCACACACTTCCAAACCCAACAAGTGTTTATAGTCGAGTAAAGTATGGCGCACATGGTTATGAGTTTTTAAAGTGATTGGTTATGGTCGTACTTCACATATTACTAAGTTCTAAGTAATCCTAACCCTACAACTAATTGCCTCTATAAAAATTAGGCGTCCTATGTTGTACAATTATAACTGTCCTTTGTTCCACCCTATCCTCTATGCAATCTTTATGAATCAACTATGAAGCTTGTAATGCAGGTTATTGCTCGTTAAAGCTATGAGGTCTAGACTCCATACTTCCTATTATGAAGTTTCAAGTAATCCTAACTCTACAACGAACTGCCTTGTCCTCTGTGGTACTAATGTAATGTAGTCCTTTGTTCATCAACTTATCTTGTCGTCTATGCCATATTTATGAATCCACATTGAATCTTGTAATACAGGTTGTGTTTTCATACAATTGCTTGTTATAGCTGGACACTTTGAGGTCTAGACTCTATACCAATCTTGGTTCTCATGCTTCTTTGATTCTCGTTGTGCCTTGTTGCTTGTTTCACCCTTCCTTTGAAATCTTCAAGATGGTTTATTTTGTTGCAACATTATTGTTATTCAATGATTTTTTTGATTGACAAGACCTTGTATATATGGAAATGGACTCCGATATTGGCATCGGCTCATGGAAGAACCAGTATGTGCAGCTTCCAATGTTGGCGTGTCTAGGAGATGCTAAATTTATGTGGTATTTCTCAAAATGGGTATGATCGTCATCTTGAAACTCATATCTCAGTTCTTTCAAGTTTTGATTGATCAATCTTTTGGGTGCTTGTGCTTGCAGTGTTTCTTGATTTTCTTTGCGACTCCTTTCTCTCATATAGTTCTTCATTCGAACCTTCTTCTATGAGTGACTTAAATCTCTTTTTCTTTTTCTTAGTGGATATTTTATATCCGAAATTCAGTGATACCAGGGAGCGACAATGTGTATTGTCCTTCCACCAAGTTAATGTTTTGGCTATATTTTTGTTCCTCATCTCCCTTTATAACTTATAAGCGATGTTGCATGGAACCCATTCCTAGCTTTAAAACCAATGTTTCAAATGATTTGGTGTTTTTGTAACTGCAAACACATTGCGTCATTTTTCCATTGGATGGATAGATGGATAGTAAGTAAAAATATCATAGTAGTATGAGAATAAAGATCATGTCAAGATGGATAGATGGAAATAAGACAAGCCATTTAGTGGAGCGGACAATAGTAAGCGTTGAGAATACTATATGTGCATGACACCACATATTACCTTAACTCAGTAAGATTGATACTTATCATAAGATTTATTGTGACGGTTAATGTTGTAAATGTAAAATACTGCCTTCCTGCAATAAAATAAAAGCAGGTTTTATGGATAATTCAGATGTATCTTCTTATAGGTTCAAATTCAGATGGTTAAATTGCTGCATAGAGGGGTTCCTTGATGGATCAGGTCCTGTCACTAAGAGGGGGGGGGTGGGGGTGAATCAATGACACAATTTCTAAGCCAATTTTTACTTAGTTAATTATGGTTTGCAGAAATAACAAATTTTAACACAACAATTTATTGTGGAACCCAATTGGGAAAAAACCACCAATACTTTTCTATTAACTGCAAAGTTTGCTTTTACAATTTACAATAGAAGGAAGATGTTTTTCTTCCTCTTTGAATCAGCACCAACTGATCAGGATGCACCTACACCCCTATTTAGTCAGTTACAACTGACAAGGAAGCACCTACTTTCTTGCAGGCACCAACCTGCCCTAGCTCCTCCCTGCCACCCTCTGTTTATAAATTTGGGAATAAGATATTTAGTCCTGTGGAAATCTTCTGTATCAATTACTGGACTTCATATCCGCTGCTCCGTCTCTTCTTGTTCTTAGTCTTTTATTAATCTTCGGTAGACACATCATTATGCTTATGATCTTAGCAAATATATAGGCCCGTCATCACACCTGTTCATGAACCATCATCTCTATTCATGCAAATACACAGCTCTTCATATCATCACATCTCTTCATTTAAGTTCTTAAAAACATTTTATAATTGTTTTAACAAAAGTATAACTGTGTTTTTGCTTCGCTTTTGTGCAGGTTCTGATTCTGGCACTTGCCTCTGTGTTTGAATAGGGTTTGACCTCTTTTATTTGGCAAAAATTTTAGTCATAGTAGCAAGCAATAGCTTTCTCCCCTTGTGGCAATCTAAGCAACCTCAACCTTCGTCCTCCGGATACACTGGTTAAGTCAGCAACCATCGATCTCCAACAATCGATCAATGGATCCATCAACAACTTGTTAACTACTGGTCGACTGTGTCTTAACAGGGTTTTATTAAAATTGGTTGGTTATCCTCCAAGGTTAGCAGTATGCCAAAAGCATCGATACAAATGGAAGTCTTACTACCAACCAAAATAACGAACGTATCTAAACCCACGATCACTCCATTTGACCATCATGTCAACAGATAAAAAATATTAATCCAACGGACGAGATTATGTTGTCACGTTTTCCAAAAAGGTAGGGGGCCTAACAGGTCATCTCGGGCTCCAGGATGGTGACTACTCGTGGAGTCCAAGCACCTAGAGCCCCCACCATACCCTTGCACTATGCGTCGAATAACAATAGTAAGGCCGATGCTTATAAACACATGAAAACTCAAACTCGTTGCCAATATGGCATAAATCCCATTAGTCGAATCAATCTCCCGATACGATGGTACTTGAGTCTCTTGCCTGCAATTTTGCTTCCAAATTCATACACTTGTCGACCGGATCGCTTGCTTGTCGTTCTTTGTCAACTTGTACATTACCCACAACCTGATTGAGACGGTGTAGTTCATCCTGAGCTGCAGCAAGCTCTTTGTGCGACTCCACATTCACTCCATCATAACCACGATCCAAGGACGCAGCAAATCCATCACATTTTGCATACCTTGTTCATCGCACCATTCAATTTTCCTTACGCATACACCACAATACTTTTGCTTGGTAGACTTAGAACCTTTGCAGCAACTTCGACCTTCAACACCTCCAGGCCTCAATGCTCTGGCCACTAATTCATAAAATGGTTTTTCAAATAGATCCTAAGCAGGACCTACTGGATCATAAGAGTCTATAACAATTGCATCATAGGTTCCAGCTTGGCATTCCCTCAAAAAAACAACTCCATCACCAATATGAAGTCTTACACGTGGATCTTCATAGCCTACAACAAGTTCCGGGAAAAACTGTTTGGATACATTTATAACCATCTCATCAATTTCACATATATCAATTTGATCTATTGAAACATGTAGAGATACTTCTCGAATAAATCCCCCATCACCTCCTTCTTTGACAAAGCTTTCTGCCTCATCCATGGCTCTGTTAACATAGGAAATGCCTCTCATCTATTTGCCATCAATGCCTATTACTATCATCACAAATCCATTGTCAATGCCAATGCCATCAATGCCAACCTGTATTGCATATTGCCAACAATCTCCCCCTTTGGCATTGATGACAATACTATTTTCTTGTCTCCCCCTTTGACATCGAGGGCAAAGGGTTGAATGACTCCCCCTGACTTTGATCGCCGTCTCCCCCTGAACTGATGCCAACTGATGCATTATTTCTTGAGAGATTAGATTGGAAGAGAAACTATTCCTAATCTTTGCCTGAGATATTCAAATACATCTTTGCTTAAGGGTTTAGTGAAAATGTCTGCAACCTGTTCTTGTGTTGGGACATATTCCAATTTAATGTTCTTATTTGCAGCCCGATCTCTTAGATAGTGGTTTTTTATTGGAATGTGTTTTGCTTTGGAGTGTTGGAAAAGGTTCTTGGAAAGACTTATAGCACTTGTATTATCACAATAGATAATAGTGGGTTCTTCAAACACTACTTTGATGTCTTGTAAGGTTTGTTTCATCAATTCCACTTGTGTGCAACATTCCGCTCCTACAATATACTCAACTTCAGTGGTAGACACAGAAATTGAGGTCTGTTTCTTGCTTGTCCAAGCTACCAATGACTCTCCCAAGAAGAATGCTCCTCCACTTGTACTTTTTCTGTCATCTACACAACTTGCCCAATCTGCATCTGAATAGGCCTTTAAAGAGAATGAATTCTTGCTAGGGTACCACAATCCAAGATCTATGGTTCCTTTTAAGTACCTAAAGATTCTTTTCACAGCTTGAACATAGCTCTCTTTTGGTGCAACTTGGAATCTAGCCACCATTCCAACAGATTGCTTCATATCAGGTCTGTAAGCTGTTACATAGAGTAAACTCCCAATCATTGATCCATAGTATTTTGGATCTACAACCTTGGACTCATCTTCCTTGCTTAGTTTGCATCCTACTGTCATAGGTGTACAAACAGGTTTGCAATCCTTGGGCATATCTTTAATATACTTGAAATTTCTTGAGCATATCTTTAATATACTTTGGACTAATGGATAAAGATTCCCCTTTTGGAATGTACTACTTGTAATCCTAGAAAGAAATTCAGTTCACCAAGCAGAGACATTTCAAATTCATGTTGCATCCTCCTAGCAAAGTCCTTACTCATTTTTTCATCATCACTCCCAAATATAATATCATCAACATATACTTCCACAATAATCATGCTATCACCAACAATTTTACAATAAAGATTACTGTCTGTTGATCCTCTTTTGAGGCCTTGTACTTGTAAATAAGAATCTAGCCTTGCATAACATGCTCTGGGTGCTTGTTTTATCCCATAAAGTGCTTTCTTTAGTCTACAAACATAGTCTCCTTTATCAGTTAATTGAAATACTTCTAGTTGTTCAATATAGACTTCTTCTTCTAAGTTTCCATTGAGAAATGTTGACTTGACATCCATCTGGTATACTTTCAATTTTTTGTAGCTGGCAAAGGCTAAGAACATCCTAATTGCCTCTAATCTAGCCACAGGTGCAAAAGTTTCTTCAAAATCTACTCCTTCAACCTGAGCATAACCTTTACATACCAATCTGGCTTTGTTCTTGATTACTTGCCCATTTTCATTTACTTTGTTTTTAAACACCCATATAGTTCCAATGATATTCTTATTTTTTGGTCTTGGAACCAGTTCCCAAGTTTGATTCTTTTCAATTTGGTCCAATTCTTCATTCATAGCATTGACCCAATTCTCATCTTTGCATGCCTCTTTGAATGAGCTGGGCTCAATATGTGACAAGAGTGCTCATTTATGTTTGATACAACAATTGTCTTCTTGTCCGTACTCCAGTGCTTTTATCTCCAATAATTAGGTCTTCAGGATGATCCCTTTGAGTTATTCTTGAGGGTGTCTTTGTGTCTCTTCTTGGGGATTCTTCTTTTATCTATTCTTCTCGAATATCTTCCTCTTCTTCTTTGGTATCCATTTCATCTTCTTGTATATCTTCCTTTTCTTCTTCATCTGCTTGTGCACTAACTAACTCATCATCATCTTCGTCTTCATTGTCAATTATGGTCTCTTGATGTTTGGTCTTCTTTGCTTTTAAATCATCCACTTTAACATCTACACTCTCAACAATCTTATGTAATCTAAGATTGTAGAATCTGTATGCTTTCTTGGTAGAAGCATATCCAAGAAAGATACCTTCATCAGATCTAGCATCAAATTTTCCAAGATTCTCATCAAGCCTTTTGATGTAACACTTACTTCCAAAGACCTTGAATTATTTTACCGAAGGAGCTCTCCCAAACCATAGCTCATAAGGAGTCTTATTACTATTAATCCTGAGCTAACCTCTATTTAATATGTGAACTGTTGTGCTTACAGATTCCCTCCAATATCCATCAGACAATCTTTCTTCATTGAGCATAGTCCTTGCAGCCTCCTGGACTATTCTATTCCTCCTATCAACAATCCCATTTGGATGAGGTGTTCTGGCAGTAGAGAATTGTCTCTTAATTCCATGGGTTTCAAAGAAGAGATCAAACTCTTTTGAGGTGAACTCACCACCATTGTCTGATCTAAGACATTTGATTTTTGCCTCTGTTTCATTTTCAACAAGAGTTTTAAAAGCTTTGAACTTGTTAAATGCTTCTGATTTTTCCTTGAGAAAAAATACCCAAGCCATTCTAGTAAAATCATCAATGAACAACATAAAGTAGGACTCTCCTTGCAAACTTTTGGTCCTTGTTGGTCCACAGAGGTCAGTGTGAACCAACTCTAAAGGTTTTGATATTGAGTATTCTTTTGTTTTGAACCTTATTCTAGTTTGCTTCCCTAGTTGACAATGTCTACATATAGGATTTGAAGGTTTTGTGATCTTTGGCAAGTTTCTTACTGCCCCAAGATTGCTGACTTTCACTAAATTGTCAAAGTTAATGTGCCCCAACCTCCTATGCCATAGCCAAATTTCATCCACTAAATTTATATGACATTCCTCATTCAGTTTTGTATTTAGTATGTATACATTCTCAGGAGTTCTAGGAGCAGTACCAACCAATTTTCCTGAGTCCTTTCTCCTAATATCACATTTATGGGAATCAAAGATGCAAATGTGCCCCTGATCACAGGTTTGGTTGACACTTAATAGGCTAGGTTTCAGGTTTCAACAAGCAACACATTCTTGGCTTTGTCTTTTCCCAAATTCATAGTGCCTTTCCCAAGAATGTCACATGAAGCATTGTCACCAAATGTAACTTTACCCTTTTGTTTCTTTAAGTTCAAAAACTTGTCCTTATCTCTTGTCATGTGTTTTGAACAACCACTGTCAACATACTAGATATCTCCTTTATATTGGGCTTTCAAGGAAATAAGACATTCCTCCTTTGATGTTTTTTCTTTCCAAAGCTTCTTTTGCTCTCTAATGAACTTTGGTTTTTCTGAGATTTCCATTAATCTGCAATTACTTGCTTTATGTCCATAGTTATGACATTTGAATCATTCTAAGTTCCTTTCTTGTAGAGGTGTAAAGGAGTTAGAATTTCTACTCTTAACTTGATCAACTGTTTGGTTGTCTTTGAGGTTATAGTTCTTAACTCTCAAGTTTTTCTTTCCACATGCTCTACAATTCATAGCTTTGTGTCCGAAGTTAGAGCATGCAAAGCAATAACCAAAGAAAATGTGAGGATACCTGTTTTGATAAACCTTCTTTGGTGTTATCTTGAATTCCTTCTTGATGGGTGGAAATAATCCTCTGGAGTTCTGATCATTACTTGTCTTTTCTTCCTCTTTCTTCTTGAATGTACTGAGGAGAGCAACTGCATAATATGTTGAGATAACTTGGTTTTCTTCTTGAGAATAGCCTATTCCATTTTTGTTACTTGGATCCCTTTGTGTGGTTATAATCTTATCTAAGACTTTAGAGCTATTTTCATATCTTGTTTGGATAAGTTTTGCATCAAGCTCTTTTCTTACCTGAACTAATTCTGCTTCCATTCTTTCACAGGTTAGTTGTTTCTCTTTAAGAGAATTCTCGAGGATTTCTTCCATCCTATTTGCATCTAGGATTTGGTTTTTCAGGTTGCTTATGATTTTCTCCATCTCTTTTTCTTTCTGTTCATGTTTTTCCTTTTGTTCAACTACAAAACTTTTCAGTTGTCTATATTTGTTTTTGTATCTTCTTAATTCATCCAAAGCACTGAGTAGTTCTTCTTCCATATTAACCTTTGCTTCATCTCCTGACTCTTCCTTATGCTCAATTTATTCTATCTCATTAGACTCTTCAATACCTAGAAAAAGGACTTCATCATCACTTTCACTAAACTCAGATAAACTGTTGTTCTCTTCTTTTGAGTAGAAATTCTTTTTCTTATAGTGGGATTTTCCCTTTTTCTTGTATTTTTTATTTGTGTCATCTTCATCTTCAGAGTCTTCCTTGGGATAAGGACACTTGGTTGCAAAGTGCCCAACTTTGCCACAATTAAAACATTTGAAAGGTAGCCTGCCTTTGTACTTCCGTGATCCTTTCTAAAGTTTCTTAATAAAATTGGCTTCTTCTACATTAGATCCTTCATGATGGCTGGGTTGAGATTTTTGCTTCTGTTTTTTGTTTTCTTGAGTGCCTTGAAAGCCGCCTCTCCTTTTGGGAGGTTCTCATGACCTAATCTTAACTCATAGGCTGTGAGGATTCCATACAATTCATCCATGGTGAGTTCATCCAGTTTCTCTTGGTCTTCAAGAGTGGACACTTTAGGATTATATAACATAGGAAGTGTTCTCAGTATCTTTTCAACTAACTCACTGTCTGGCACTTCTACTCCCAAACCTCTGATTGCATTAACAATACTATCAACTCTTTCAAAGTACTTTGAGATATTTTCTTCATCCTTCATTTTTAGACCTTCATATTGTACTTTGAGAGATTGAAGTTTGGCCCTCTTTACTTTGGAATCTTCTGCATTTATAGTTTCCAATTTATCCCAGAGCTGTTTTGCATTTCCACAGTTTAGTACTATAGCAAGGACCTTCTTACTCAATCCAGCTTGTAGTGTATTTAAAGCCTTTGCATGTTCCCAAAATTTCTTCTTGTCTTTTGCTTCTGTGGGAGTGACTTTTGGAACATCATATCCTTTTTCAACTACCGTCCATACTTCCAGTCCTATGGACATCAGATAGCTTTTCATTCTAATCCTCCAGAAAGCATAGTCTTCACCATCAAATAGGGGGACTCTTAATGACATCTTCATCTGCTGATACCAATTGATGGATCGGGTCCTGTCACTGAGAGGGGGGGGGTGAATCAGTGACACAATTTCTAAACCAATTTTTACTTAGTTAATTATGGTTTGCATAAATAACAAATTTTAACACAATGATTTATCGTGGAACCCAATTGGGAAAAAACCACCAATACTTTTCTATTAACTACAAAAATTGTTTTTACAATTTACAATAGAAGGAAGATGTTTTTCTTCCTCTTTGAATCGACACCAACTGATCAGGATGCACCCACACCCATATTTAGTCAGTTACAACTGACAAGGAAGCACCTACTTCCTTGCAGGCACCAACCTTCCCTAGCTCCTCTCTGCCACCCTCTGTTTATAAATTTGGGAATAGGATATTCAGTCCCGTGGAAATATTCTGTATCAATTACTGGACTTCATAACTACTGCTCTGTCTCTTCTTGTTCTTAGTCTTTTATTAATATTCGACAGACATATCATTATGCTTCTGATCTTAGCAAATATATAGGCCCGTCATCACACATGTTCATGAACCATCATCTTTGTTCATACAAATACACAACTCTTCATATCATCACATCTCTTCATTTAAGTTCTTAAAAACATTTTATATTTGGTTTAACAAAAGTATAACTGTGTTTTTGCTTCACTTTTGTGCATGCTCTGATTTTGGCACTTGTCTCTGTGTTTGAATAGGGTTTGACCTCTTTTATTTGGAAAAACTCTTAGTCATAGTAGCAAGCAATAACTTTCTCCCCTTGTGGCAATCTAAGCAACCTCAACCTTCGTCCTCCGGATACACTGGTCTAGTCAGCAATCATCGAGCAATGGATCCATCAACAACTTGTTAACTGCTGGTCGACTATGTCTTAACATAGTTTTATTAAAACTGGTTGCCTTATCCTCCAGAGTTGGCAGTATGACAAAAGCACCGATAAAAATGGCAGTCTTACTACCAACCAAAATAACGAATGTATCTAAGCCCACGATCACTCCATATGACCGTCATGTCAACATATAAAAAATATTAATCCAACGGATGATATTATGTTGTCACATTTTCCAAAAAGGTAGGGAGCCTGACAGGTCGTCCCGAGCTCCAGGTTGGTGACTACTCGTGGAGTCCAAGCACCTAGAGCCCCCACCATACCCTTGCAGTACACGTCGAATAGAAATAGTAAGGCCGGTGCTTATAAACACATGAAAACTCAAACTCACTGCCAATGTGGGATAAATCCCATTAGTCGAATCAATCTCCACTGTTGATTATTTGATCCGACGGTTCCTGAGTCTCCTACTTGCAATTTTGCTTCCAAATTCATACACTTGTCGACCGGATCGCTTGCTTGTCATTCTTTGTCAACTTGTACATTACCCACAACCTGATTGAGACGGTGTAGTTCATCCCGAGCTGCAACAAGATCTTTGTGCGACTCCACATTCACTCCATCATAACCACGATCCAAGGACGCAGCAAATCCATCACATTTTGCATACCCTCTTCATCGCACCATTCAATTTTCCTTACGCATACACCACAATACTTCTGCTTGGTAGACTTAGAACCTTTGCAGCAACTTCGACCTTCAACACCTCCAGGCCTCAATGCTTTGGCCACTAATTTATAAAATGGTTTTTCAAATAGATCCTGAGCAGGACCTACTGGATCATAAGAGTCTATAACAATTTCATCGTAGGTTCCAGCTTGGCATTCCCTAAAAAAAATAGCTCCATCACCAATATGAAGTCTTACACGTGGATCTTCATAGCCTACATCAAGTTCTGGGAAAAAATGTTTGGATACATTTATAACCATCTCATCAATTTCACATATATCAATTTGATCTACTGAAACATGTCGAGATACTTCTCGAATAACTCCCCCATCACCTCCTGCTTTGACAAAGCTTTCTGCCTCATTTATGGCTTTGTCAACATAGGCAATGTCTCTCATCTATTTGCCATCAATGCCTATTATTATCATCATAAATCCATTGTCAATGCCAATGCCATCAATGCCAACCTGTATTGCCACATTTAATGTTTGACTTGGCTGTGACCTTAAAATTGGATTTTACCATTTATATTGTTTTTTTGAATTCTAGTTCTATCTCTCTATAATAGATAGATAGATAGATAGACAGATTGATAGAGTTTATATATATCTATGTATTGCCATCTCCAACACACTCTCCCCTAAATTTTTTAAGTTTTGCCCCTGTTCCCCTTTTTAGAAACTTGCACAACATAACTTATAAGCTTGAGACATTTGTTGCATTAGAAGTTATTAGTCATACTATTTTTGAATTTTCAATGCCTTGATGTATCTTGTGTATTTTGTTTGGCCCTTGCTAGAATATTGATAGTAGCAAATCATAATAATAAAAAATTTAAAAAACCATAATAGATATAAAAATATACCATTTATTTTTTCATTAAACACCAAGAGGAGTTACTAGATACTAAATCTAGACTTATACCAGGATTTTGCTTCTTTTGGTTGCTATGCATTTTCATATATTTATTGTTCATTGTCATCTCGTTAGTTTAGATTGAGGGATGTTCATTAATGTCTTCCTTGAACTTGGTCTCTTCTTTTACATTGACTATATCGATATTATGATCTATGTAACAATGATTCCTCTTCTCTTTGTTGGTTGGCAATTTAAGATTAAAGATATTCTCCATCATAGTTTGAGTTTTTGGATACATTCGGTTGAATTTCCTACCAACCATAATATTTCTTCAACATTGTGAGGTGATGAACTATTGATATTTTTCTCACCAATATGTTTGGAGGCTTTCCATTCTTGTCTGAAATCAACCTTTAGAGTTCCTTGCTATGCTTGTACTTCTTGGTCGATAGCTAGTTTTATAACCTTTTAAAAGTTTTCCTTTTGGGTCTCTTGAATGAAATGTTCAATCTATTCAAGCTCCTTCTTGCTTTGGATGTTGCCAAGAAAATGCATCCCCCCATCCCATATGTGTTAATAACATCATTTGCAAATGAATACACTTCGCTATAAATTCAACAAACATCATCACCATCATAGAGTCCAACTACTCGCTCAAATATTTCCACAAATGTACTTTGTCATGTACTCAATAGTCTCTTTACACTGCCGAGACCATGTGGCACTCACATATGTGCATACAATTATGCTCTTTGATACAAATTCGAATTCCCCTTCCATTCACATCCATTTCATAAATTTTACAATAGAAACATACTTATATTTATAACTATCGGTTATTCAAACTACCTATTCAATTTTATTAAATTATTCCTTCCATAAATGATCTCAAACCATGCTATAATAATTCATGCATATGAGCAATTCAATAACAATAATTTAAGCATACACATATATTAGAAAATTATAAACCATGACAATTATACACAATTTGGGAACCTATCTCTTTAAGTGCCCTCCAAACAGTTGCAAGTGAAGGACATTCCTCTTAGCCGTAGTCACTTTGTCAAGCTGTCTCTTTCTTTGACAGATACCACTCTCAAGCTGTCTCTTTCTTTGACAGATACCACTCTCAAGCTGTCTCTTTCTTTGACAGATACCACTCTCAAGCTGGGGCTATTAGTCCACAAGGGGAAAATTTCAACTTCTTCCTCTCCAGTTTATAGACACACTCCTCACAGAGCACTCCTCACCCAAGATAACCTATCCTTTTTTGGACACAATGGCACACTGAGGGGGGGGGTGAATCAGTGGGCCAACACTTTTCACCAATTTCACTTCTTCAAAACTTAAACATAAATCATTAAACAATTTCACTTCAAACTTAGGCAGAGTTCATCATTCACAATAAGCTACACATGAACATGTCATCAATATAAATCATTAGAGACACATCACAAGATAGGTGTTGTAAATTTTTTATATTTAATTTGATTTGAATTATAATCAGGATACAACCTTCAGGTTAGCATCAACTACACTTGAATAAGAAGCACCAACTTCTATTCCAAGACCCAGCTTGGTATTTTATTAGATCCAACTAAGAAAAAGGTGAACAAGGCCTAGCTTGCCTTTAAATACTTATCAATGTCATCAACTCAATCATGTCACTCCTTGTCAAGTTATTGTCATGCACTTTTCATCAACTGCTGCACTTGTCATCAATTCTGTTTCAATAAACTTGTCCACTTTTGTCACACTGTCAATTCATTCTGCTGTAGGTGTCATTGTCATCAATCAATCTGCCAACAAAATCATGTCATTAACCAAACATGTCATTATTTCACATTATGTCCAGTCAACTTCATAAACTGCTGCTGCCTGTAGTATCCAAGAGCTGACTATGTAAACTGTGTGAATTTCCGACTGTGTATACTACTCCTTTTTCCACCCGAAATCATGAAAAGAAGAAAAGATAAAAACATTTGACCGTTGATTTGTTGCTATTCCAAAGACACCCAAAAATCACATCTTGCTAAATCAATTTTCAGTAGCTGCCTCCATGCACCCCCGAAAATCTCAGAGCTGTCTGTCCTCACCA
The DNA here is from genome assembly GCA_027924585.1 of Larix kaempferi. Classification (NCBI taxonomy): domain Eukaryota; kingdom Viridiplantae; phylum Streptophyta; class Pinopsida; order Pinales; family Pinaceae; genus Larix; species Larix kaempferi. Next base: position 3,141,730 of record BSBM01000223.1, on the reverse strand, counting down.
CCGAAAATCCACACCCTAATTTTGAATGACTCTTCACCGGTATTTATACTAGGTTTTCCATATATTTTTCTGAGCCGACTTGTCTTTATTTTTATTTTTATTTCACAAGTTAGGAGGCCAACTTGTTTTTTTGAAATCATAAAGACATCCTCCAAGGCTGGGCCGACTTCAACACTTCATCATCACATCACCTTCTTCACACACACACATATATATATATATTTTACCTTCTTTACTACATCATCACCATGGGCTTCTTACAAGGCTATCATATAATATTCAAACAAGATACTTTTCATGGACTTCAAGCCCATCATCAAATGGTAGCATGGAACATCATCAACATCAACAACAAGCAACCAAATGAGTCCAAGTTCCATCATGTATGTGGGTACCAAATCTTCTCATGCACTAAGACCATCTCCAAAGGTTCCATGACCTCATCAAGCTACAAGTGGTCATTTTTCCTTAAGTGTGGGCATAATGCCTAAGGGCCTGTGAGAATCTTCTTTCATTGCTAGCGGGCATCTTCTCCATAATCTTGCGGGCATATTCTCCATAAGCTATGGGCATCTTTTCCACAAGCCAGTGGGCATTTTTCATAAGTCTTGCGGGCATCTTCTCCACAAGTTATCAGGCATTTTTCATAAGGCTTGCGGGCATCTTCTATGGGGCCTGTGGGCATGTTTATTAGGGCCTACGGGCATATTATTCAAGGGGCCTACGGGAATTTCCCATAGGGCATGCGGGCATCTTCTATAGGATCATGCAGGCATTTTCTAAAGATCCTGTAGGCATTTTTCAAGGAACCTGCGAGCATCTGTCAAGTCATGCTGCGGGAATTTTATTCACTAATTTTGCAGGCATTTGTGTAAGGATTGTGGGCATGGGCTTCATCAAATGTTTGAGGGCTACTTCATCATTTTCGTGAGCTTCTTATGATCATGGGATACATTATCAAAGTACCTTCATTTGGCTTGTGGGAAAAAGATCAAAGCTTCTTCACCATAACCCCATCAAGTCACAAATGACCATAGAATGGGTCATTTGGACCATCTAATGTTCCAATTCCCATTCATGGCTTCAATTCCCAAGATCCCATGTCCTTCTTTCCATATCATCAACCTTTATTACTCTTTTGTCATTAATGGCTTGTCCTTCTTTCCATGTCATCAACCTTTATTACTCCTTTGTCATTAATGGCCCGTCCTTCTTTCCATGTCATCAACCTTTATTACTCCTTTGTAATTAATGGCTTGTCATCAATGACAACCATACTCAACATCCTTTACCCAAGTGGTGCAGGTAACCCCATCCAAAACTGACCCCAACCCCTCAATCATTCCCCATCAACCTGCATAACACCAAGGAAGGTACCCCCTTATTTGCACCAAAATACTTCAATATGTCCCCTTCTCCTTTTGGTGCTCTAATACAGACCGGCCAAGAAGTCTCCATGGAAAGGTTCCAAGGATGTCACATTGCAGGCCATGTTCCCTAATACTTGGCACCGGTTTATCATGGTATCCAAGATGTCGTTTATTAAGGTGGGATTGAGTGTCAACTTTGGGAAAACTAATCTTTCTTTGGTTTACCAACAAAAACTACCATGGCATGGATTCTCTTCCTCTGTGGATGCTGGAATGAATGAATCCTGAATGGAGTGAGTTTATAACATTACATATGTATGGTTTTATCTTGACACATGGCTTCCCCAGAAGATGCCACTTTCCCCTCTTAACACTCAATTAATTGACAATTAAACCAATATTGATTAAATTAACCTTCATAACTATGGTTAAGGTACTTTGGGTTAAAAAGGTTACTGAAAGCTAAAGCATAGTTAAAGTCCATTAGGATCATCACCCTTTAGCCCCTCTCACTTCCCCCACTTTGAATTCATAGACCCCCATCTCTTCTTCGTCCTTCTTCACTTACAGTTGTCAAGGATTTTTATATTAAAAAGAAAATGTACAATATATTAGGTGATCCTAGACCATTCATATATATTAGGTGATCCTAGACCATTCGTATATATTAGGTGATCCTAGACCAATCATATCATACTTCTAGCCTTTATATAAGTATATCATATTTGCATATTAGGGTAAAAAATAGGGTGTTACACTCCTCCCCCTTAATTTATGCATTGTCCTTGATGCATATCAACACTATGTACATGTATAAAAACATTACACCAAAATTTTCAAAACAATAGTAGTTATGCCTCCCACATCAATTCCTCCAACTCTCACTTTGATTCTTCAAGGCCGTATGTGTCCATTGGACCATTACCTACCCTATGCCTCTATTCCTGAGCAACGTAACCTTCCATTCGAGGATGTGCATTAGCTACACCAGAATATCTCCTTCTGGTTCCACTTGAGTCACAACCCAATCAATAATGTGGTTAGGATTGAGTATATACTTTTTCAATAATGACACATGAAGTACATTATGCATTTTTATGCAACTAGGAAAAGCAAGCTTATATGTAACCACTCCTGTCCTAGCTAATATTTCAAATGGTCCACATTATCTGGGCACTAGCTTAAGACAAATTTTGAGGTTAAGTGAGGTCTTTTTCGGCCAGAATTTCAGGTACACATGATCACCAACTCTAAATTTTCTTGCTATTTTGCCTTTGTTTGCATAAATTTTCTATCTATCTTGTGCTGTATTTAAATTTTTCCCAATCTACACAATTTGCTCCTCCATTTCCTTAAGCAATTTTGGCCCAATTACTATTTTGTCTACTAGATTTTCCCAACTGATTGGAATATTGTACTTTCTTCCAGATAAGGCTTCAAACTGACTCATCTTCATAGAAGCATGATACCCATTGTTGTATGCAAACTTCACCAAGTACGAGTAATCTTCCCATTTAGATGGTTGATCCATCACATACATCCTTAGCATATCCTTGATAACTTGATTAAATCTCTCAGTTTACCTGTTGGTCAAGAGATGATATGCTATACTCAAATTCAGATTTGTTTCAAATCCTTTGAATAAACCCTTCCAAAAGTTTGAAGTAAACTTGGGTCTCTGTATGATACAATCAACTTTGGTATCCCATGTAACCTGGAAATTTCTTCATATAAATTTCTACTATGTTAGCTACCTTATGCATTGACTTTCTTGGAATGAAGTGGAAATCCTTCATTAACTTATCCACCACTACCATGATGGAATCATGTTTCTCTACTATCCTGGGAAATTTAGTGATGAAATCAACTGCCACTACATCCCATTTCCATTATGGTATTGGTAGTAGCTGTAGAAAACCTACCGGATGTCTGTGCTCCATAAATACTCTTTGACATCCAATGCAGTTGGATATATACTCAATAACATCTTTCTTCATTCTTGGCCAAACATATAGACTTCTTACTGCTGCAATTGTATTTTGGTATCCAAGGTGTCCTGCATATGGAACCTTATGCATCTCATTCATTATCAATTTCCTTAATTCCACAAAATTAGGGACATAAACTCTCTTTTTATGCATAAGAAGTCCATCACCTTCCATCCTGTAACTTTCATATTTGTGTTGTACATTTTCCTGCTGCAATCCTTCTTTTACCTTAAGATAATGTTCATATGAGATAACAACCTCAAGAATTCTAATTCTTGAATTTTATTTATATATGCTAATCGGGTTATACCATGCATTATATGTACTCTCCTACTGAGTGCATCTGCAACCTTGTTCTCTTGCCCTTTTATATGTTTGATATCAAAATCAAATTCACAAATATATTACAACCATTTTTGTTTGGCATTCAAAGTCTGCTTTTTCAAACAAGTATTTTAGCCCACTGTGATCTACCCTTAATTCAAACTTCCTTCCCATGAGATAATGTATCCACATTTTTAAGGCATGCACTATAGTATCCAACTCTAAATCATTCGTGACACACTTTTTCTCATGTTTCTTCAACTTCCTAGACTCATAACGCACTGCATGTTCATTTTGCATGAGCACTCCACCAATTCTTTTTTTGTAAGCATCTGTGCATACCACAAAATATTCATTTGGATTAGGAATTTAAAGAATTAGTGTATTGGTGAGAAATCTCTTTAGCCACTGAAAATTTTCTGCACATTCTGGTGTAGATTCAAATTTGACACTTTTTTTTGTAATGAGGTAATTGGATAGAGGCCACTTTTGAGAAGCATTCTATGAATCTTCTATAATATCCCGCCAATCCCATAAAGGACCTTACCTTTGATACACTTCTGGGTGTATTCCATCCCATGATAGATTTAATCTTCCTAGATCTACTGCTATCCCTTCCTCATATATGATGTTTCCCAAATACTAAATCTGGTTATGATAAAATGAACATTTACTCAACTTAGCATAAAGATGATTCTCTATTAGCTCTTGTAGTACTAATCTCAAATGATCCTCCACTGATTTTGAGTAAATAAGAATGCCATCAATTTCTCTTTTAGGTGGTAGACCTAGTATTTCTTCAAACAAATAGGTGAATTCCCATAATACTCGAAAAATTTCCATGCTGGGGTATTTATTCTTTTCTGGCTCTTCCACATGAGCTGCATACAACTGGCATCCTTTTTAGAAACACCTTTTTAATTGCATAGCTGAAAACTGCCTTATGGAAATAGGCCTTGGAATGCCTTTCACTATGTTCTGCTCTCTTTCTTCATCAAGACAAGTGAGAGTCTTGTTATGGAAATCCAAAATAACATGGTGTGCATACAACTTGTCCATCCCAATAAGGAAATCATAGGAACCAAGAGGAATTATGTTCAAATCTACAAGAGTGTGGAGTTCATTCATATTTATGGACATCCCATTACTATCTTACTGATTTTATTTTTGATTCCAGTAGCCAATTGAACCAACCATGGTTTATCATGCTTACTTTTATTTAACTGAAATCTCTCAACCAACTTAGGATAAATATAAATATGGCTTTCCCCTGTATCAATTAAAATGACAATAGATTGATTGTTAATCTTACCTTCAACCTCAATCATATTGGACTGATGATCCACTTGTCTACTATCCAAGGATGCATATATTCTAGGAATGTATTTGGATACATCCTCCATTGTACTTGCTTCTTGAATGTTGTTCATAGTCCTCATTATGTCTTCCTTACAAGGACAATCTCTGTACATACGTTCTCCTTGATATCCCCAACACTTGAGTTGCTCCTTGGTTCCTCTTTCTTGAGACTCTTCCATCCTGGATCCCTGTCGAGTTGGATTACTTTGCTGATATGAGTTTGATTGGTTCTTGAGAAAATGAGGTTTAAATCCTTTATTCCTCTGATCTTGTTTATATTTTGGCTTGTCCCTCCAAGACTTATGAAAATATGATTTTCATTTGTTCTATTCATATATACATTTGGATTTATGAATTGCCTTCTCCAAATTCTTGGGCTCATCAAACTAAAGTCAGTATTTGTAAAATAAAGGTAATCCACTCACAAATATTTGTAAAGTTTACTTTCTCATCCTTAAGAAATCCAACATACCTAAGCAATTCTAGAATCTTCCTTTCATACTCCTCCACGAACATATTTCCAAGCTTGAGTTCAAAGAATTCCCCCATCTTCTTCTCATAGTAACTTTTAGAGAAATACTTTGTTGGAGATACCTCTTGAGCTCCTTCCATGTGATATTCGTTTCCTTGGTATGCTTTACTTGGACTAGCTGATCCCACCAAATGGAATCCTTGCCTTGCAAATTGTAAATGGCTATTATACCTTCCATATTTAAGTAGTAGTTATGTAACTGGAGGAAATTCCTCATTCCCAATAGATAAAATTCAACATCTCCTTTATTATGCTCACCATAAAAAATGGGTGGATTAATCTCCATATTCTACCCTTTCAACGCTTCGTCCACATGTGTTCTTTCATGATATCCAAATGAACATATTTTGGGACTTTCTCCACATGTAGAACTTTCTAGTTACATGAGATGGTGAAGCCCTAGTGCCTAGGAGTCCTAGTAGCATTCTTGGAATGTTTGGATATTTCATAAGATCTCTTCCTGGAATGTTCTCTATCTTGTTTATCATGGAAGGAGGTTGATCCAACTTGCATTTGTCTTCTTTAATAAATTTAAGCTTTGCATTAGCTAGGTATTCGGTTAGTTTTGTTGTTACCGAGTCCTCAACATTCTTTCATTATTATATCTACAACTCTATACTTCCATCCTCAAGATTTTCACCATTTCCATCAACTTAATTGGTTCAGTGTTAGCTCTATGCCCATTAGACTTTGTTTATTCATTTCCCACATTGATATTATGTTGTCTAGTTTCTTCTTCAGGACTGCGTGTAAATTCCCCTTCCCCCATCTTTGCTTCTTCAGTTTTTTTCTATACTGCATGAAACAAAAACCTGTAACCTTGTTGAAGCCCCGGGTATGTAAGTGCTAGAATGTTTTCCAAGGCCAGCAACAGAGGGTGACATCCCAATCTGAAAGGCTTCAAACAACTCTGCGCAAGAGCAGTTCTATCCCCAGAGTGTTTGGTATGGTTGACTCATACGGATATTAGGACTTTGCTGGCACTTAAGTGGGTTGATCCTGATGGATCTGTTTTCTTGTCAAGGAACACAAAAAAATTTCTATGTCTAAAGGTAATTAGCGTTTTCTTAAGGAAAATCTAAGTAAGTTAGATCTAATTTAAGGAATATGTTTTGATGTGCAGAGCAATCAGATCAGGAATTTGATTAAGTGTTTCACCAATAGATAGACATATGAATTGGATCTAAATTAACCAGCTTTAGATAAAATAAACAATTACACTTGAATGATTTTATTTAAATAATTAAGCACATGTGAGACTATCCTGTCATACCTTGCCAATTGACAAACTAGCAGTAATGAAGCTATAACTATTTATCATTTGCAGAAATAGATAAATGAATTAAATGAATAAATTCACTTAACACATAATAACATCTAGATTGTAAGTTCAAATAAATTCAACCTACAGATCGAATGCATTCATTGGATCACAAAAGATAAAACATAATTAATTTAATAACCAAGGTGAAAAATAAAAAATCATCAAAGAAATTTGACAAATTGAACAAAGAAGATGAAAAAGAGAAACTAACTGTGATTCATTAAGCTTGCAAGAAATTACAATATCTCAACAGAAACAGAGCGTATCCAGTCCTTCTCTAATGATTTCTCCCCCCCGCCCTTATGAGATCTAAACCCTTTAATAATAATTACAAAATATTACAAAGGCAAATATCCCATGAAAACATGGATTGCAAGATATCATTCAAAATCCGCCTAAGGCAATTCTCCACTTGGAAGCTGCATCTAATAAGTCTTAAACATCTTGATATCTAGCATGTCCAAGTGTCAACTGGGTGTGGCAATTAAATGATTCGATTTCCTTAGTATTCAAATTATTCCACTGGTGCAGGAAAAGCTTGATCTCCACCCCCAAATTGAAAGGCGACTCAATCAGTTCTTTTAGCTCGGAAATTTGAAGGTGTTCCATCTGATTTATCCCCTCCTTGGATGCCTCATATATTTCTTCTACATCCAATATGCATATCTTGGGAGGATACTATTTTTCAATCAGGGTGAGAGTTTCAAAACCCAATGTGGTCAACAACGCATCGGAAGCATACCATCTTCTTCTACAAATTGCTTGTGCTTACTCTATAGTAGCTTCTACTGTTTCACAGGCATTTTCCCATGAATCCAATGAAAGCCTAACTTTTCTAAACTTAATGCTTTCAAAGAAAGGTATATCTTCAAGCCTATCTTTTATGTATGTTTTCCAATCTGTAACATTCTCAATGGCCCTGAGTGCTTCCTGTCTTCTTTCGTTATGTTCAAGGAGAACATCAGAATGTTTTTCAAAATCAATGTAGGTCTCTCTAATTTCCTTTAAGCATTCAAACAACTGAACTAGAAGGTTCTTGTAATCTTGATTTACTTTCAAAGCAAATTCCTTAAAATCCTCTACAGAAAACTTAGGGAAAGAAGAGACAGTTGCCATGGCTGCTGCTTCCTTAACCTATGATTCCAATGCTACGATCTTTTGAGCATAACTGTCATTTAACAATTTGGCCTACTGAAGCTGCTATATAAGAGCTGTGTCCTTTTCTTGCAACTCTTTAAGCTGACTCTCATGCTGAGCCTTCATTCCTTGAATTTGAACTTTATGCTCTTCTTCAACCTATATCATCTTCTGCTTAAGCTCTTGTAACTCCTGTTGCTTCATACCAATCTCCTTATTCAATGAGGTAACCGAATCATAGTTAGCTCATGCAAATGTCCCCATTGTTGCAACAGTGTCTAATGCCTCCTGCTGGATGTCAACAGACTGTTTTGTCCAAATTACTTTATTGGGAACAAGCCCTTGCACCATAGTTGCTTCCTTGCTTCTCTTATTACCTCTTTCGACCATTGCTTTGGCTGATCTACTATAGAAGTACCATCAAAGGGAAACTACAACATCATCTCCACAATCAGTCACCATTTCTGCTGAAGATGTGGCTACATTACATGTTGCAACCAGTGGGGTTGTTTGGGTGACAATAGAATTTGGAATGGACATAATGATTTGGGAGGTAGATATAGAAGAGGTGGTGGTAGTATAAATTGAAGGTATAGAAGGAGGAGAAGTAGTCAAAGTGACAACCTCAGGGAGGGAAGTAGAGGCAATGGTAACTAATGGTTGCAGAGAAATAGTTGGGCCTTTCATCTCAGTAACTTGTGGTAGTAAGGTGGCAAGTGGAGTTAACAAGGTTGGTTGTGAATTAATGGTGGAAGTAGCAAGTACTTCAGCTATGGGAGATGATGGAAGGGTAACATCAATAGATGAGGTGAAAGGGAGCTCAATAGAAGTGAGTGGGGATGTGGAAATTGTAGCAATAGTGATGGTGACTTCAGGAAAATGAACCTCTGGAGTGGGATCATCAGTTACAATGCTATCAAGCAAATCAATAATAGCCCGAGAGACTTTAGTGACCTCTTGTATAGCATGCACATCAAGGAAAATAGATCTGAATGGAAGCCTTTCATCTTTTGCATCATTGTCTTCAATGTTTAATGTGGGTACCTAAGACACAGGGGCTTGAATCTTTTGCCTTTTTGCTGGGGTGCTTGCAGCAACCACCTGAGTATTAATCATTGAGGTCAAGTGTGCCAATTCCTTTTTTAGCTCTGCAGCTGATTGAATTAAAGTCTTCAGTTCTACAGCAGGATTGGCTTGTTGAACATCCTCCACAAGGTCTTTTCCTTTGCCTTCATCCTGGTAGGTTAACATCAAGGGAGTGTTTACCTTTTGTGCATCTTTCTCTGCCCTCTCCCTTTTATCCTGTTCTTCAATTGAGAGTTCCAATTTCCTGTAATTCAAAACCTTGGACTTGAGCTCAAGTTGGTATTGGATAATGAAACTTTGTTCTTCTTTGGATTTGGCCTTGATCAGGACCTTAGAAAACAAATTGTCTCCCTAGTAAATAGAATCATCAGGGGCAGTCTCATAAGCATAAGTAGTCTTCATATGTTCCTGGGAAAAGTGGTTAGCCAAGAACACCTTGGGATCATGCATCCTTTTGTGAGCTTTTCCTATCTTTAGGGTAACAATTTTCTTCCCCAACACTACAACATGTGTTGAGTTATGAATGATCAGAGGCCCAAGGTTCAATGGGAATTTGGGTCATCCTTCTCTTTTAGGTCTAGTTAACTTCAGGAGCACTCCATCAGTAACAGTCTGATAAGCAATTTCCTCTAGCAACAACTTATCTGGGACTATTCTTGGTAGCAAATGAACTGTATCACTTCCCCAAATTCTAATATAGGAGAATTATTCTCCTACATACCAATCACCAATAGTGGGGATAAGTGTTTTGACATGAGCAGAGAAGGCAGGTGCATCCTCTTTGAATATATTCTGATAAATTGCTCCAAAGAAATGATCACAAATGTCATACAGTAGAGGTACAAAGTTACCTTCCCATAATGCAGAACAATAGATATGAACCAGGGGTGCTGAAAGGGTCCAATTCCATCCCATGGAGGGGAACTGAAAGGATGAACAAAATACATCAATAAAATAAGCTGAATAGTAAAATGAGGCTTCCTCGAGGCCATTATTTTCTGGTAATGTTCAATTGATGTCTTTAACTCGACTGAAAAAATTTGATCCCAATTAAAAGATTCCCCTGTCGTGAGAACATGATGAGCCACAGGTTCCCATTCAAATTTAAACACATAGCAGTTTGGTAAGCTGTATAATCTACAAAGCATGGCTTCTAGGAGGGAAAGGGTTCCTTGAACCACAAAATAGGGTAGGAATTATCGGATTTGGGTGCAAAGCTGGCTGGTTTGTTCATCTAGGATTTTATCATTTCATCAAAGTTAAACTGGGTCTTTACAAAGTCTAGGAAAGATGCATTGAGGAATTGGATGGCCGGCCTAAGGGCATATGCTCTAACAAAAAATTTTGAGGGGAAAGAAGTCAGTTGGGACCCTGCATTGTCGTTGAAAGAACGATCTTTGGGGTCCGCATTATCAATTATCCATTTTACGACGTCTGTGTATGGCAAGAGTGTTGGTCTGGATGCTATTGCATGCAAGTGAGAATATCTAATATTCGTATAAAAAAACTGGTTATCTTGAATTTTCAACAGGTCGTCAATATCAAAGATAGTATAAATTCATGACCAATCCAGATGCTAGGTTTCAAAAACTCTACCACTGGTATCGGTGAGAATGCCAGAGTTAGGGTCTTTGTTTTTCAATTCCTTTAGGGATGTCTTGGAACATGTATTTCTTGACATAGTGGGAGACTGGTAAATTCTGATAAATAAATAAAACCAATCAATAAACAATTTCAAAATGAGTAAATTCCGTAAACAATCAATAGGAAAAGAAAGAAAACCAACCTGTGCTGACGGAAGAGGCAGGAAAAAAACCCTGGTAAAAACCCACAGTAAAATCTTTGTCGTAGGTGAAATTCACGAAATTGAAAATGGTAAAGAAAAACAAAAATTCGAAATATTTAACAAACTTGTGGAATGAATTTTGGATCGTAGGATCAAACCAAATCAACGGCTACAATTAAAAATGAAAAACGGAAAAAGAGTTGCGGAATTTATTTTTGCAACAATATACATGATTTTTGCAATCCGCAATCTGCAATGCGGTTTGTGGAAACACAAATTTAAATACAAAAGGCATAAGTTCTCGCAATCCACAATGTGGGTTATGGGTTGCAGAATCGCAAATGGAATAATTAAAAACTATGTTCATTCTGGTTTCTGCAATTGTGGGTTGCGGATTGCAGAAACACAAAGCGCAAATTTATTTTTCAAACTCTTTCTGCAATCCGCAATGTGGGTTGCGGAAAAGAAAATCCAGTTTATTCAAAATCATTTCCGACATCCGCAATCCGCATATGCGGGTTGTGGGTTGCGGAAAGAAGGAATTTCAAACCCAAATGACCAAGCATCCGTAATCCGCATTGCGGATTGCGGCTTTCGGAAATGACAAATTTTGGAGAAATTTTTTGCTTTCCGCAACTCACAAAAAACACACAAAAATCCATAAATTTTTGAAGGAAAATTTATTAATTGGATTGAAACATGACAAAGAAATGAAATATATGATCAAAAATCATAACAACCCCAAAATGAGTAAGGGAATTGAAAATTACCTTTGAAAATAAGAGTTGGGGCTCCCATTATTTAATTAAATAATGGGATCTGTTGTGTCTACAACAAATGGCGAATCGCCCTGAAGCAGTTATCTCTGTAAACAATAATCTTCAGTTTCGATTGAAAGACATGTCAGAATAAAGATGTTCCAGCCTGCAATTTACAAAATGTTTTCAGAAAGACACAACCAAACAACAGAGTTAATTCATATGATTGATATGTTCCCATCCAAAATCAATTAATGATGATGTCTATTTGAAAAGGCATCCTAGAAGTAAAAAGACAATTCTGAACCATTATGCAAACATAGGAGGGCAGTGTGAAAATGCTCACAGTAGATCCAAGAGATGATGTAAACCTCACAATGAAAGAATTTAGGAATAATGGAAGAAGAATAGAGTAGTAGAACATAGATCCAAATGAGCTCAGATAGAGGCAGAATAATTACACATGTTACCTTAATCTGAATAGTAAAACAATAATTTCACAATGCTCAGGATTCGAATAGACTAGGTGTGATTCGAATGATCCTGCATTGATAGATCCAAAATTAGTGGAGTGTCATCAAAGCACAACTAGAAGTCTATCTCATCATCGGTGGAGTCATCAATGCACAAGTAACTGCCAACCATTAGTCAAACTGAGTCTAACTGAGTGTGGTAGGTGTAACTGGCACATGGAGGTATTAATTGAATGAAGGAGGCTCAGTGGAGGGCGCATGAGGAGCTATCTGGAGTCAGAATGGGTAGTATAGTCTCATCGGAGGTCCATCAGAGTGATACAGTCAGTTGAGAGTCAGTCTAGCCTTAAATCAAGGAAAGAACTGATGATAACTCAACTAACTGAAGTACAATTGGAGTGGTAGGTGAGAAAAGGCGCCCTTCTCAAGTGGTGGGTGAGAAGTGGGCACCTCCCTGTCTAGGAGGGCTAAAACTAAATCTGAGAGAATCTCCCAGGGCTAGCTAACTGAGGGCTAGGTGCTAGGACTGATGACTAGGATGCATGCAATTGCATGCATTCATGCAGAATGCATGCTGCATGCAAGACTGATAATGAAAATAACTGAAATACTAGTAGGACTAGGATGGAGTATAGGAATATCCTACCACCCCCCCTTAATCCATCCCGAGCCCTGGTAACTAGGACCAAAGGTCACCCAATACAATCAAATAAATGATAAAATAAGAACTGTCCATAAACTGAGGAAATGGGGAAAACCTCATGGGAAAAATACCCCCCCTCAAAAGAACCGTAAATAACTCAAAGAACCATCATACTAAGCAGAAAAGAAAGAAGCTTTCATTAGTGAAAACTTTTGCAAAAAACTTGGCAAGATGATCCTTTGTAGGATGCCAAAGCAGGTACTAGATCTGGATCTGGTCTTCTGATGTGCCTCCCACTGTGTAGAGGATGTATTGGACGAAGCAAGTCATTCAGGAATTCTTTCTACAATTGGAGCGAATGGATCATGATGAGTCTTCCCAAGGGATGGAAGAGAGAACCCCATCATCATGCTGCATCTCTCATGGAGAGGTATATGGAATAATGCAAGGTTGGCATGATGTTGAAATCTGGTAGTTCTGTGATGATGAATCCTCAACTGTGTTCTCAGTAGCTGCAAGGACTGTGTGAGCCCATGTTGGCCTTGTCTCTGGATTGAGAACATGTGTTGGTTCTGGATCTGAATCTGAATGTTCTTGAACTTTGATCTCAACATCAAGATCTTCATATTCATCTTCATTAGAAGAAGAGTCACTTGGATCTTCATCAGATTCCGAAGGAGTAGGAAGAGAGAAGGGTAGAAAATGAGAGAACTCATATGCCTTGGAGGCATGATTTGCAAACCCTTTCGCTATAGTCTTCCCAGTAGAGATCTCTGTAATCTCAACTGTGTTGGGACCAAAAGTCACCTTCTTAGGTGATCCAGTGTGAGTAATTTGATATACATACAACAAATTTTTTGTCAAGGAGGGAACGAATAGAACATTCTTGAACTTGCCATGCTCCATATGTACTGTACCCAACCCTTTGGCAGAGATCTGATAGTTGTCTCCCATGTGAATAGTAGGCCCATCTTTGATATCTAAAGAAGAAAATGATTCTTCAGAGGAAACCATGTGGTTGGAAGCTCCAGAATCTATGAGGAGGGCCTTTGATTTTGAAAAACCAACCATCAATGCATGGCAATCCTCATGATCACCATCAGATCCACTTCCAGAATCAAACATCTTTGCATCTTTTGGAATAGCAATTTTGTTCTGTTCAAGAATCTTGGTTAGTAGGTCTATTTTCTTGTGCATGCAAGCTTTCTCAGGATGGTTTCCTCTCTTGCAGCAAGGACATGTAGATCTCTTATGTTTTTCCTTCTTGGAGCTGGAGGCTCCTTTTGATGGACTTGACTTATCATTCAGCTTGGATTTAGATGGCTTCTTATCCTTGTCTTTTTGCCTCCCTTTCACATTCGTCCCACTTGCTCCTCCAGCTAGAAGAGCTTGATCTTTGGAGGCCTTGATGGCACCCATTTGAATCAATTTGTCCTCTTCTTGAATGAGAGCTTCGGTGAAGACTTCTAAGGTTGGAAACTTCCATCCAGGGATTGACATTCGTCCAGAATGGAAGGTAGATACAAAGACTGAAAACTGAGATCCTAGTTTGCTCAGAATGGAGAGCACCAATTGTTCATCAGTTTTAGTGATGCCACAATGCTTGCATTGCAAAAGCAAGTTCTTAAATTTTGAGAAGAATTCTTGAATGGTCTCAAAATTGCTAGGTTGTAGGGAAACCAATTCATTTTCGAGAATGTGGCCTCTTTATCCCATCTTGTTTGCCAAAAAGACCCTCCAATTTTTTCCATAACTCATTTGGAGACTTCAATCCTTCAACATGAAACCATAGATCTTTAGACATATGAAGGCATATGAATCCAAAGGCTTCATCCATTTTATTTAGTTGCTTGGTTTTCTCCACAGCTGCATGTGGTATGGGATCTTTTTCAAATACCAATCGGGATAGCTGTCTAGTACACAAGTGTAATTTCATCTCATTATTCCATTCAAAGTAATTGAAGGGAGTGAGGATCATAGGAGAGGAAGGAGCATTTGAATTTCTCATCTTGACTGCTGGAACGAGTGCAAAGGTGGAACTGCTAATACTACTACTGCAACTGCTGGAAATTCAAAATACCTGCAAAAAACTCTCAAGAACGGAGGTAGAATATACTCTCAAATGGCTCTGATACCATGTGAAAAATGCTCACAGTATATCCAAGAGATGATGTAAACCTCACAATGAAATAATTTAGGAATAATAGAAGAAGAATAGAGCAGTCAAACATAGATCCAAAGGAGCTCAGATAGAGGCAGAATAATTACACATGTTACCTTAATCTGAATAGTAAAACAATAATTATACAATGCTCAAGATTTGAATACACTAGGTGTGATTCGAATTAGCCTACATGGATAGATCCAAAATCAGTGGAGTGTCATCACAGCACAACTAGAAGTCTATCTCATCATCGGTGGAGCCATCAATGCACAAGTAACTGTCAACCATCAGTCAAACTGAGTGTGGTAGGTGTAACTGGAATATGGAGGTACTAACCGAATGAAGGAGGCTCAGTGGAGGGTGCATGAGGATCTATCTGGAGTCAGAATGGGCAGTCTAGTGTCATCGGAGGTCCATCGGAGTGATACAGTCAGTTGAGAGTAAGTCTAGCCTTAAATCAAGGAAAGAACTGATGATAACTCAACTAACTGAAGTACAACTGGAGTGGTAGGTGAGAAAAGGCGCCCTTCTCAAGTGGTGGGTGTGAAGTGGGTGCCTCCCTGTCTAGGAGGGCTAAAAATATTCTGAGAGAAGCTCTCGGGGCTAGCTAATTGAGGGCTAGGTGCTGGGACTGATGACTGGGATGCATGCAATTGCATGCTGGATGCAGAAATGCATTCAAGACTGATAATGAAAATAACTGAAATGTTGCTAGGACTAGGGTGGAGTATAGGAATATCCTAAAAGGAAGTTTATTATAAGCCTTAGAACAAACTTACAACTATTCCAGATCACCAAATCGTGAGTCACCTTGGATTATTAACCATTTATTTATTGTATGTACAGATACATTATTCAAAATATTTCACACTTTTTTTTATATTCTTTTCTCTCTTTTTTTTTGAATAAAAATGTGCAAATAAGACTTTGTTGCAACAAGGCCATTGCCCTGACTTGGTGATCATATTTTGGCAACGCCACTCACAAACCTCATCTGGAAACTGAACAAGCTAACTCTGTAAGGAGACTCCTTGTCTTTTAGCTTTTGACACTAAAAGCAATTATCATGGTTTGGTAACCATATGGTGATAATTTCAGTCCAACATAAAGTTCATGATCATGGTAGGGATGGATTGTGATAAGACTCCCCTGTCCTTGAATGCAACAAGCTGTCTTATGAAAAAGAAACAAAATTTATTGGTGTGTAAATTACAAGGCACTACCATGGCTTGGTGACCATCTTGTAATAGTGTTACTCACTGATGCTTGCGGATCATGAATGGACTGACCTGTAATAGGATCTTCCACCTTCCAGCAGCAGCTGAAAGTCACCTCCCTAAATTGGTGACCAAATGTGGAGATGTCATTCCATTGAGCATCTATGAACGTAATGGGATGGATTGTGATAAGACCCCCCATCTTGCAATTCACAGTTATTAAAATGCATTTTAATTTTCAAGGTGATCATAATGGGATCCAAAACAAATGAAATTTGACCAAGCTATAAGGATTTGCTGCCAACCACCAATGAAACATAAGGTAAGAAAAACCTAATCAATTCTATAAATTCAATTAACAAAATGAAACATCTATAAAGATAGTGATTAAGATGGGAAAGTATCAATTAAAGCTCTGCAAAAGATTGGATGTTACATTTCATGAAAGACATTTTCAGATATGGGTTGAGGAAAGTAAATCTAACAAAGATACCCCAAAAATTCAGACTATATTGATCTGGGATAGACTTATCAGCAGCCTCTGCCAAATGTGTGGACATTATTATGATTCAAAAGAAAACAAAAATTCAAAAGGAAAACAAACAAAGCAAAGAGAGAAAAGAAAGAAAACCACACTTATGTATAGATAGGCCAAATACTCCTCTAAATAAAATACTTTTTGAGTAGCTAGACATTCACTGGATAGGTCTCAAAGACACCTTCCAGCATCTGTAACCGGACAGTACTAGGACCAAGCTTTCTGTAATAATGAATGTCCCTAGCCATAAGCGCTGAAATTTGGTATAATCATTCTTATCTTTATGTTGTTTATCCCATTTTAACACCAAATCTCCCACTGTGAACTCCCTATCAGTTGAGGAATTCTCATCAAACCATCTCTTCACTAATTGTTGGTGCTGATATAACTTGTTCTTGGATTTTTCCCTATCTTCTTCCAAGTTAAGTAATGTATCAATCCTTTGCTGGAGTGGAGAAGAATCATCCTCTTCTATTGAATGTGCTAATTGTAGTGAAGGAATCATAATATTGGATGGTAAGATGGCCTCCTTACCGTAGACCAAACAGTAAGGGGAGTTACCAATGGCTGCCTTTGGGGTGACACGGTCTGCCCAAAGAGCATTATATAGTTGGGTGTGCCAATCCTTATGGTGGGTGGCTACTATCTTCTTTAATATGTTAATCAGGTTTTTATTGGAAGACTCAACCAATCCATTTTCTTGTGGATAGTAGTTGGCGGAATATTTCAGTTTTATCCCCTTTTCAAGGGCATACTGGGTAAGGTCGATAGAGGATAAATAGGAAGTGTTGTCAAAAACCAAAAAATCGGGTGCTCCGAACCCGGTGACTATATGATTCTCGAGAAAGGATATCACTGAGTTGGTGTTGGCAAGTTTGAGAGGAAATTCCTCTACCCACCTGGTAAAGTAGTCTGTGGCTGTTAGGATGTATTTATGTTGCAAGGAGGAGGCAGGGGTAATAGGTCCAACAAAATCCAGGCCCCATTGTTGAAATGGAAACTGGACTGTAACTGGCTGAAGGGGAAATGCAGGCTTCTTAACTTTTCCAGCACACTTCTGACATGCTTCACATTTCCTGGCATAAGCATATGCATCCTTGAATAAAGTTGGCCAGTAGTAGCCTTCTCTCAGGATCTTGTGGGCAGTAGTTTCCCCTGAGAAGTGTCCTCCTGCAGGCCCTGCATGGAATTCTAATAAAATGTTGTCAGTTTTAGTTCTCTCCAAACATCTAAGAAACACACCATCATAGTTTTTCCTAAACAGTACACCATCAATGAACTGATATGGTGCATCCTTTAATCTTAAGGCCCTACGCTTTTTAAAATCAAGGGTTTCAGGAGAAAACCCGTGTGTTAGAAAAAACTTGATGTCATCATACCATTAGGTGTTTGAGTTGTAATGACATTTATAGAACCTTCTGATGCACTTTCCTCTTGATCCCACTCGAGTTGTTGTTGTATAGAGTCGTTGGACTGAGCAGTGAGTAAGCACAAACCTTGGCCTTTTACAATTTTGGCCGGTTTGATCTCAAGGTCATATTCTTGAAGAGCTGTCATCTAGTGAGTGCGTTTTTCACCCAACTATTTTTGGATCAAAACATTCCTGATGGCTGCATAGGGTACAATAACCTTAGTTTGATATTTCAGAAGGTAGGGTCTATAGTGTTTTACCGACTTATAGACCGCATAGGCCTGTTTATCAATCTGGGAATAGTTTAGTTCGACCCCTTTAAACGTGGAGCTCATGAAGGAGATCGAAATCTCAACACCATCAGGATGTTTCTGCGTGAGAACATTTGCATACGAGAAACCAATGGTGAATGTATATAAAATGAAATCTTTGGTGAAGTCAGGAGACATCAGAGTGGGAGCTTCCACATTGGCCTTCCGAATTTCAGCAAAGGCGTTTCTTTGTTCATTAGACCATTTGAATTGCACATCCTTTTTAATTAGTTGTTGTAATGGTTTGACAATCTGTGCAAAAGTAGGAACAAATATTCTAACAAAATTTATCTTACCTAAGAAGGACTGCATGGCTTTTCAAGAACTGGGAAGTCCGATCTTGGCAATAGCTTCTATGCGTTTTGGGTCAATAATCATGTCATGTTTTGAAACAATGAAACCCAACAGCTTACCTTCAGTGACAACAAAGGTGGATTTCTTCGGATTCAATGAAATCCCATATTTTATACACCACTGGAATACTTGTTTAAAAGCAAACAAATGTTCATGCCTCTTTTCAGAATAAATCGTAATGTCATCCAAATAAACAACAACAGAATTATGCATTAATCCCCTGAAAGCTATGTCCATAGATCTCTGGAAAGTGGCACCTGCATTTATCAATCCAAAAGGCATTCGTCTGTAGTAAAAAATTCCCCAAGGGGTTCTGAAAGTTGTTTTCAATTGGTTAGCGGGGGTACCTAAAACTTGTTTGTATCCTGAGAAGCCATCTAGGAGAGAGAACATCTCAACACATGCAACCTTTTATAAAATCTGCTCCATGGGGGGAACATGATAATTGTCTTTTTCAGATGCTTTATTAAGGTTCCTGAAACCAACACACAATCTAATTTCCCCATTCTTCCTCCGAACATGTACCAATTTTGCAATCCACCGTGTGCGTATGACTGGAAAAACAATTCTTGCTGCTAACAGTTTCTCAAGCTCCTTTTTGATAGATGGTTCTAGGCTGGGATGCATCTTTCTCAGTTTTTGCTGGTAAGGTTTAACATCAGGTTTCATGGGTATGTTGTGATGCATGATATTGGTATCAAAGGTTTTGAGCTCATCATATGTCCAGGCGAACACATATTTGAACTCTTTGCACAGTTTAATGAAAGCTTTCTTCTCCTCAGGAGAGAAGTCAACCCCTAAATTGATTAACCGAGGGTTTTGATCAGTTCAAAGGTTGACAGGTTCATAGTTCAGGGATGAGATTTGAGTTTTGCAGTTCGTCTTATGTTTGAATTTGTCTTGTAGATCATATTATTTTTACAGATTGATGACTGACTTGGGAATAAGATTGGAAGGGTAGCTAGGATCAGATAAAGACATCTCATGCTAAGTCTCATCTATTGCTACATCTTGGAAAGTATCTTGGGCTGTGAGGAAATCTAAGATTTGTTGATCATCATCAAAAACCTTCCTACTAGTTACATTGTCATGGATAGAAGGTCTGTATATTAACTCAATAGAGAAAGGATTAGGAGAAAAGCCTTCTGGAGGAATCAATCTGGATGCAGTGTTATCCAACAAGTCTACACCAAAATTCTGGGACCTAGGGACTGACTTAATATTGAATGCAATAAAAGAATTAGTCATATCTCTAACAAGCTTCTGATAATTAATCAAACAGGGAGATATGCAATGGATTTTATTTCTCACCTGTTTTACAATAATTTCAGAATCTCCGTAGCATTCAATTACCTGAGCGCCCATATCAATTTCCTTTCTGAGTCCCTGAACCAGAGCCTCGTATTCAACAATATTGTTGGTACATTCAAATTCTAGTCTGTAGGCAATCATTATTTTGGTCCTCCTTGGGTCAATTAAGACACATCCTGCACCAGCTCCATATTTAGATCTTGAGCCATCAAAGAACAAAGTCCATGCATTTCAATATATCCTAAAATTAGTATTTGCATTATATACATTATGTACAATGGAACCCGACAATGGGACAGAAGTAAGATTAACAATTTGGGATTGATTCTGAGCATTCTTAGTAGGTGATGAATCTGCAAGTAAATCCCTGAAAAATGTGTCAAAAGTGTAGAGTTTGATATGTGAGCTAAAATATGCAGCAGGCTCACAAGAATCATTCAAATTAGTGACAATGTGTTTCATGTATGGTTCTCTGTTTATTTTGATTCTATTAGGTCTTCCATTATAGGGAAGCCATAAATGGGACCAGTTAGTGGAAAAACATCCTTTAAGATTTTCTGAACAATCCCTACTTAGCCACATTCCATATGTTTCAGGGATGTCAGCCACAATTATGTATATAGTTTGGTGGATTCTTGGATCAACAGACAGTGTCAGAAGAACATTATTCAAATCTCCTACTACCCTAAGTTTTGATCGATCAAGTTGAACTATTTGGGTAGGGAAAGGTTCCCAAGATGCATTCAACTTTTTACAGATAGATAAGGGCATCACATTAGATGAATCCCCTGAGTCTATCATGCAGTTATGGACATTCCTATTGAAAATCTCGAAAGTGAGAAAGAAATGAGGTGTTTTCCTTCCACCAAGCTTCTGGTTAACAGGTTTGGAATATGTCTCTAAGTTGTAGTTCTGAACTTCCTTAGGTTTGCTCACAATCATGCTTTTAGGCAAACTGTCTCTCATGGCAGGGATTTTCAAAAGTTCAAAAAGAGATATGTTGGCCTTCACCCTTTTCAAGTCATCAATTAATCTATATTCGATCTTAGGAATGACAGTTTCTTTATGTGTTGCTTCTTTTCCTTTGTTTGGGGTAGATGTTGAAGGGAAAGCTTCATGTGTAGACTCTCCTTTGCTTCTTGTATTATAAGGATGTTGGACATTAAAAAAATCCTCAGGCTCATCTTCCTCTTCAACCATAGGGAGTTTTGAAAAGTAACTGATAGTGTTGACCTGCTGGTCCTCTTCTTCATCTGGTGGTTTAGGATCCTGATTCTCTTTTGGATTTTCATCAGGAGGATTGTGATATTCTGAAACCAAAGCTTTAAAGATGGAAAGTATTTCTTCAGAATTTAACTCCTCATCAAGATTAGGTGGGACTTGATTCTGTGGGGGTTGATAAGGTCTCCTAAAAGGTGGTCTATTGAATCCCCTATTGTTGGTTTGGTTTTCATTGTTGGTCTTTTTTAAGTCTACCATTTCATTAGATATCTTTTGAAGAAATTGTTTCATGTCATTCATTTCAAAAGGATCCTTGTTTTTCATAGTGGGTTTTGGAGGGTTATCTTGTTTCTTGCGAGAAGTAGAAGGTTGTTCATATGAAGTGTCAGGGTTATCTTTTAAGCAAAACATGTCCTTTTCTACCTGTATGGCTTCAGCAAAAGCCTCCTGCAAGTTATCATTGTGTGCTCTTTTGACCCACATAGAAATGGGGATAGGTAGACCTTTAATGTAATATGCAACCAATAGTTCTTCGACAGGAAGAAAAGTGGTAGGGATTCTATTCTTTAGGTAGGAGAATCTCTGGTTGTAATATTTAACCCTTTCTTTTCCCTTAATTTTCACTAAAGACAAATCTATGACCAGATGCTCGGGGGTTTTGTCATCTCTGAATTTCTGGATATTTGTTTTTCAAAGTCATCCCAGGAAGAGATGGATCAAGCTTCTAGGGAAAAGTACCAGGTAGATGATTTCCCCTCAAAGGTGTAAGGGAACAACCTACAACCTACATATTCATGTATGACACTCCTAAGTCTGATGGTCTGCATGAAGGTTTTAATATGGTCCAATGCAGGTGATCTGTCATCGGGATTAAATTTAGGAAGCCACTTTTCTGGATTTTTAGGAAGTCTATGTTGTTCCCCAACAATAAATACAACATCCTGGTCTAGCCAAGGTCTATTTTGGCCTTTTCCATGGGTATATCCTCTAAAGAAAAACTTGAAGATGACTCATTGTGTGATGATTCCTCAGATGAGGATGATGATGATGAAGGAGGTGTTGGTGGTGGTCCACCTGTTGCAACGTTGGGTTGTGGGATTTGTAGATCTTGATATATTTCTTGAAATAATGAATCGATGTTTAAATCAGGAAACAATTCCTATCAAGGTGTGTTCAGATTACCTGTGTTCTGATTATCAGAATCTTGATTTTCATAGTCAAGAACAATCCAAGAATTGTTGGTTTGACGTTGTTGGGCTATTATTTGTCTCAGGTTTCGATCGTATTCAAGTCTTTCTTCAACCCGAGCAGTGATATCATGAGTAATTTTTTCTCAATTGCTCAAGGGTGAGAGGCCCTCTAGTAGGTGATATAAAAATAATCTGAGGCCTAGTTGTTTCGTGTCTTGTTACAGGAGTAGCAGGTATTACAATTGGATCTTGGACTGGTTTTTCCATGGATGTGGATGCTTGAGTGTGGCTCCTGGTAACAACCAATGATCTTGTTGGAGGAGGTCTACTAGTGTTTTTTCTAGCCATGACTGGTCATGGCCCTCCTTCTAGCGCCATTTGTTGAAGCCCCAGGTATGTAAGTGCTGGAATGTTTTCCAAGGCTAGCAACAGAGGGTGATAGCCTGATATGAAAGGCTTCAAACAACTCTGCGCAAGAGTAGTTCTATCCCCGGACTGTTTGGTATGGTTGACTCCCATGGATATTAGGCCTTCGATGGCACTTAAGTGGGTTGATCCCGATGGATCTGTCTTCCGGTGAAGGAAGATCAAAAAAAAGTTCTATGTCTAAAGGTAATTAGTGTTTGCTTAAGGAAAATCTAAGTAAGTTAGATATAATTTAAGGAATATGTTTTGATGTGCAGAACAATCAGATCAGGAATTTGATTAAGTGTTTCACCAATAGATAGAAATATGAATTGGATCTAAATTAACCAGCTCTAGATAAAATAAACAATTACAATTGAATGATTTTATTTAAAGAATTAAGCACATGTGAGACTGTCCTGTCATACCCTGCCAATTGACAAACTAGCAGAAATGAAACTATAACTATTTATCATTTGCAGAAATAGATACATGAATTAAATGAATAAATTCACTTAACACATAACAACATATAGATTGCAAGTTCAAATAAATTCAACCTAAAGATCAGAAGCATTCATTGGATCACAAAAGATAAAACATAATTAATTTAATAACCAAGGTGAAAAATCAGAAATCATCAAAGAAATTTGACAAATTGAACAAAGAAGATGACAAAGAGAAACTAACTGTGATTAATTAAGCTTGCAAGAAATTACAATATCTCAACAGAAACAGAGCGTCTCCAGTCTTTCTATGGCGATTTCTCCCCCCCCCCCCCTCCCCTATGAGATATAAATCCTTTAATAATAATTACAAAATATTACAAAGGCAAATATCCCATGAAAACAGGGAGTGCAAGATATCATTCAAAATCTGCCTAAGGAAATTTTCCACTTGGAAGATGCATCTAATAAGTCTTCAACATCTTGATATCTAGCATGTCCAAGTGTCAATTGGGTCTGGAAATTAAAGGATTTGATTTCCTTAGTCTTCACTTATCCCATTGGCGCAGGAAAAGCTTGATCTCCACCCCCAAATTGATATGCGATTCAATCAGTTCTTTTATCTAGGCAATTTGAAGGTGTTCCAACTGATTTATCCTCTCCTTGGATGCCTCATATATTTCTTCTACATCCAGTATGAATATCTTGGGAGGATCTGATTTTTCAATCAGGGTGAGAGTTTCAAAACCCAATGTGGTCAACAACGCATTAGAAGCATACCGTCTTCTTCTACAAACTGCTTTTGCTTCCTCTATAGTAGCTTCTACTGTTTCATAGGCATTTTCCCATGAATCCAATGAAAGCCTAACTTTTCTAAACTTAATGCTTTAAAAAAAAAGGGTATATCTTCAGGCCTATCTTTTATGTATTTTTTCCAATTTGTAACATTCTCAATGGCCCTAAGTGCTCCCTGTCTTCTTTCATTATGTTCAAGGAGAACATCAGACTGTTTTTCAAAATCAATGTAGTTCTCTCTAATTTCCTCTAAGCATTCAAACAACTAAACTAGAAGGTTCTTGTAATATTGATTTAATTTCAAAGCAAATTCCTTAAAATCCTCTGCAGAAAACCTAGGGAAAGAAGAGACAGTTACCATGGTTGCTGCTTCCTTAACCTGTGATTCCAATGCTGTGATCTTTTGAGCATAACTGTCATTTAACAATTTGGCCTGCTGAAGCTGCTGTACAAGAACCGTGTCCTTTTCTTGCAACTCTTTAAGTTGACTCTCATGCTCAACCTTCATTCCTTGAATTTGAACTTTATGCTCTTCTTCAACCTGTATCAGCTTTTGCTTAAGCTCTTGTAACTCCTATTGCTTCATACCAATCTCCTTATTCAATGAGTTAACTGAATCATAGTTAGCTCCTGCAAATTCCCCCATTGCTGCAGTAGTGTCTAATGCCTCCTGCTGGATGTCAACAGACTGTTTTGTCCAAATTACTTGATTGGGGACAGTCTCTTGCACCATAGTTGCTTCCCTGCTTCTCTTATTACCTCTTTTCACCACTGCTTTGGCTGATCTACTATATAAGTACTCTCCAAGGGAAAATACAACATCATCTCCACAATCAGTCACCAGTTCTGTTGAATATGTGGCTAGATTACATGTTGCAACCAATGGGGCTGTTTGGGTGACAATAGAATTTGGAATGGACATAGTGATTTGGGAGGTAGATATAGAAGAGGTGGTGGTAGTAGAAATTGAAGGTACAGAAGCAGGAGAAGTATTCAAAGTGACAACCTCAGGGAGGGAAGTAGAGGCAATGGTAACTTATGGTTGTAGAGAAACAGTTGGGCCTTGCATCTCAGTAAATTGTGGTAGTGAGGTGGAAATTGGATTTAACAAGGTTGGTTGTGAAGTAATGGTGGAAGTAGCAAGTACTTCAACTATGGTAGATGATGGAAGGGTAACATCAACATATGAGGTGAAAGGGAGCTCAATATAAGTGAGTGGGGATGTGGAAATTGATGTATCAATAGTGATGGTGACTTCAGGAAAATGAACCTCTGGAGTGGGATCATCAATTACAATTCTATCAAGCAAATCAACAATATCCTGAGAGACTTTAGTGACCTCTTGTATAACAGGCACAACAGGGAAAAGAGATCTGAATGGAATCCTTTCATCTTCTACATCACTGTATTCCATGTTTAATGTGGGTACCTGAGACACATGGGATTGAATCTTTTGGCTTTTTGCTGGGTTTCCTGCAGCAACCACTTGAGTATCAACCACTGAGGTCAAGTGTGCCAATTCCTTTTTTAGCTCTGCATTTGATTGAATTAAAGTCTTTTGTTTTGCAACAGGATTGGCTTGTTGAACATCCTCCACAAGGTATTTTCCTTTGCCTTCATCCTGGTAGGTTAACATCAAGGGAGTGTTTACCTTTTGTGCATCTTTCTCTGCCCTCTCCCTTTTATTCCATTCTTCAATTGAGAGTTCCAATTTCCTGTAATTCAAAACCTTGGACTTGAGCTTCTGTTGGTATTGAAGAATGAAACTTTGTTCTTTTTTGGATTTTTCCTTGATCATGACCTCATAAAACAAATTGGATCCCTAGTAAATAGAATCATTAGGGGCAGTATCATCAGAATAAGTAGTCTTCATATGTTCCTGGGCAAAGAGGTTATCCAAGAACGCCTTGGGATCATGCATCCTTTTGGGATATTTTCCTAGATTTAGGGAAACAATTTTCTTCCCCAACACTTCAGCATGTGTTGAGTTATGAATGATCATAGGCCCAAGGTTCAATGGGAATTTGGGCCATCCTTTTCTTTTAGGTCTAGTTAACTTCAGGAACACTCCATCAGTAACAGTATGATAAGCAATTTCCTCTGGAAACAACTTATCTGGGACTATTCTTGGCAGCAAATGAACTGTATCACTTCCCCAAATTCTAATATAGGAGAAGTATTCTCCTACATACCAGTCACCAATAGTGGGGATAAGTGTTTTGGCATGAGAAGAGAAGGTAGGTGCATCCTCTCTGAATATCTTCTAAAAATTTTCTCCAGAGAAATGATCACAAATGTCATACAGTAGAGGTACAATGTTATCTTCCCATAATGCAAAACAATAGATGTGAACCGGGGGTGTTGAAAGGGTCCAGTTCCATCCCATGGAGGGGAACCAGAAGGCTGAACAAAATACATCAATAACATAAGATGAATAGTAAAAAGGAGGCTTCCTCGAGGCCGGTGTTTTATGGTAACTTTCAATTGCTATCTTTAACTCAGTTGAAAGAATCTGAGCCCAATTAAGAGAGATTCCTCTGTCGTGAGAACATGATGAACCACATGTGCCCATTCAGCTTTAAACACAGAGCATTTTGGTAAGCCATATAATATGCAAAGCATGGCTGCTAGGAGGGAAAAGGGTTCTTTGAACCACGAAATAGGGTAGGAATTATCAGCTTTGGGTTCAAAGTTGGCTGGTTTGTTCATCCAAGATTTTATCATTTCATCAAAGTTAAACTGGGTCTTTATAGAGTCTAGGAAAGCTACATTGAGGAATTGGCTAGCCAGCCTAAGGGCATATGCTCTAACAAAAAATTTTGAGCGGAAAGAAGTCAATTGGGACCCTGCATTGTCGTTGAAAGAACGGTCTTTGGGGTCTGCATGATCAATTATCCATTTTACGACGTATGTGTATGGCAGGAGTTTTGGTCTGGCTGCTATTGCATGCAACTAAGAATCTCTGATATTCTTATAAAAATACTGGTTATCCTGAATTTCCGACAGGTCCTCATTATCATAGATAGTATAAATTCGTGACAATCCAGATGATAGGTTTCAGACACTCTACCACTGGCATCGGTGAGAATTCCAGAGTTAGGGTCTTGTTTTTCAATTCTTTTAGGGTTGTCTTGGAACGGGCATTTGTTGACATGGTGGGAGATAGGTAAATTCTGATAAATAAATAAAACCAATCAATAAATAATTTCAAAATGAGGAAATTCCATAAACAACCAATAGGAAAAGAAAGAAAACCAACCTGTGTTGACGAAAGAGGTAGGAAAACAACCTTGGTAAAAACCCGCAGTAAAATCTTTGTTGTAGGTGAAATTCACGAAATTGAAAATGGTAAAGAAAAACAAAAATTTGAAATATTTAACAAACTTGTGGAATGAATTCTAGATCGTAGGATCAAACCAAATCAACGGCTACGATTAAAAATGAAAAGTGGAAAAAGAGTTGCGGAATTGATTTTTGCAACAATATACATGATTTCCACAATCCGCCATCCAGGTTGTGGAAACACAAATTTAAATACAAATGAACCATAAGTTCGCGCAATCCGCAATGCGGGTTGCGAGTTGTGGGATTGCAAATGGAATAATTAAAAACTATGTTCTTTCCGCTTTCCGCAATCCGAAATTGCGGGTTGCGGATTGTGGAAACGTAAAGCGCAAAGTTATTTTTCAAACTCTCTCTGCAATCCACAATGCGGGTTGCGGAAAAGAAAATCCAATTTATTCAAAATCATTTCCGACATCCGCAATTTGTAGTTGCGGGTTGCAGGTCGCGGAAAGAAGGAATTTCAAACCCAAATGACCAAGCATCCGCAATCCGTATTGTGGATTGCGGGTTATGGAAAGACAAATTTTGGAAAAAAAATTTGCTTTCCGCAACTCACAAAAATCCATAACTTTTTGAAGGGAAAATTTATTAATTGGATTGAAACATGACAAAGAAATTAAATATATGATCAAAAATCATAACCCCAAAATGAGTAAGGGAATTGAAAATTACCTTTGAAAATAAGAGTTGGGGCTTCCATTATTTAATTAAATAATGGGATCTGTTGTGTCTACAACAAACCTATAGCAACTTATAGCAACTTGATGTACATGGTATTTGAAATGTGTTCATACATCAAATCTATTAGTTAAAATTTATTTAAAAAATTCAATAAAAACTTAATTTATATATAAGAATTTTGGAAATTATAAATTTGACAAATTTGTTAAATTATAACCACATGCCCTTTTCCTGTCCTATTTCTGAGAGTGTATAACACACTTATTCCTGAACTAATATCACAGTGCAACATTTCCATTCTCATTAGTCATATTATCACCACAAGGAAATTCTTGAAGTCTTCGATGTCTCAAGGAGTAAGACATTTCGTGCAATCTAGCACATAAGATTGACTACATTTTCCAATTTCTAGTACCTAGAAGCCAAGAGTTGAAACCATTGCCTTTATTTTTCCATTTGTACGATTTTCAAGAATGATGTGTCTTGGGGGGGTTCCCATATTTTATGACATCACCCTACGTCACTTTACCACTTATTGGGCATATGAGGTTTCGACTCTTGAAAAAGTGGTTTTTCAAAACTACCTTGATGAGCCAAAATGAATTTGGTAATGCCACGCCAAAGTGATGGTCTTACATTTCCAGCTCATGGAAATTAAATTAACCCATGTGCATGTTCATGATCTAGAATGAATGTGATCCATCGATCTTCGTAACCATTCAACGGTTTGATCTCCTATCTCCTTTGCACCTTTATTCACATGCAGTCACCTATGCACTTTTCTGATGTGGCTGGCCCATGTCACATGCCTTTGTCCACATGGACCTCCACATCACATCGTCCACGTGGCATTGGTAGAGACCACATCACATTTTTCTAAACATTTTGAATTATATATATATATATATATATATATATATATATATATATATATATATATATAGATAGATATCTATATCTATATATATATATATAGATATCTATGTTCATATATATATATATATAGATATATCTTCATATATATATGAACATATATCTATATATATATATGAACATATATATATATATATGTTCATATATATATATATATATATATATATATATATATGAACACCACGAATTACACATGGCGCCCATTGTCCCACCTGTAGTTTTACCATTCACTGACGTTGTTGTCCCTAATTCCAAGACTTTCCAACTTCTATCAATTAACAAAATGATCATTTTGACAGAATTCGAAGTTCAACCGTGAAATTTTCACATAAAATTCAAATTTCTCCCATGTAAGATGCTATGTTGTGTTCGAGACCATCACCTGAGCATTTCCACTGACATATAACCCGCAACCTGTGTTTTTCCCAAAAAATTCTTCATAGGCATTTTTTCAAACATTTGGTGTACAGTCTAAAGATTCGCTCTGAACATTGAAATTTTCCTGTTAAAAATTGGCTCCAGTGTTGTAACCATGGCATGAATCAAACAATTGGAGCTTTCAACATTGTTTTCCTAATTCCATCACTGAGTCATTTCACCAAACAATTCATGTGCAACCTGAAACTTCACATTGTTCATGCAATTTTTGTCCCATTCAATCCCAGTGCTGTAACTCAGGGCTTTGATACCACATTGTTACTTACCCAGTAGCCTCTTTACATTGTTGAGATCACGTGTCACTCAAATATATGCATACAATTATTCTCTTTGATACAAATTTGAATCCCCCTTCCATTCGCATCCATTTCATAAATTTTACAGCGGAAACATACTTATACTTATAACTATTGATTATTCAAACTCCCCATTCAATTATACTGGATTATTCCTACCATAAATGCATTTAAACCATGCTCTAATTATTCATGAATGTAAGAAAATAAATAATAGTAATTTAATAATACACATATATTAGAAAATTATAAACCATGACAATCATACACAATTTGGGCAATTATCTTTATAAATGTCCTCCAAATACCTGCAGTGAAGGACATTCCTCCTAGACATAGGCACTCTGTCAAGTCGTTTCTTTCTTTGACAGATGCCACTCTTAAGCTGGGGCTATCAATCCACAAGGGGAGAATTTCAACTTATTCTTCTCCAATTTACAGAGACACTCCTCATAAAGAGCTCCTCACCCAAGGGAACCTATCGTCTATCCAAGTGGTGCGGGTAACCCCATCCACAATTGACCACAATCCCTCACTCATTCCCCATTATCCTACACAACACTAGGGAAGGTACCCTCTTCTATGCACCACAGTATTTTCAAGTTTCCCCCTTCCCCTTCTGGTGCTCCAACATAGACCGACCATGAAGTGTTCATGATAAGGCTCTAGGGATATCACGCTGCAGGTGAGGTTCCCTAATCCTGGGCACCAATTTATCAAGGTAGCTAGGTTGTTGTTTATAAGGGTGGGATCGAGTGTTAGCTTCTAGAAAACTAATATTTCTTTGGTTTACCAATCATAATTACCATGGCATGGGTGCTCTTCCTCTATGGATGATGGAATGAATGAATCTTAAATGAAGTGCGTTTCTAACATTAAATATGCATGGTTTTGTCTTGGCACATGGATTCCCCAGAAGAGGCCATTTTTCCCTTTCAATACTCAATTAATACAATTAACCTATGATTAATTAAAGTGATCATCATAAATATGGTTAAGGGCTTTGGGTTTAAAAGGTTAATGAAGGCTAAGGCATAGTTACAACCCACTAGAGTCCTTACCCCTTAGCCCCTCTAAAGCAATAAGTTTTGGTGTTGCCTTTTTTGCACAAGTAAACATGATTGAATCCTATTTGGCTAAAGAATGGATGAGTGTGATAAATTTTATATAAACTCAACATGGTCCTTCCACCTTCCACCCAAGCATCATGAAATCTTAAACATTCCCCAAATGGTCTGGTTGTTATTATATACAACCTGCCACAAAATCAGAAATTTTATATAAAATTCACCATCTTGAACTTTTAAATATTCTCCATTGTTGTTGTGTGCTATTACTTGATCAAAGAGAGTACCCACCAATGATAAATGTTACATCATTGTGCTTTAACAATTCATTGTCTCCTCAAGAGAATAGATAAGGGAGATCAATTTTATATGTAATCACTTTAACAAGTCATTGTCTCATTTGGATAATAAATGAGTTCTATAAAATCATCATCGCAAGAAAAAGAAAAAAAATGGAATAAATTGATATAAAATCATTTTCAACATAAACATAACTTATAACTTCAATGAAAATATATATGTAATTTTAAAACAAAATAAATTGATATACAAACATTTTCAACATAAGCATAACATCTCATGTATAACTTAAATAACTTTAATGAAATTGAATAAAATATTAAAACATAATAAATTCATATAAAAAACATTTTCAAGGTAAACATAACATCTCATGTATAACTTCAATGAAAAGGTTGTGCTTTGGCTATTCTTGTCAAAATCCATGAAATAACTAAATATGTAATGGATTTGATAGCATGTTGAAGCTACAATGATATGATATGATATATGATGTGATGTCTCTCCTACCCTAGTTCTAGGGAGATCCGAAGATCCAAATATTTGATTAAATGTTGGTTCTAAAGGAACTATTCATTATGGGGACTGTTGAAGAGTCTTTATGAAATTCAAGACTTAATCCCTTACTTGGAGCATACAATTATCCATTTTTTAAAACGTGTGATTCTTTTTCTCAGCAACACCATTTTGTTGTCGTGTGTATAGAACAATATGTTGCATTTGAATTCCCTGTGTTGTGCAATAAGTAGTAAATTTTTTGTTTATATATTCGCCTCCATTATTTGTTCTTAACTTGTGTATTTGATGTCCCGATTATTTCTCTACAAGGGACTTGTAGGCCAAAAACTTGTCAAAAAATCCGCGACT
Organism: Larix kaempferi; assembly: GCA_027924585.1. Classification (NCBI taxonomy): domain Eukaryota; kingdom Viridiplantae; phylum Streptophyta; class Pinopsida; order Pinales; family Pinaceae; genus Larix; species Larix kaempferi. Next base: position 3,109,660 of record BSBM01000223.1, on the reverse strand, counting down.
CTTAAGTTTTAAGAAGTAAACCCAAGTGTGTCTGAAGAAGTCATCAAGGAAAGTTAATAAATACTTGGAGCCAGAGAAAGAAGTAGAAGGAAGCAGACCACTCAAATCACTGTGAGCAAGTTGCAAGCGGGCCAAGGCATGCCAAGAGGCATGCTTTTAAAAACTATCCCAATGATGTTTTCTAAGAACACTCTCGGGACAAACACCATCTCTGCAAAAGATGAAAAGAAGAACATAAATCATTTGTTGATTACATAGTTGCTGCAATGAGCGATAGTTTAAATGACCAAATTGCTCATGCCAAAGTTTGCTCAAGTCATTGCTATGAGCAATAAAAACTGAGGGAAAAATTGATGACCCAAATTTATTGAATCTATACAAACTGGTAATATCATTAACAATTCTAGTATCTAGAACATACTTAGTATATTTGAAATCATTGATTACAACACAGTGAGGTGTAAACTCTACAGTCTTACCTTCGCCGGAATGAGTGATTTGATAGACTAACAACAAATTGCAGGAAATTATTGGAGAAAATAATGCATCAATGAAATAACCATTGTCTACCTGAATTGCTTCATATCCTACAACATTAAGACATCTATAATCACCAATAAATATTTGTTTGGTATTACATTCATTTTGAGCAACAAATATGGCTTTGTCTTTAGCCATATGATAAGACACTCTAGAATAAATGAGCCACTCATTAGAAGAAGAGGAAAAATATGCATTGAAGGAAAAAATAGAAGCACAAAGTGCATTTCCATGATTTGTAGAGTCAAAAGAACAATCAATGTTGATGTTATGCTTCTTCATTGCTGCTACCAAGGCTGCCATCTTCTTGAAACACATAGATTCCACATGACCATCTTTCTTGCAAAAATTGCAAAGACGCTAAGATTTCTTATCTTCAATTTGGTTCTTTTGTCACCATTGGAAGGTTGATCTGGATGATAGGGTTTGGGACCCTTGTTTTTCTTGTTGTTGCAAGAATGTTTCTTCTTGGGATTCTTGGTTTTATTCTTTTGTTGTGCCACTAGGTATTTTCTAGATGTATCGGTAGTGTTGATTACCCCAAGATATACGAGCTTTTCTTGCTCTCAAATCAAGAAATCAAAAAAATATTCAAGAGTGGGTTCTACATATTGAGCCCCCAGATATTCTTTCATGGAGTAAAAGGTAGATATAAAAAAATAATAGGCAGGAACAAGCTTGGAAAGAATAACATAAATACATTGTTTTTCTGGCTTAACAAATTTTTATTTTTCAAATAAAGTTATAAGGGTTTTGAATTTACATAGATAGTCTTGAATGCAAAAAATTCACTTGGATTTAAAGCAACTAACTCATTTTCAAGTAGGTGACCTTGAATCTCATTTTGTTTACCAAACACAGTTTCCATTTTTTCCCAAGACTTATCTAGTTCATCAATTTATTGAAGGTCGAATCATAGCTCATTAGAAATTCACATCGCGATTAATATAGGGTCTTAATCACCTTTATTGGCCCATTTTAATTTTTTTTCATCATCAGTGGGTTCAATTTATTTTCCTAAGGTAATCCGGTAAAGTCCCCTACTTCGTAGGACATCCTCCATATGAGTTTTCCATGAGAAGTAGTTGGTTTTGATAAGCAAAATATCAAATTGCGTGTCCATATTGTAATACACATGTATATGATTTCAAAAGAATAAAAAAATGGTATAGATACAAAGATATTGAAAAATAGACAGTTAAAAAAAATAACATTGAAAATGGACTATGGATGCCAAAGTTATGCCCTTTTGAAGAAATGCATAAAAGGGAACCAAGGCACCACTTGATAGACAAAGGTTGACCCACGTGATGATTGGAGCAAAAAAGGAAAGAATCCCACCCTTACTAACTTTGCTTATAAGCTCACTTTTACAAATAAATTCCTTTAAAATAAGTGACCCACTTTTATAAAACAAGTGGGAAGCACCTTACAATGCAGTTACTTTATAACTTAAACTTACATGAACTTTTACAAAAAGTAACAAAAAGAAGGGTTTGAACCCAAGACCTTTTACTTTTTAAAGTAACTTTCAACCAAGTGAGCTAAGCAAAATATTTAATAATATTTTGGAGGAGATTTTTGTTGTTGTTGGAATATCGTGCCTACGCAAAAAGGCTTGTTTTTTGGCCTACAAGACACGACACAATCACACGAAAACAAAAGAACCGAAATTTATTGGATTTGGGTTAGTCCTTGGTTAGTGTACTTGAAAAATGTGATTTTTCTCACTATTTTGATTTTACCGAGTTCGTACAAATCGCACGAAAAATACCACACGCAGTAAATACAATCCTTTCCACTATGTTTATGATTTGGCGAGTTTGCACAGAGCCCACAAAAAAGAGCTTAATCAAATCAAAAGGTAAAAATCTGGATACAAAACAAAAACCAAGCTAAAATATGAAAGAATATAAGAAAAAAAAAATTAAAATGTGTAACTGTAAACAATATACCTATAGATTTGGTAAAATGGCCATATCCTGGGAAAATGGAAATCTTTTTCAGTGAAGAGAAAGACATTTCCAACTGAAAGTAGCGCTCAAGATGCAATGGAACACCTCTCTCAGCCTAGAAATTCATAGAAATATAAAAAACCATAAGTACTTTGATGCATATGGTAACACCGGTTCAAGATCTCGATCATCAACGAAAGTGGAACTTCATAAGAGCTTTGATACCCTGTTCAACTAAAACATGATATTTCCAGAAGATTGAACACCTTCAAAAACCGCTTAGATAAACATATCACATATCAACACACCGATTTTTTTACATGGTTAAAACCCTCGAAGAGGGAAACAGTCTATGACCCCAACCAAATAGCTACCTAAGGCAATATATTGTGCAAAAGAAAATAATTTTTACAATCGATCATCTAGCAAATGACCTTCCATTCTCTTTAAATATAGATTATGGACCAATCATGTGCTAATCCACATATCAATAGCCATTAATACCGAGGTGAAGATGAATCGTCAGATGACTCTATGTCTAGAACATATTGTGACCATCATATTACATAAGTACAAATGCATACTAATGAATACTAAAGAAACAAAATTTGATGTTTTTTTTGTAAATAAAAACTTTATATTACTGCTGAGTCATAAGATACAAGGAATACATATCACACTTACATCGGAGCAGAGTTATTAGACCAAAACCTAAAAAAATATTGACCATTACAGACACAGAGCTGCAAAATGCGGAGCGAGCGTTTGTGGAGCCGGACCTCCTCAATACACAACCATAAGTTTCCAGAGTGCCAAAACATTACACCCGTCCAACTAAAAAAGACATCAATCCTAACCAATCTACCTATTAACCATAACATACTAACAGAAGACACCACAAAAATGAAAGAAACAGCAGGAACCAGCTAAATCCTCAGACCTTTCATAGGCAGAGCAGACAGTTCAGCAGGAATTTTCCTTGGCATCTTTTCTTCCACCATTTTCTTCTGAGGGATAGTGTCAACTTGAATAACAACAACAGTCGGTTGGGGAGAGCCATCCTTTGGAGAACGACTACTAGAAACTCGATTTCCTTGGGCGTCCAGGCCCGGGTATGAGAACGAGAGGCCCATCTTCTTTGCAATGGAATCAATTTTACAGTGCATAAGCCTGTTATCCGCACTATGAGCTTTCCAAGCTTTAACCGGTTCTTTGTGCATAAGCCTGTTATCAGCACATGAGCAAGCAGGTTCTTGGTAGCCCAATATGTACGCACCATTCTATCATAGGCAGAGGCTCTCCCAACAGTAGTACCAGGGTACGTGACCCACTCCTCTACCTCCATCCTGACATCCTCGATAGGAAGGACATGAACATCAGTCCAAAGTTTCTTCTCAATACTCGCAATATCGTCCCTAATGGGATTAGGAAGACGCTCACGGAAGAAATACGTCGCAGAATACGCCCTGATTTAGGCCCTCGTGATCCTTCCCAAGCCCCATCCCTTAACGTTAATCTTCTATTTACCTTTCAGAGTGGTGCAACCAACGCCCAACCCTGAGGAGGCACCAGTTTCACGCTTAGGAGCCATGGTGACACTTAATACAGATGATAGATTGGAATCAGGTGGTCGGGTATGCGCTAACCACACTCTATAATGAATTCTGAAGAAATCAGCAAGAAAGGAACAGAGACAAGGAATACCACCCTCGGACATATCCCAAGTTGATGTTAACTAACTCCTAAGTGTCTTAATATTCTAACATGTTGAAGCTACAACAATTTAATATATGATGCAATGTCTCTCCTACCCTAGTTCTAGGAAGATCCAAAGATCTAAATATTTGATTAAATGTTGGTTCTGAAGGAACTATTCATTATGGGGATAGTATGTAGAGTCTTGATGAAATTTAGTGACATATACATATAAGTAATACATGCACTCTATTGATTGTGTTAACAAGCTCATGTCCCCCAATCAAACTACTTGTAGAAATAGATGGATTTATGAAATAATGCAATTTGGATCCATGATCATATCTATGGTCGTGTTTGACTAAAGATCGTGTGGAAGGAAGAGAATTGATCGAATGGAAGGGGGATCATTTGAGTTACAAGAGGGATAATTTGTGTTACAAGTGTGTGAACCATGTTTGAAACAATATTTGGAGCATGTTGACTAGGTTAATGATATATTGAAAGATATCACGGACAAAGCAATTGATTATTAACTTCCTTGTAGAGTGTAGCAGTAAGATCCTTGGTGTATTTAGGTCATGTTGATTATAGAAGTCCATTATTGTAGTAGATATACCAAGGTTCATCTCCTTGAACATTGTTGATAAAAAAATTGGATATTTTGCATAAAATTGAAGAAGATCACCTTATATTTGAATATGGCTTCCTTTGAGCTATTTTTAAATAAATCAGAGGTAATAATACCATAATCACCTTTGTATAGAAATTATTGCCTTGAAAACTACTATTGATAAGTGGTGTAAAGAGAATGGAGGATTGAAGGAGAATATTAATGGGTTGGATAAAGACGATAACCAACTTGATAACGACATGGCCTTCTTACAAGTATTTGTTGATGAGCTTCATAAAGAAGTTGTTCCTTGCCAAAAATTTTGTTGTTTGAACAATATCATAATTTAAAGAAAGATTATGATATTTTTTATTGTTGGAAATTGCTAGGAACCAGCATAGATCCGTATTAAACCTGGATCTATCAAGCATCGAGAGGGATCCAATTTCTTGAGGTGTGTGTGTGTGTATTATCTTAAACTAAAGAAATTTGATTCCTCTCTTGCTGGATAGATCCGGGTTTAAGTTTTAATTTTCTATTTTGGACATAGATTTTTTTAATTACTTTTTATACTTTATTTTATTTTATTTTATGAGTTGACATGGATTTTTTTAATTATTTTTCATAATGTTTTTATTTTATGAGCCGACATTAATTTTTTTAATTATGGTAAAGTTATGAAATCTCCCCCATACCGGGATGTAGAGCACCTCTCTCCTCTTAGTGCAAATATGAGACCAAGATTGCAGGATTATAATAGTATGTTTGAATACCATTCTTACACTTCTTCTATAAATGCTCGAGATGATGCATCTAATGATATTGATGGTATCTTTGTTGATTGTAAGTGTTGGAATATGTAATGATGACTTGTGTATTGTTGTTGGTGGTGTAATGATCATATATATCAAAGAATGCATAAATAAATAAAATGGAGTTATCCCACATGCATCATGCAATAAAATATCTTATTACCATTCTTTACATAAGAGAGGTCGAAATCTATTTATCCCACGTATTATGGGATGCAAATATTCCATACCTCTAGCTATATAATAGAGGTGAATGAGACCCTTTTAGGGTATGCTGGAGAAACATCATTGCGACATGATGTGGATATGGAGAATGATGTGATGTTTATGAGAGGATGCCATGTAAAAGATATTTCTGAAGAATATAGAGGACCATACCTTCCCGTAGATATTTCCCCATTTGGGGTTTTACCACGTATATTTGGTGTACTTGTTGATCGAAAGGAATAGAAGTCCTTAAACCAACATTCTCAAATTATGCTAGGCTAATGTAGAATAGGTGGGATTATTACCCTAATTTATAGCCCAACTGTACAATAAAAGAAAAATATATAATACTTTATACTGTAGAGAAAAAACGTTTTGTATCATAAAAGAAAGTAAGAAGATTCTATAATGTTATGAACAAATTATGCATCAATGATAAATAACTGAGTAATGGCAAGCCCCAAGAGTTAGCTCAATCGGTCGAGCACCGTAGTTAGGCCTCCCAGCATGTGAGGTCGCGGGATCCATTCTCCTCGACACTCTTGGGGTTAGGTACGCAAAATGTGCCGAGGGTGTGATGGCCCCTTCGGGTGGGCCCGCCAGAAATTATTCCGTGGACGTAGCGATGCCGGTCAACCGGTACGTGAACCACATTGAAAAAAAAAACTGAGTAATGGCGAGAAAAGACTCGATAATAGATCCAAAATCAAACCAATGAGACATAATCAACATCATATTTTTATTGATTTCAATTCGAGTTACAACTGGAAATTTTCTTTTCAGACCCCTACGAGGGTAAGGACCCAAACAATGCCTAGAAATAAGAGGTGGAATGATGCATAACACAAATATTTCTGGTGTTTACAAAAGAATAAATCAAGATAGACTTTGTTGGACCAGTCATGCATTAAGCATGTCACAATCTTGATTCTTCAAAAATAATTCCTATTAGTACTGAAAATCAATTCATAAAACTAATAAAATCAAACAGATTGTCAAAACTAGTGAACAACCTTCAAGGCATAAATACAGATGTTATATCTTGATCCTTATTTGCCACCTTCGGCACTATTACTGCTATCAACAAGAAAATATCAACCTTGTAATAAATCAGAAATGAAATAATGAAAGATAATATCTCACTTTATACAACATAAAACCTTTTGATCTGAGTTATTTTCCTCTCTTCCCTCTTGCCTTTTATCTCCTTGTATCTCCCATTTTATATTTGAAAAAAGAAGTTGAGGTAGCTGGAAACTACCTTTTAGTTATGATACTTTAGTTAGGATAAATAAACTAAGGCAAGTTCACTTAAATATAATATGATAAAGGAATATAATATAAATAGGTGGGACCCTCGTCATATTCTTTATTATCCACGAACATTCACCTTGTCCCTACAAAAATCTAAACATAATATATGTCAACAACCATAATAACTCAAACTATATAGTAAATGCAAACTTTATAATAAGCCTCATACTACCTCCAAAGTATCAAAATTTATCAAAAATATTGACAAGTCTGCTTGTTCTTTCGATTATAGTCCAAAAATATATATATCTATATGTCAAGAATAAATTAAGAGTTGATACTCATCAAAACCAAATGAGAATGAATATTTCTTATGGGAGGAAACCGGTCCTTGTCCACTCCCTTGAAAGTTTAATGTCTCCTTTTCTTTATTGTCCTCTTTGTTTAGTTGATTCGTATTCCTGATTTGCCGATTGTACATCACCTAGAGTGATGTCTCCTACTCCAACATTGGATTTTGGAAATATAGGGTGAGATGTAACATAATGGGAGGAAGATTTAGAAGAACTAGACTTGGAATATTTGGCATGCCTTTTTCCTTTGGTCATGAGTAATTGTTTAGGTGAGGCTTTTGGTTCATCAATGAGCTGCAAAGGTTAGGCCTGAGAGGCAACTGAAGTTGCTTGATGGTCATGCTGCTCAGTTGGTGGAGGAGGAAAGGGTAGTGAAAGAGTGGGATATCCACTAATACAAAATGGTTGAGTAAGAACAATTTGGTTCCATCCATCATTGTTTTGAGGTTCTGGTTTCATGAAAACATGTGGATGAATAGGTATTCCAATGATGCTTTGATGAGACAGTGGGGGTGGCCTAACATAAGGTCTAGTAGATGGGAAATGGCCTTGTTCAGCCAAGTTTAAGAAACAATTATGGAGAAGTGGTTAAACTCATATCAATCAACATCGAAATGGATTGAAAATCTTAATTTTTTATTTCTTCCTCCTTTCCAAGGAGGTTGCTGATCTCTTCCTCAGTTTCCCCCATCACCTCTATTTCCTCCCCTACTGAAGAAACTCATCCATATAGCCATGAAGAGCATGATCAGTACATGTGCATAGTAGTAAAATAATATATCAAATAAATTTGAAATTTAGACAATCTATTAATGGCTCTATAACAAGACAACAATCATGCATGCAATCATATTTTTTAGGGAAACAAAATTATGGGACATCAAGCTTGCTTGAAATTATTTCATTTTCAAACTAAAAATATCTTATCTCTCCCAACTATTTCTCTTTGAACATGGGAAACAATATTGTTGGGAAAATGATAGGGAGTGAATGAAAAAATTAGTGAAAGCAAATGATACATGTTCAAATTATCCAATAACCTCATCTGTCAAAACAACATCCGATTATCACAAACAATATTCATCCATCATGATAATCAATCACTGCGAGCTTCAACCAAGAAAGTCTTCATCATGGATTATACATTCCCACATAGTTATTTAATATTTACTATATAGGCGAATTCAATAGCGATTTATGAGCATTTATATCTTCAAAATGAATTCAACATATATAAGTCTGTCATGAAAGTCTCCAGAACATATCACAAAACTATTTGGCATGATTGACATTTGTTCTTTCACTTATTTCGTCATCTAAACATGCCAATATTATGGTGACCAAATAACCATTTTCACTTTCCTCAAACACAACCAAACCAAACTCTATATTCAAATAAACATTGATCAATGAAGTACTACTGAAAAACAATGCAACAATATCATTTCTAATTGTGTGAATGTAGTAGATAATCAACATTGACTATACCCAAATAGTATGTAATGTGCTACAATATTGAGAATCATCTCTTTTGACAACATTGAAATGAAATTTAAAGTCATTGCCACTCAGCTTCATTCGGTTGGATTATTGCTTCAAACTTTGATCAAATACTAAATGACTAGTCATGAAACAATCCCTATGACTTACATACCCAACATTCAAAGCTACAAGAGCATCATCTTTTTTATCAATGGTACATAAAACTCCATGAGACTTGTCATATAGAATAATTTCAATTCAAATCTGAGTTACAAATAGTCAAACATATGACTTATGAATAACCATTATGGATTCCATAGCCAATAATAACATTTCAATCAAAGAGAAGATGAGTCAAAGCTCCTGAGGCCTGAATTAATCGAGCTCATACTCAACCCTTACCAATTTTTCAATGCATATGTAATAAATTTGAAGGCAATATGACACATTCAAGGCACAGTCTTTCACCAACCTTGTAGCATTTATTTCAAAACAACCACTAAGGAGAACAAGAAAATAGACGCAACAACTCTCATAACTGAAGAACGATTATGCTTAGTCTTCAATACCAATACCAATACCAATCGACTCTTGGATCCAAGCAAAACCCTAATATTTCAAATTTATGCATGGGGCTTCAAGGATATAGGCCAGGTATTTTGCACTTGATTTTTAGGTGTAAGTTACAAATTTAGGTTTGAAATTAAGAGCGAATATCTGTTAAAGCTCAAGGTTATTATTGTGACCAACATGGCATACCGTACTGGTAGCTATCAAAGACAATTCTAGTTCAAAATTTCCTTATCTTGCCATGAGTTTAGTTGCACTGGTCAGTGACCATCACTATGAGCATGTTTTTCAAAATGTCTTTGATGCCCTATTGACTACAGTAGTGTATGAGAACAAAAACCCTAGCGAATGTAAAGGAAATTCCAATGCATGGTTATGGGTTTAAATCCCAACTCTGAAATAAAATAACTAGCTCGAATACAAGTGGAAGATGGTGGCTAAGAATTATTTCAGTTAAAGACTTTCTAAAACTGGTATTTCCAACTCTAGCAAAAAACAATCAAACCAATTTGCTTGTTGAGAATAAAAGCAATTTGCAAACTCTAAGCCTTTACAAACTTCAAACTTCAAATTTATATTTTCAGAGCAACAATGCATATGAAGGAAGATGGACAATAAGAAACGATGAGCACTATAGAATCAAATACAAATTGTGAACTTGTCTTTGGTTGGATGACCATGTTAAACACGCTTAGGAGAGACCGAACAATTTACTGTAACCAAGATGTTGCACCAATTTTCAATCATCCACATCATTTTAAATACTAAATTAATCATCAACTGCTAAAATGAAAATTTTGTTCAAGGAAAAAGGGATAGGAAAGAATACAAGCAGACCGCGATCTCAAACAAAGCCAAGAATACATTGTGCTGCAAACTTAACATTTGATATATAAAAATATAGTTAGACTACATACCTTTCAACGCTCAAAATATTCCTTAAGGAGCAATGAAAACCGTTACAGTCCTCCAAGAACGAGTCACAGGTAGTGACGGAACAAAACTCAACATGAAGATTAAAACAAACCTTCTGTCAAGTTAAAACTCAAGAATTTGAGCATGTTGGCACCCCAACAACCCCCCTTAAAATTTTCACAAATTAAAGGGGCCCCAATCTCAAATTTGTAAATATTTTTCTTTCATTGGATTTAATTTGCTTTGTGATTTCACCCTTTTGTTTGATGGCATTTCCATGCTTAGTTTTTCTTTCTTTTGGATTCTTAGTTTTCATGAAATGATGGTTTGGTTTTCAACTATTTGGCTCTTTAGCATATCTTCAGTGGCTAAAGAGTGGGTGATTTTGGATGATCTATCAAATTTTTAAGTCTTAAACTTTTTATAAAAGTCTTGCCATTTAGTAATTTTTCAATTTTTGGAAAAATTTAGATCATTTGTGTAAGACTTATTTATATACGAAGTCTTAAGAGAATGTATTTTAATTCATGAAAAGCATCAATTTTTATAAGCTTGTATCTTCATTAAAAGATGTTTCTTACAATGAAATTATTTTTCTTCCTTAATAAAATTTCAAGATAATTACAAACCATTAATATAATAACAAATTACAATTATATGTTTATTTTCATATTAACAATTATTTTATTTATTTTTTGAAAATTTCCCTTATATTTTTTTTTTCCTGGGAAAAATGTCCGTAATTTTATTTCAAAAAGATGATTAAAATTACATTCTGCAGATGTAGTAGGATCACAAGAATCCCTACACTATCACATATTTCTGTCCCATATAAGCAGATAACAGCTTATAAAGAGCTAAACCAAAAAGAAAATAAACCCGATAAAACTTTGCCACAAGAAGATGAATCTTGAACAGCAAAGAGGTTGCCACAAGAAAAAAGATCTTGAGCAGCAGGTGAAACCACCAGAATGGCTTCGGTCACTGCCATGCAAGACGTCTTCAAACGGAAACCCTCAGCAGTAGAAAAAGCAGATCCAAGTCTGTGGACAAGCAGCAAACTCTGGATCTCCCAAACCGACGAACTCAGCCAGCAACTACTGATGAAGAAAAACGGCCAGACACCCTACACTCCAGAACCTGCGCCCCATCTTGATCTCCGCCTCATCGTCTGTTCTCTCCATCTGAGTTCTGTCGGCCATAATTTCAGATCTTGAATACAGTGCAGTCTTCATTATATCTCTGCATCTTGGCTCTGTCCATGATGCGTCGATGCACGGAAGATATTTCGCAGGCCAAGAGATCCCCCGCCATGAATGTGGTGCTAACATGAGGCGATTACGGGCCTTCTTAATTCTTGGAGTCGGATCTGTAGTCCGTTATCCGTTGACTGCATTCAAGAAATGAGGCAAAAGACTGCCCGATACTTGCACACAGGCACGAACACTCTTCTTCATCAGTCGTCTAACAGAGAAGACCTGCAAAAAGAATCAAAGACTACAAATCCTAAAACAAGAACAAGAAAGCTTCAGAGAGCCCCGCCAAGGGCACCACCCCCCACCGGCCAAGAAACCAAATGCACGAGCTGTTCTGGTCGCGCCTCCAGTGATCATCCACAACCTACAACAAAATCATTGCAGCACGGACAAACTAGTCCATGGATCGACCCTTAAGCACAGCTCTGCACAGAGCTTAGATCCCACCGGAAAATGCCGACCGCACTAGTGGAACGAGAATCCCATCAGCGCCGCCGCTCGCCCGCAGAAGCCAAAAATCAAACGCTTGCTGTTTTCTGAGCAGTAACGAGCCACATGAAGAGCATCTTTGCTGTAAGTGTCAAGAGGTCGCGTGTTGGCAGGAGTGCAAGCGAGATTGTGCCTCGAGCCTGGAGTCGTGCTTTCAGCAGCAAGAACACGAATCAAGATTGCATCGCCCCTTTCTTTCATAGAGCCACACGAACCCTGAGACCCTTCCAGAACTGCCTCCACCGCACTCCGTTCCTGCAAGGAAACAACAATCAACAGGGGAGGGGCGGCTGGGCCAAGCCCTGGCCGCCCAAACTACAGCAAATTTCGCTCCCAGATCTATCAAAATTTTCCCTTATATTATTGTGTAAGTCTTATTTATTCTCTTACATAACTAATTTGATGCCCATCTCCATTCATAAAATTCCATTAGAACCTATTCTTTAATAACACATTTTAAAGACATTTTTAAAGTTTCTTTTAAAAGAGCATGGGTGATATTTTAATATAAGGAAACTTTGAAAAAATATAAAGCTGTATGGCTTTTATGGTAAGGGTACCATGGTGATTAATCCAAAATTATCTCATATCACTTTTAAAACACATTCAAGAGGTTATTGTTTGACTTTGTGATGATTTTCATTTTCCAAATGCTCTTATAATAATGACTTTTGGTTTCTTATATACCATATATTTATCTTGAGACCAGAGTTTGAAATATTTTGTCACATTTTCTACTTTTCTGAATGAGTTTATTAATAAATTATTCTTGGTTTTTAGACAGAAGTTTCTAGTGTGATTACGTGAAAAGTTAACATACAAACGTGGAGGAAAGCATTGAATGGAGGTGACGATAATGAGAGGACTTGCCACGATTTCATTAAAAGGGATCTCAAGCATGGATTTAGGTGAAAAGGCAACTTGGAAAGCCAAAGTTTGAGCAACCAAGGAATAATTTTAAACTATGGGAAAAAGGGTGAACCCTATGCATAAATCATAAATTATCATGAGTTCACTACGTCAATTAAAGCGTTGTGATAATCAAGAAGTTGTCATTACTTCAACTCGGTTATCGCTCTCACCACATCGCCAGAGGTTAGCATGAGATTGAGGAGAGGATATCTTGTAGAATAGTTAGGCACTCTCAAGAACTTCATCACTTAACATAAATTCCACTCTTTTGGGGAGAAGGTGGTCTTTATAAAAAAGTGTCTTTATTTTTCTATAATTGTTCTTTTTATTGGTTACTGTGCTTTCGATGGGTCTGGGATGAGAGAGCGCTACCTGCAACTAATGGATCTAGAATGTTTATAAAGTGATGGTGTTAGAGTTTGTAAAATCTCTTTTTTTGCTATGTATGAATGTCTTTTGCAGCTGTAGTAAACCAGATTTTTCTTCTTCTATTCATCGTTGTTTCAGCAGAGTTTGGGTAAACTTGGACTATGTTTCCATGTGCCTTATTCAAGTTCTTTTACAATTATAATATTTATAACTGTGTTTTAAAAGATTGTAATTATTTTACAGTTGATCCATTTAATGTACATCAGTTTAGCATTGTAGAATTAAAAGCTTTCTTTGTAATTCTCTATGACTTTGTTTCTTTAGTTTTGCATTGAACTTTTAAATTTCATAAATGTGTAATGATTAAATAATAGAATGTTTTCTGTGATTTTAATTGTTACATGTTTATGATGGAGGCTTAATTGACTTAGTCAAATCGCTTTGGATCCCGGGATAGGACATAGATAGGTTCATCTAACTTTGCATTTGCATTCTGTAGCTATTAGTTTATCATTAGTATCTAGAGTAAATAGCCTTCTTTGGTCTGAGGTATGTCTACTGGGGCTTAAGAAAGTGATATTCAACTTATAAAAGTTCATATCTTTTGTTTAAGGTTTTAATTTATTATTTTCTATAAAAAAATTAGGTCTTTCTTGGGACTGTCCAAGAATACCCTATGTAGATTTGTATATTGTGTTAATATTGTATTTTTGTATTTGTAATTAGTTTAGACTAAGTTAGTGTTTACATCTCCTCACTTGTTGGCGAAATTTCCAATTGGTTAATAGAGCATTTAAACCTGTTAGGGGCAACCATTCCAAATGACTTGGGGTAGCTTAACACCCCCGGATTGGGTTGGTTCCTCTTTGTTGACTAAATGTACTAAATCCCACCTAAATCCACATCAACAAAGCATTAACTCATTACGTATTGGGACATTCAATGTTTTAATATGCATTTATGCCAACCCTAGATTACATAACTCTCGACCTTAGCAACTTTCCAACCATCGACCAATGTGCGAGCTACAACTGACCCACATAAAACCTTGCTCACATAAAAACAAAAAACTTTTGAAACGTTGGTCGAGACTGTCAGTGCCATTATGAAACAAATATCATCATATCCCTTGATTACGATGAAGAATAAAAACATTTGATTATGCAACCTCGAAAATCAATTCATACCATCCATTTAACAACATGCATATGGTCACCTTGTGTTGATAGGTCAAACATGTGATGGATCGTCTCGATGAAATCATAACTTCTTCCATATGATTACGCCACCTTCCATTTCTAGGGTCAAAACCATATTAAATATAATTGCATACAATACACGAAAAGACAAATCATTATGTGTTTGGTGCAATATTTCTAGCCATAGGTTATGCTATATGGAGGAACATGACATGACAAACCAATGTTTGCAACATACCAAATCACCTTTGCTTATACCAGTTAAACCTTGATGTGACCAAACATTTTTCCAAACATATAGGAGGTAAACCAAATAGCCTTGGAAAATATCATCATTATATAAAAACAAAATATCCCACGCTTGATATATGGCCATGAACTTTAAATATTACCCTAAAATACATGTAATGTTCATATCTTTTGGTCAATTCTCAAGCACTAACATAAGACTTCAACATGCATATATATATCAGATTTGAACCATTAAGATCTCACCATATCATTTCCCTTTGCCATTTAGATCTCCATACAAATAATGAAAAGATTTGCAATGCAAACACACAAAAGTATAAGTATAACAAGCAACCAATCTAAAATCACACATGTGAGACAACTATGCCACTCCACCCTACAATCTGAAACAACTCTTCACCAATGGACATTCATTTTACTTTCTGGGGGTCCCAACTATTTATTGATATTATATATAAATATTTAATAGGCCTTACAACCATTTGCAGGAGAATATTAGGTGGTGAATTTATGAGTTAACATCTGGCGACTCCATAGGGTAGTCAATTTTATTGGCTAGAACTCAGAATATCTCGTTAAATTGTTGTATTTTCTGCAGATTTTTGAAGATTATCATAATATCTTTGATATTCTCTTTTAAAAAAAATTGTATGGAGGCAGAAAGGGATAAAAGAAGTGGGATTAATCTTATATCATCGAGTATAGGGAAGAATACCAAAGGTCTTGTGGCAACAACAACATTATTTATGCATACCAGGAAATGCACTTGTTTTGTTGTTTTTAACTTTATATGCAAATAAAAATTGTTTTTACATAAATGCAACTAATTAATGACTTGACAGGTCCAACTTGACTCAATCTTAAAAATTGAAACAAATAAGCTAAAATTGACAAAAAATTGAAAGAAAAATCAAATACAAAAAACTAATAACAAACAGAAAGAAGAAAAAGGTATGTACATAAAAATAAAAAATCAATTTGGTTCATTGTAGTGTTTCATATGTGAATCATTAGTTGTAAAAGAGAACAACCTTTCTTGCATATCTTTACACCGGTAGGATTTATTACCAACATCAAAGGCAATTTTGTAAGGAGCTAGCCATAGCCTTTGAAACTTTGTGTGCTTCCCTTTATCTACATGAGCAGAATCCCAAAGTAACACTTTCTCATTGACTTTAAAAGAAACAGACTTAGACTTCTTATCAAATTATTTCTTAACAGTTTGTTTCCTTTTCTTTAGATTATTAAGGGCATGGTTTCTTTGTTCTTCTAAAGCTAACAAGGCATTAATTCTTTGTGGGATATTGATAGGATTTAATTCTTCAGCTTGTACTGCAAGTATAAGGGAAGTCAATTCTAATTCTACCAGCATTAGAACTTCCTGACCATATAAGAGTTGAAATGGAGTATGACCAATACTATTTTTAGTAGTGGTTCTTTCAGGGCATAATGCGTAGATAAGAAGAGCATGCCATTGGAGACGATTATCATTTATAATACTTCTTAAAATTTTGATCAAATTCTTATTAGTGGACTTAGCTTGTCCATTTCCCTACGGATAATAGGTAGATGAAGTGAAATGTTTCACTCCAAATTTGTTTCAAAAAAGAGTCAGTTTAGTGGAAATGAAGGTTGGTCCATTATCTGAAATGATTTTAAGAGGAATACGAAATTGAGAAAGGATGTAGGACTCTAGAAATGATATTAGTTGTTCATCCTATGTGTTTTTAAGTGGGACAACTTCAATCCATTTAGTAAAATAATCCATCGTTGTAAGGATAACCATATGACCAGCAGAAGATGATGGATTAATTGGACCAATGAAGTCTAATCCCTATTTGAGAAAGGAAAATTTGGACTAACAGGTTGCAAAGGCATAACAGAAAATTGTTTTCTACCTGCACATTTTGGTATTTTTCACAGGCCTGTGTGAATTTATATGAATCACTGAAACCAAAAGGCCAGTAAAAAAAGTTCTTAAAATTTTGTATGTAGTAGCCCTTGCAGCAAAATGACCACCAATATGTATATCGGAATCATCATATCCATGGATTTGTTTAGGAAATTTTTGCGATTTTCATTATTTATGCATCGCAAGAACATGCCATCAATGTTTATTCGAAAAAGAGATGTCCCTGAAATTACATATTTAGAATATTCTAAATGAATCCTTTTGCATTGATGGTTATTTATATTGGTAGGACATTTCTGAAATTGCAGATAAGAAATCATGTCTTTATACCTTGGATGTTCTACTAATTCGATGTTTTCAGCTTCAATGAGAAAAAGGAATCATCGTTTTCTGCGGAAGTACTTGGTTCAGTATGTTAATCCAAGTCTAAGGCTAGATCTCGTCCCTTAATCATGTTCAAATTAGTAATCATTAAATCATGTTCTTGTATCTTGGCAAGTCAATGAGCGAGCTTTCCTAAAAGAAAAGTTTGAGAAAGCAAAAATTTAACAACAGGTAAAGGAACATTTACCTCTATATGCTTGCCTAAGATTAAACGAAAATTTTTCTCAATAGCTTTAATGAGAGCAAAGGCATGTTTTCAATTAAGGAGTACTTCATTTCATCGTCGGATACAATTTCACTCATGAAAGCTATCAGATTTTCAATGTTTTGATCATCTTTATGAAGAAGAATGGTTGATATTGCTTCTTTGGTAGCATTAGTGTAAATAATAAATTCCTTTTCGAAAATAGATCTTGTGAGTACAGGAGCAGAACTAATTGTCTTTTTTATCTGAACAATTTTTTTTACAACATTAACATTCCAAGAGAAAGATTGATCTTGTTTAACCATATGATGAATTGGTCTAGCCATAACAACAAAATCAAGAATAAACCTCCTTACAAAATTGATTTTACCCATGAATGATTGAATTTCTTTTTTAGAGGTAGGAGATTGAAGATTTTGGATGGAAATAACTTGTTCAGGATCTATGGTAATTCCATAATATGAAACAATATGACCAAGGACCTTACCTTGGGTGACACTGAAGACTGACTTTGTCGGATTCAAGGACATTCCAAACTTCTTGCAGTGGAAGAAAACTTGTCGAAGAGGATCAAAATGTTATTTTCGGTATTTGGATTAAATAGTTAAGTCATCGAGATATACTTGGAATATCTTACCGATTAGATCGTTGAGGGATATTTGCATAGCCCTTTGGAAGGTAGCACTTGCATTAATTAATCTAAATGACATTCTTCTGTATGTAAAAGTGCCCCAATGAGTGGTGAATGTGGTTTTATATTTCTCATCCCTCTTAACTTGAATTTGGTTGTAACCGGAAAATCCATCATGAGGGACATCATTTGTGATGCTACTACTTGTTGTGAAAATAGTTTCATGTTTAGAAGAGGAAAATTGTCTTTTACACTTGCCCTATTTAATGCATGGAAATCGACACATAATCTTATGTCTCCATTTTTCTTCTATACCAGGACAAGTTTTGATATCCATTCAGAGTATTTGATAGGAAAAATAATATTAGCATTAATCAATTTTTCAACTTCTTTCCTAATAGTTTCCTCTAGAGTAGGTTGATTGGTCTTTGCCTCTGTTTTACTTTGCTTCTTCCTTGATAGGAATAGCATCCTAAATTATGTTCAGATCAAAACCACGAGGATCCTCATAAGACCAAGCAAAAACATTTTAAATTCATGAAACAATTCTATGGACTTTTCTTTTTCTATTTTGGAACATTGAGCTCCTATTTTTCAATGTTTAGGATTGTCAGGAATCCCAATAATTACTGATATTGTTTCACCAATCTTTCTTTTTTTATTTTTTTGTTTCCAACATCACTAGAGGAAAATGAATTTTCCAAGGGTGTTAACCCTTTAGGAAATTTATTGTCTTCTAGGGATATGATTTCTTTTTGTTTTAAAGGTTCATTCTGTACAAAGGAACAAATACTCTCATAGTTGGAAAAAACTTGACAAGAATCTATGTTGTTATGAAGATGGGGTCTATATAAAGATAAAAATATGCAATCTGGCCTTTGGGGAAACAACTGTTTTGAAGGGATGGCAACAAAAATAGTTAGCTTATTAGCTATAGAATTCAATTCGCTTCTAATATGTGTGGTATTAAATGACAATAAATTTGAGATTAAAGATCGTGTTATTTGCGTGTAGACTCCTTTAATCAATTTAGAATCTCCAAATACAACAATATGAAAACAATATAAGTTATAAGAATTTTCCATCCCTAAAATTAAAGCTTCGAATTATGAAATATTGTTTGTACAAGGAAATTCAAGTCTATAAGAAAAATTGTCGATTTTACCTATAGGAGAGTATAATATGATGCCTACTCCATTGCCTTCATTTGAGCTAGCACCATAAAAGTGCATATGCTAGATGCCATCTTCAGGTTTTGTAGAAGATACAACAGGGTCATCATCATCTTCAACAAAAATAGAATATAAACATGAATCTTCCTCTATGTAATTAACATGAGGTCGTGGAAGATTTTTTATATAAGGAAATTCGACTTTGTCTCAAAACAATGATGTTTTTCTCATTTTTAGGAAGAGACATGTGTGATCCATCAAGAGAAATATAACCACCTGTCAGAGCTTTCCAATATCTACCAAGAATAATGGGAAAATTACTGACAAACATATCAATAACTTGAATGTTACAAGTGTTTTTAATCTCTGGATGAGCACACAAGGATAAAGCAACATCTTTTATTTATCCTATGGTAGCTTGTTGCTAACTATTGTAAGACAATAGACTTCTAGAATTTTATTTGTATAGGATAAACCCAATTCTTCCATGATAATATTAGGCATGATGTTCGAGCCTGGTCCAGGAAACAATGAGCAATTTTGACATAGATTTTAATTGAAGGATAAAAGGGAGGATTATTAAGACTACTCCTAGGATTATGTACAATTAATTTATTTAGATGCAATTCTTCTTCATATTGTCCTTCAGAAAGACTAGCTATGGTAGGAGTTCTTCCTTCCATAAAATTATTAATATGCTTATGTTGTTCAGGAACAGTAACCATATCAAGCAAGGTAGCATCAACTTTAATAGTTGCTAGCCGTTTTAAAATATTATATTTAGAAGAAGAAGAGGAAGGGTTTTGATTGACTTGACTTTGATCATTAATTGTAACATGTTGATTTTAATGCTGAGAAGGTGTATTTTGAGTAGGAGGGACCTTTAAAGGCCTCTCTTTACCCTTGTTATTGTAAAATTTAATTATTGTATTGACCAACATACAATCTTCCTCAGTGGTCCAAACTAGAGTGGTTACGGTTGTATCAGTTTTCTTTCCAAATTTTTTATCTCTAGCATTATTTTTAACCTCACAAGTTTCCTCATCGTGATTCTCCTCATAGAAATTACACTAGGATCTAGACATGATACCCCTAGGATAAAAATTATTAGCATTTCTAAATGAGCCTTGATTAGAAGTTTCTGCAGGATTATAATTTATTCCTTTCCTTTCAAAAGCAATCATGCAATTGCTCATGTCCTGGACTTACTGTAGGACAGTTGATATGTCAGTTTGCCTGGCCTGGTCCTCATTTTGAATTCCTATTCTTTCCAACTGATCTTCAAACTCTAAATATGTTTGCAAGGCAGATCCTAAATTATTGGCATTCTTATCTTCAAGCCTTTTCTTATAATGTGAGGGTAAAGTGTTATAATAGTTCATTAGAGCAGCGTGATTATGTGGCCTAATTAATTCAGGAATATGATTGTATAACTTGGTGAAATGTAAATTGAAAGATTTAATGGTTTTTCCTATGTTGTTGATCCACTCAGTAGTTGGCATTATTGTCGGATGCTAACATCAACTGCGACAAGTCATCGATTTCGACACAACTTCGACAAGTTCTAAATTCGACACGAATTCGACAAGTTCAACAACCTCGACAATTTCACGACGTTGACATGTAGCGTCGACTAGTGACTGACGAACCACGACAGATTGTCTCTCTGTCTTCCAGTCGACTGTAACGATTGAACTTCCGAAACCATTCTAACTTCTCTTGTAACTGAACGTAACAGGCAGGCACCCAAGTGTCTCATCATTCTATATAAGCATGTATAATATTGTAACATACATCGCTTATCCGATCTATATGTTTTCCAGTAATAGAGAAGAACAGTTCGCATTCCTGCATATTGTCTGTGTATATTTGTGTTTATCTGTGTATTGTATTCATGCTTTGCTTATTCTATTTTCGTATGCTTCTGCCATAACAGAACCGACTCATTCAGTCAAACTGTTGTCCCCCTTGTGCACTTGGGCGCATGCGGATCATTGCTATCATAACATACTCAATCATAGCCATAGATTAGCTTTGTTTGTGCTTAAGTTTTGCGTAACACTTCCAGCGAAGTTACCTGACTTATGCATGTTCAAACAGCAATCCAAGCAGACACTACCTCTAGAAATGGTAGGAGAAACAGATGATAGACATGCAATCGACGAGACAACACAACTTATTGAGCAAGTGTTGGCTCGACAATGAACTGAAATGTTCGCCCATTTCAATGAAATTCTCACGCGATTTGCTTCGACATCCAGAGGATTTTCGACGAGAACTAACTCCGACAAAATCAGCCCCTTCAAAGTGCAAATGAATTTGGACATACCGAATCTAGAAGGAAATATTGACGCGGAATCTGTCAACAATTGGGTACAACAATTGGAATCATATTACTCTGTGAATCAACTCTCAGAAGCTGAAAAGACGACCATTACATCCTTAAAGATGTCAACATCTATGCACTGCTGGTGGGAGAACCTCTCGACAAAGATGGAGAAAAGTGGAGACCCCATCAACACATGGGATAAATTTGTTGAATATGTCCGAAAGGAATTTTACCTGCCCAAATACCTTGAAAAACAATATAAGAAGTGGCAAAAACTAAGGCAATGGAAAGACCAATCCGTACAGAGTTACACCGACGAGTTATATCGACTCATGGCTAGACTTGGCGTCAAAGAAGAAGAGAAATTGCTTGTTCTGAAGTACATCAACGGATTGTACCAGTACATTCAACAAGAGATGGAATTTATGACTGTCAATACGCTTTTGGATGCATTCCACTATGCCAGCAAACTTGAAACCAAGAAGAAAGGAAAATCATGCTTCGCGACAAAGCCGACATCAGGACAACCACCCGATAAGAAAGCACCAGCCGACTTCGACAAGTCGAAATCTTCTCATCCGACCTCACCAAAGCCATATCATGGCAAAAATCCTTTTCAGAAAAGGGAACGTAGCAAACAACCACCTACTGGGAGATGGTGTGATTACCACCACTCATCTTGGCATGATACGTCTGAATGCAAAGCTCGGAAGACATTTTCGGCAAAAGTATCGACATCCGACGCATTCAACAAGACTGTGGAAGAATATGATCCAAATGCAATGACCCTTTTGACATCGACATAGACCACTCCAGTAGCCTTGACTATCATCGACGAGGAGGAACGAGAGCTCATGTTCCATACACGGATATGGGTTCAGAATAATTCATTACATCTGATTGTGGATAACGGTAGCCGGAAGAACTTCATTTCTGAAGATCTCGTGAAGAAACTAGGTCTTGTCACCACTCCGCATTCGCTGCCTTACAACATCGATTGGATGAAGGATGGAAAGGAAATAAGGATCACCCGACAATGAAAACTCACCTACTTCATAAAATATTTTGAAGATGAAGTACTCTACGACGTGGCACCACTCTCCGTAGTCGACGCCTTGTTTGGGAAACCTTACTTGTGGGATCGCCATGGAAGTTACCAATCATGGCCTTAGAAGGTGTTTGTTAGTATCTGAAATCGATGGTACGACATACCAGAGCGACAACATACACAAACGGTCTCAATTATATCTACTAAACAGACGAAGAAGCTCATCAATCATGCTCAGAAGTTCACATTAATCAAGATCAAACCGCAACATTCTAGGAAGACTGCAGTGACAAGTCGACTCACCAACCAATGCAGCTCCCGACAGAAGCAGTTGGTCGAAAATGTTCTCGATGAGTGTCAGAGATTATTCCAAGATCCGGACGGAGTACCTCTACATTTTCAGGTAAAACACTCCATTGAACTTGCTCCTAGTTCTTCTTTTCCTAACACATTTTTTTACGGAAGATCCATTCTCGAAAATGAAGAGATTCACAGACAAATCCAATATTTTATCGACAAAGGTCATATCCGACCCAACTCCTCTCCTTGTGGAAATCCAGTCGTTCTCGTTCCAAAGAAATAAAGGACTTGGCGCATGTGCATCAACTACAGGGCCCTCAACAAAATTTCGGTAAAGAATCGCTACTCTCTGTCGCAGATAGTCGAGCTCATCGACTATCTTAAAGGTGCTAAATTATTCACTAAGCTTGACCTCAAGTCGAGATATCATTAGATTCCAATCGAGCCCGCAGATGTGTGGAAAAATGATTTCAAAACCAAGGAAGGATTGTTTGAATGGTTAGTCATGCCTTTCAGCTTAACCAATGCACCTTCGACCTTCATGCGATACATGGAAAACATTCTTCTACCTTTCATCGACAAATGTGTCATTGTCTATCTTGATGACATATTTATTTTCAATCAATCATGGGAAGAACATGTCGAACAGCTTCGACAAGTCCTTGACACTCTCCAGCAACATCGACTCTACTTGAACATGGACAAGTGTACCTTTGCAATGAACAAAATCAAATATTTGGGATATGTAATTGACTCTGCACGCATTCACGTCGATCCAAAAAAAATTTCAAATCCTCAAGGATTGGCCCATTCCTCAAAGCATTCAAGAAATAATAAGTTTTCTTGGTATGGCAAATTTTTCTCAACGATTCATACTCGGCTTCAGTCACATGGCCTGGCCCTTGAATCAGTTGACGAAAGGAAATGGAAAAACTGTCTTCAAATGGAAATTGACACAACAAGAAGCTTTTGAACAACTCAAACACAAGCTCTGCACTGCACCAGTACTTGTGTTACCTGATTTGCATCAGCCCTTTGAGATTGAGATGGACGCATCGGACTATGCCTTGGGCGCAGCGATCACTCAGTCTGGTCACCCAGTCGCTTTTCATTCCGAAACTTTTAACGACACAGTTAGAAGATATTTGACGTATGAAAATAATTGTACGCCATTGTGCAAGCTCTCAAGCAATGGAGACATTACATCCTTAGCAAGGAAATGGTCATCCTCACTGACCATAAGCCTCTACAGTTCACTACGACCTAGTC
Source organism: Larix kaempferi (assembly GCA_027924585.1). Classification (NCBI taxonomy): domain Eukaryota; kingdom Viridiplantae; phylum Streptophyta; class Pinopsida; order Pinales; family Pinaceae; genus Larix; species Larix kaempferi. Next base: position 3,085,537 of record BSBM01000223.1, on the reverse strand, counting down.
AAAACTACAAACGACTTGACAACTCAAGTGGATTAATTACCTACAACAATTCCAGTTGGTTATTAAGTATCGGAAAGGTAAAGCTAACGTCGTCGCTGATTGTCTAAGTGGACCACCCATTACTCTCCTTTTCACAGTGATGAGTATGCAGGGATACGACACGACCACTTGGCCTCAACTGTATCAGGACGACAACGAATTTTCATCAGTCTATCGACAACTATAGACCGACAAGTCGTCGACCTCCGACTATTTCCTGAAAGATACCTTGCTATACGAGATTGGACAGCTTTGTGTACCGACCGGTGAGCATCGACAACAACTCATTTGGGATGCGCACTACAGCAAGACTGCAGGACACTTTGGAGTATCAAAGACACTTGCTATTCTCCAGAAGTATTTCTTTTTTCCTACACTTAAAACTGATGTCAACAATTACATTCAACCATCCTTTCCCTATGAATATTTTATGCTATTATTCCAAAGAATCTTACTCACTTGTTCCCACGTGTCAAGGTTGTCTATAGTTTCCCACTCTGGATTTGATTTGTGCCTGTAAGAAGAGTATTTATTTTATTTCCTTCTCTTTGATACAATATGGTGTGGATCATAGGTCCATTTCTCTCCTTTGGATAACAAATATGCTTCAACATTTCCTCCACTTTCCCTAGAGTCATAGTCTTGACTAGGTTGGTATCAACTTCCTTGGGCAACTTGAAAGTTATAAGGTGCTTGAACTTGACAAAATATTTTTGGTCAGATATATATATTTGTCTAATGTAATCAAGTGAAAATATTGGAGTCGGAAATGTTGTAAGAAGAAAAGGTTCATCTTCAAAACCATACACCCTTATCACTGTGTGATTTTCATAAACAAACCAATCTCCTATTTTAGTGTTCGGACTTAGTTGCAACAATTCCTTGTATTATGGAAATAGTCTAGGAGGTGGATCAATGTGAAAGAGGAAATAAGCAACATACATGAATCTATTCACAAAGGCTTGGAAACCCTGGTTTCCAAGTTGCATGATAACCAAGTTGGTCCACTGATAAATTGGCAACTGCATCACTGTGTTATCTTTTATCTTCAAAGTTTGGGGCATTGTGGTCTAAAACCAAGTAGAGTAGACAGGATGGGTATCTAAAGTATCTAAGAGGATGGAATTTTCCAAGTGAACATGGATATTATTAGCAAGGAATTGACAGAGGTCAAACTTTGTGAGCATCAATCCTAAAGGTGGAGTCAAAGTTTCCAGGAAGCCTAACATAGTGTCATATACTCCCTTATCATTACCATACCCCAATATTAGACACATTAATGCCAGGGATATTATGGAATTTTATGAGAAGAGGGAGAATTTGTATGGTGAAGGGTTTGATGGAACTGGAGTATACTTATTCAAATGGTTGGTTAAAAATTGGCTCTTTTCAGTTTGAGATAGGGCCCAATAGATTGGGGCTAGGGCCTCATCATCTAGTTGTTGTAGGTTAAGCTACTCTAGAAATCATAACATTTGGGCTTCTCTAGAGATTATGCAGATAGACCTAGTGTTGTCTAAAGACATTGTGACTTTCTTAACATCTAAATAATTTGTTGTGCACCATGTGATGAATTGTTGAAAATGAGGGGTTTGGGGGAAAACTACTCGGGCGACATTTGACTGCTAGAGGTGACAAAATTCATGCTTATTGGCATGTTTAGATTAAACTTCTTTAATTAATTGGCTAAGGTTAGGAATAGGTACATAGGGGTCGTAAAATTTGGCTTCTCGGTCTCGAAGGTGTTTATATTTGGGATCAACTTTGGTCTAAGCTAGTAGTAGGTTAGGGTCTCCTGAAGAAGACATTTTAACCTTTAATTTACCACAGAAAGTGGAAAAGCAAATACAAGGTAGGATTATGGATGAAATTACCAAATTAGACTTTAGATTCAATCGATTGATAGATGATCTTGGTAACTTGATCGCTAGTGAAATTGGCTAGCAGCTTTCTCCTTCAACGTAGTGAATGAGGAATTATTTTGGTCATTTTTCCTTTTAAAATTCAAATTTGAATTGGACATGTGGCAAAATTTGATTGGAAAAAATTTGAATGACGTCAACAGGGCCCAAGTGGTTGTGTGTCACCTTTGGGTTGGTACACATAACACATGTCTATCCCCCACGCATTGATGTGGAGGCAGAGTCATGAAGGGTCAAGGGCATCTATCTCAAACCTTGGCGAACCCCAACGGAGTCTAGGTGCTAGCCTCGTGGCATCCATACGTGCATTCCATCCTTCGGTGGGTACGCGGTAATGCCTTAGTAGAAAAAGGTTTTAGAGAAACTCCTTTTGGAGTCGTTACTAGTTAAAACATGACGTGTGAAACGATGGTATCAAATCAATGACTCACCATTATTCAACACGCAATTCATGGGTGTGTTATGGAGGAGGACCATTGATCACGGTGGTAGATGGGTGATGTGCACAACATGCTGATTACTGTCTTTTTTCTTTGTTGCTTAGTTGTGGGTGCTCAGTCCCATGACCATTTGGCCTCTGCGCTTGGTTGCTTAGCCCTCTTTATGCCTCTGATCTTGGATTTTGGGAGCCGGCTACCAATTCTTTATCCCTTCCCGGGGTTTAATAATTCTTCATGTGGTATGTTGTAGTGCTCAAGTGCTTTTCTTCTTTATTCTTATGACCCCTGCTCTAGCACCTGGGTGCTAAGCATGCCTCGCCTTTCGAATTCAATGGTGAATTTAGACTTTTAGTACAATATTTTGGCTGCTTTAGGCCTTTGTACTTGAATATTTTTCCTTGTGACAAGATTGCCTCCAATAAGCACAACTTTTCACTTTGTGGAATGCTAAGAACAATATACTAGTTCTTTGGTATTGGTTTAAGGAGTCTGCCTTTCTAATCATGAGCTTCCTACTCATTTAAACTTCAAACAGCAGCCCATTATTCTGAACAAAACAACAATGGAAAGAAAGAACAAAATTAAATAATTGTGCTTAAAATACTATTTTACATATATGTGAGCTCCTTCATGCTTTTAGTATTACAGGAAACGTTTAAGGATCCTCCCTCTCATAGCAACTCCCAGTTATTCTCCATCCAATTGGGAAAGAGAGTAGGTGTTGTTGCCTTCGATAGTTGCAATCTAGAATAGTCCCATCCATAGGTTGTCAAATCTCCCATGTTTTCCTTTGTCTTTTCTCCTTGCATCCCAATTTAGTACTAGGTCCCCTAGCTGAAAGTTTCTTTCTGAGGCCCTTCTGTCAAATCTAGCCTTCATCCTCTATGGTTGTACTTGCATTCCGGTCTCTACCTATTATTTGGTTTGTTGCAGTTCAACCAACTGATATATCATCCTTTTCATATCATTTGGATCCGCCACCACATTCTAAAAAAGTTTCATAACTAGAAGTCCTAGCTAGATGGGAAATATAGCCTCCTTGACATACACTAGTTGGAATGGTGATATGCCTATTGAGCTTTTTGTACTTAACCTATCAACCCACTATGGATATTTTAAGTGAGAATCCTAGGCTTTCTTGTTTTGCGACAACATATTCATGATTATCCTGATCAAGCTTTTATTTGAGGATTCTATGTCATGTTCCTATTTTGTCAGCACCATGAAGCAGATCAAACCCCATGGATCCTAATGACAGATTGGAATTAATTAATTAATGAGGGGTTAATTTTGAATTCCAAGCATTCAATTAATTAGGAGTGTGGATTAATTTTTATCCAAAGTTTATTATGCACTTGGAATATTTAATTTTCATGCATTTAATAATTTTATCTTAAATAAATGAGGATAATGCTCCACTAGGGCACATTAGTGGATGAAGTTGACTTGGAGATGGCTTGAAAAAGACGTTAAGGAGAAAGCACCTAAATATAAAAATCGGGAAAAAGGAAAGAAATATGGAGCAAATCAGAAAAGCAGCAAAAACTCAGGAAAAACAACATAAAGCATAAAGTAGCTTAAAAGTAGAAAGCAACATAAAAGTAGAAAGCAGGATAAATCAGAAAAGAAGGATAGTTATGAAAAGTAGGATAAATCAGAAAATCCAGAAAAAGCTAAAGTAGAAAGTGGAAAAGCAAACAAAAAGTGGAAAAACAAACAGAAAAGGAAAAAGAAGGAAAGCAAAGCAAAAAGGGAAAATGGAAGGAAAGCTAACTTTCCTTATCCACTCATGGAGGGAGCATTAGCTAAGGAGAATTGCTCCTCAAGTCATACTCTCTCTTTAAATGAACCATTGCACACCACATTCACATATTTTTTCAGTTTGATGTTTTGATTGAGAGCAATTGTGCCTCAGAGAATTGGGAGATGTGCCCCTAGTCCAAGCTGGGAGATGTGCCCCTGCTTCCTGTGAGAGGATGATGGTGTTCAACCATTATCAATGATTTTATTTGTAGGTGCTGTATCTGATCAAGTCAAATTTGAATTTCATAAGAAGCATCATTCAGTTCATGGTTCGAATCTCCAAGCTTCTTATGGATTTCTAGAGCTAGATTCTTGTGTAGAAGAGGAGAGGTGTTTATATAATGTTTTGAGAGGCCTATTGGCCCATATCTTATGTAATGAAATTAAATGTAAACCTTTGATATCATTCATGTCAATTAAAATTACATAATTCTGAATTAGTCTCATATTTCTCCACCCTCTCTAGATTTGCATATAAATTGACTAGTTTTCAGACTATGTTGAATAAATGAATGAGTAGAGGTCCAAGTGAGTTGTTTTATGTTCCTGACGTTAATTAACATGTTATATGACCCAATACACGTCTGATTTGAAGAATTCGCGAGCCTTCTCTACTTGTTTGGGATCTCCTGAATTTTACTAGTTATGCAATCTTAAAATGCAATTTTGCTTGTATCTTTGTGAATCTTTCTCAGAACTTCCTCAAACTTGATAGAGCGAACTATGACTATGTATTGACTTATATTTAATGTTATTTATCCTCTCTAAGTCAGAAACATCCATCCATAGCTTCCATTCAAAGTTTAGATCCATACTAGTCTGCATATGTTGAGGTGCCCAGGAGCATTGGAGTAGATTTAAACCTTGTTGATATTGAAACATAAATGGTCTCAGTACTTTTTTCAGAGCTATTAACATATATCATATCCTTCCTTCCATCCAGATCTTTTGACCTTGTCCACCCTCAATCAAACTAGCTCCCAGAAACATTGTTTTAATAGATTTTGTGTAGAAGAGAGTTTTTGTATCACTAATCCTAGTTGGTACATTACATTCTATTAGACCATTTCCTTTTGGATAATATGGATTTGAATGTCCCAATTCTATACCATAATCTTGGCATAATTTCATCATCTTTTCAAATTTAAAGGCTCGTGCATTATCTATAATGATTTTCTTGGTACATCCAAATATTGACAAGATTTTTTCTTTAAGAAAATTGTTAATAAATAAGCAAGCCATTGGTTGTATTGGTTGGAATGGCCTCTACCCACTTTGTGAAATAATTAGTAGCTATCAAGATCCACATATGTTGACCACTAGAATGGGGGTTAATTTCACCAATGATGTTTAATCCCCATTGTTGAAAAGGTTCTTCCACTTTGGTAGGCTTGAGTAGAAAAGGTACTAATTTTTGCATCCCTAAAAATAGTTGACGTTATGTACATGCTCTTCCCATGGTGTTGACATATGAGAATAGTGTGAGCCAATAGTATCCAATCCTCGAGATCTTAAAATTTGTATCTCTCCATGCATGGTGACCTCCATGGATACCCTTATGGAACTTGGTTATCATCCCTTAGGTATCTTCTTCAATAACACAGTTCACTAGAATGTCCATTAGGTCTTTCCAATACAAGTATTCATCCAAAATGCAATATTTGATAGCTTTTAGCTTAAGGGATCTAGACTTAGCTTTATCATATTCATGTGGGCATTGAAGATGCAATAGATAAAATACTATATTCTTATACCATAAGGAATCATAGAAATTTGGATTTACAACGATAGGGGTTCCCTTTGGATTACTTGCTTCAGGTTCATTTATTGTTGTCATCTTAGCAACCATATTCAGAGATAGGGATTATATATCCAATAGTTTTGTTAACCCTTGATCAAATTGGTTGGTTTTATTTCTAGGTCACACTCTTGGATTTTAGCTATCCACTTTCCTCTTATACGATCACTGTCAAGTTGGATGAGAATGTCCTTGACTGTGATGTTAGGTACATAAGAAATTACTTTGGAATGTAAAATGTAACCCCTGAAAGCTTTAAATATTTTACCATTGCATAAGCATGCTTCTCCATTGTGCTATATTTGAGCTTTACTTCTCTTAAGGGTTTGCTAAAAAATACAGTGCGTTGTTCACGGCCTTCATTATTTTCTGCAACAGGACAACTACAATTGTATTATCAGGACTGATTCACACTGGTGATTTTCCCAAGGCTACTTTATATTATTGGAGGGAATCCCTAGATTCATTAGTCCATTTAATCTCATTGTACTTTTTCAGCATATCAATAATTGTCTTGAAAGTCTCAAGAATGTTATGAATGAATCTTCCTAAAAAATTATCTTTCCAAGGAATGATTGTATTTCCTTTTTATTTCTTGGCAGGTCTATCAGATTTAAATCCTTCACTCTGTCAGAGTCAATTTTGACTCCTTTGGAAACAATGTGACCCAATAACTTTCCCTCTTGCATGGAAAAATGAGACTTCTTGGGATTCAAAGATAGTCCAAACTTTCTGCATTTGTTGAAGGTATGCTTGAGGTTTTTTAAATGGTCATCATCATATTGTGAAAAGATTATCATATCATCAAGATAAATGACTATGAATTTGTCCTTTTCACCTATAAAAGCTATGTCCATTTCCCTCTGAAAAGTGGCCCCTTCATTCATTAATCCAAATGGAATTTTGGCATACTTCAATGTGCCCCAAGGTGTTGTGAATGTTTTATTTTCTTTGTCTTCCATGTGCATGGATACCTAGTTGTATCATGAGAATCCATCCATCATGGAAATCCTGCTAGCCCCTACAACTTTATGCAAAATTTGGTCCATCTTTTGGAAGGGGTAGTTATCCTTCACAAAATATTTGTTTAGATTTTTGAAATATACACAAAGCTTGATTTCCCTGCTCGTATTCCTTACAAGCACTACGTTGGCCACCCACTCTGAATATATATTAAGAACCAATCTGGTTCATACACGAACTATCCATAAGAATAGGATAAGTAATTGTAATCCATACTGGATAAGAAAATATATTGAATAAAATCAATGAGATGATTACAACACCATGTGTCGGTTTACATATATATGCATTGACTGGTCTCATAGATGATAGGTCATGCCTCTTAGTTAAGATATGTCCCTTAATTAGATAATATTATATATATTGTTTATTATTAGCTATTTATTTATTTATTTATTATTTATTTGATATTTAATGTTTAATTATGTACATAACATTGCCTACCCCTTAAAAATGCTTTGTCCTCAAAACATAGTTTATTGAAAGACTTTGTCCTCTTGATCGTGACGTATTCTAATGAAATTCTAATCTTGGAACTGTAATACTTGACAAAACAAGGCAATATAATATTTGGATTCTTGAGTTGAAGTGTTGCATTTTCTAGGAAGTGATCCATCCCAAATATGTGTTCATTGGAACTGTTTGATGATTGATTGTTCGGATAGAACTTCTCATTTTAGGATTCCATACAAGTTGTTGATTTTGTCTTCGTTCTTTTTCAATGATGTAGTTGGCTTTTTTGTAACAAGAATATTGTTTATTTTCCTCTTGAATTTTCCATTGGTCATAACTACTCTTGTGATTTGGATGATGATAAGGTATTTGAGTTGCTTGTGGATCGTTTGCAAAAACTTCAACTTTTTGTGCTTCTGGTGATTTATAGGTTGATAATAATTCAATTGAGTGTGTATTTGTTCCTCTTTCCGCAATTTGGATTTGCATTTTTTAGGATTTTTCTAGCTTCTCATCTTCTAATTTTTTATTTGTTCAATCAAACCTTGATTGGGATTTT